>OZ038488.1:87293888-87333888 GCA_964036315.1 Acanthosepion esculentum
GGACGACGGAGCGTTACAGGGTGTGAAAGAGAATGAGCTTTTAGGGAGGAGAGGTGAGGAAAGGAAAATAAAGGAACATATTTCCGGAAGCATTTATATATTTTGAGATTGTATGTGGCAGAGAATCAAGAAAGCAAAAGGGAGTCCCACAGACGAGAAATGGGAGGGAACAAAACTGTTAGAATAGAAGAAACGGTTGCGTCTAGCTAGCTGAACAGTGAGACCTAATTGCCAATCTAGTAGAAGGCTTAAACCAATGTATTCGAATCACAAAGGAAAAACAGCTCACCGGGACAGTTGCCAGGAAACTATTTGCAGAAAAGACAGACGGAAGCCACGTCACGTCAGTAAGAAAATGATTGATGCCAATATGATAGATCAGAATCGATTACATTAGAGGCTGGATTTTTCAAGACTATCGAGAGATACAGCAAGAGCAACAGTCCAGATGTTGCAGCAGTGTTCAATGCACAGACGAATGGTAGATTTATTAATGCGCAAAATGGATTAGGAGGAGAAAGTCTTTTGGCATGACACAGTGAACCAACTTTGCTAGTGGTAGACGAAGCAACCGGTTAAAATAGAGTCTCTCCACTTCGTGTTAGTGGAAAATGTGAGCCCAACAAGGTGCAGTTTTGCTCTCCTGGGGTTTAGCGTCAGCAATGTTGATGGCAAACAGAAAAAGATCTATGTGGTCATTAAATAAAAGCAGTTTTGTTTTGGAGGCGTTAAACGTTACAAGCCATTTCTTACCCCAGTTAACCACTGTTTGGCGATCCTTTTCGAGGGAATTTACTAAGTTTACTTGGTTGGATCTGTTGAAGTTGCTACTAAGACAGGTGTAAATAGTTGTGTCATCTGCATAAATAGCTCATTGTAGCATACCTATGAACGATAATCGGTATGTCCTCATTGATATAAACACAATAGTAAATACTGTATGTTGATCTGCAGTTAGAGGTTCGTCTACAGCTGCGTTGGTCAAAGTCAGTGCCTCCGGGCAGAGAGAATGCCCAGACGAAACTATGCGGAAGGGTAGAGTCTCGTCTTGGGAAACAGCTACCCGACTCCGTTTTATACGGGGTTTACGTGGAAGATTTGGCCGAGCCTACGGGCTAGGATACCCCACATTAAATTTCGCCCTGTTGCCAGATCTGATCGCGTGGCGCGGTTGGTAGATATCCTGCAGTTTGTAGATTCGTCTCCAGCTGTGCTGGTCAAACTTTCTGCCTCCGGGCAGATATGATCCCCAAACAAGGCTCTGTCGAAGAGCAGAGTCTCGTCTCAAGAAACAGCTACCCGGCCCTTTTTTTTATCCGGGTTCTACAGGGAATTTTGGCCAAGCTTACGGGCTCGGATACCCCACATTAATTTCGGCCTTGTGCCACATCTGACCGCGTTGGGCGGTTTGTACATGTTCTGTAGTTGGAGATACATAGTGGAAACCACTTGACTCACTTCTAGCAGTTGACTTCTATTTCTACGCGCCGCTGGCGAATCTTATATGTGTTCTTCTTGTTCTAAGTATAATCGTTCATTACGAACCTTCGTGTGATTATTCTATTCAGTAACCTACCGTAGGTGACAACAGAATTGATGACAGCATACAAGTTGTTAGTGAATTTTCCATAATTTTAACGGAATTATTTTTTCTGGTGTATTCGATCCTTTCAAAAAAATATGTTGTGAATCTGTTTTACACCAAATTTAATAAAGGTTCTCTATTTCTTTCAACAATTCTTTTTCATGTCTTCAGCATGTTCAGAAGGGGAATTTGAAATATTTCGAAAAAAGGTTCATAGAAAAACGGGGGAACGTCCTGATGAAGACATGCAAATGAACTGTCGAAACAAATAAAGAAGCTTTATTAAATCAGGTGTAGAAAGAGATTGCGCAACATATTTTTTTTGAAGGGATCGAATACTCCAGCAAAACGTTAGGCGAGGATTTAGAAATGATTACATTACCCTAGACAACTCTGTTACAAAACTATCGGAGAGTGGCAAGCTGTAATTTGCTGTCTACATAGCTCAGCTAAGTTTGACACAAGGCTAAGACAATTCCTTTTGAAACATTCTGAGGTGGTTTTCGAATTATTTTCGATCGTTCTTTTGTTAGATCTTGAATCGACGAATAATTTGAATAGGGAAGTTTTTTTGTTTTTTTTAAAAAATAGGACCGGATAATTTAGCGAATGCACTTCTTCCTCAATCCTGATAAGTTTCCTGGTGTCTTCCGCTCAAAAGCTGCATTCATCAAATGAACCGTCCTGGGTACGACGATAAACTACATCTACGACCTGGGTAAGACGATGAATTACGTCCGACGGCAAGGCGTTTTTGATCAGGCGGTTTTGAGGAGTGTGGAACCACTTCTTAATTGCTGGTGTTCCCAGGTCCAACCTGACCCGGGGTGGTAGTACCTGTCTGGGTCTCTGCTATGGGCAAATATGCAACCTCCCAAAAGGGACAAAACGCTATGAAAGTATAAAATAGCTTTTAATACCGGCAATATTTTTTTCAAAAAGCATTACCAGCCATCCATTTAAAAAAATATTTAAAAAATAAATATTACCAACAAGAAAAATTAAATAACCCATTGAGGTTGATATGCCGTAAAACAAAACAAACCAAACCGTCAGACTATAAACTGAACTGCCCCCACCCAAGATGCGACACTGTCGCAATCTGAGAAGATTTCTCCAAATACAGGGTGTCCATAAAGTTCGTGTGCACTTTAAAAAAATATAACTTTATTTGTATTTGCGATAGAAATAATTTGTAAAAAGGATTAGAAAGAAGTAAATCTATATGTTTTAAGGTTTTATTGAAATTGTATTTAAGTTTCCACATGTCCTGCATCATTAGCAATACAAAGGGTAATACGATTTTGCAGTTCACGGAAAACATTCGCCAACTGATTTACAGTAATGCCTGAAATCACATTAGTTATTTTAGCTATACTTAAAACTAGATGCATTAAACTATATAATTTTTTTTACTGATTATTTCTATCGCAAATACAAATAAAGATATAATTTTTTTAAAGTGCACACGAATTTCATGGACACCCTGTATAACGTTGGCGTTTCGGGCACTTCAAAATGTTGTAATGCTTATCTCGCTAGGTCTTTAACGACGGATAAGAGTGTTCGATTCTCACTGGATACTCCAAACTTTCGCCCTTGTGCCAAGTATATGCTACTCTTATAATGTTACTATAACGTTGCTGGTAATTTTCCAACTTTATTTCGGATGTTCAAATAACTGTATTGTAGTCACTAGAATACAGTATTCAAGTCGCCTACAGAATTTTAGCGAATCTTAAACGAGCATTTATTATGTTAATTTCAAATAGCGGAGTGTTTTTTTTATATGCAACTCCATCCCACAAATTCTCATTCAATATTCTACAAATTGTTCAGGCGTTTAAAACTATTTCAGCGTTCTTCAGATCTGTCTGAATCTGTTTAAGCTTGATTGGCTTTTCCATTAGGATTGTAGTCATTTACCTCCGTGTTGAAATCTTGTTTGCACTGTTCAATCTTCTAAGCGCGGATAGAGTACCAATTTATTTCTGATTACAGACAATAGTTAATACTAGCTAATACAGAGAAACGGGAAGTGTCTTATAATTTCCCGTATATATAAATCTTAATCAGTCTTCCATATTTATAAGTCTACCATTTGTCCTTGGATTGAATACTTCAGTCACATCTGGTTTGGTGTTCCTGCTAGGTTACATTCCATCACCGCCGACCAAACCTCGAACAACTGCCAGTCACGACGAACGGATGTTCCTTCGAAGAGGCTCCGTGCCTCGCGATGATATTGGGCCTGAAATTCACACCCGGCCTCAAGTGGAATTCCTATATATGCACTCCATCGCTAAAGATGTAGGTAAAATGATCGGCCCCCTGTACCACTCCAGTAAGTACCTGATTCCACGTTCTATCCTGTATCTTTATAATAGCAAAGGTCAGGCCTAAAATGGAGCACTGTTGCTATATTTGGTCAGGAACAGCCCAGACATCACTTTCCAGTCTTAATAGAGTTCAAGAGCTTCTCCGATTCTTTGATGGAGAAGAATTATTCTCCACCCTCCAACTTCTCTCTCACTGGCGAGTTGTGGCGAGTCTGTTACTGCTCAAAGGCTACTACCATGGAAAGTGATCGGACAAACTTCATCTCCTGGTTATATATATATGATTCATATATAATGATTCATTATATATATAAATAAATAAATATATATATATATATATATGAAAGTGAACATTCAAGTCAACGTTCAGAGGCGACAGGCTGTTTCATGCCGGACGCAATCGTCAGGACGCCTGCCGATTGCCTCCAGCGTAAAACAGCCTGTCGCCTCTGAGTGTTGACTTCAATGTTCACTTTTATACTTATATTTACATACGCTTTATCTCTAAAATTGAGAACTTTATCCCATAAATATAGCATACATTAAAACTGTATGTCTTCATATATATATATATATATATATATATATATATATATATATATATATATATAGATTAAAGTCTTCTTTTATTTAAAAATCGAATCAATTTATTTTTATATATATATTATTAAATATAACAGACAATGAATATCTATTATATGTGATCATGAGTCTGCCATGGAAGGTGTTCGGACAAACTTCATATCCTGGTTCACCTCCTGTTTATATATATATGATTCATATATAATGATTCATTATATATATATATATATATATATATATAGAATGATTCATTGTTTTGTGCGAATTTATTGCAAAAATAATCTTCGCAGTTTGGAGTACATATGCAAATTTATTTCTTCTGCCGTAAAAAATAATTATTAAGATTAATTATCTTTTAATTACTGTCAATTCCGATATTAAATTGATTTATAAATGTTGGATAGATACGCGTTATCAAATCGAATTAGAAAAGATTAATTGTGAAAATACGAAAGATAAGGGATAGAATGAATAATTTTACGTAAAAATGTGCACACACACAACATATATATATATATATATATATATATATATATATATATGTAAAATGAAATGAAGAGGTTATAATGGTTCCAACGAGAGAAAAGCGTGTATATTAAAAAGAAGAGAGGTACCGCAAACTTTTTTGGTTGTAATGTGGGTTTTTGTTTTTTCTTTTTTATTAAAAAATATTATTCTTTATTTTTCATAGTTTTACATAGTTTTACAACACGTGTTTCTGGTCTTACGACCGTCTTCAGGTAAAGGGTGGAGATTTCCACATATTATTAAAAATAATTATTAAAAATAATTAATTTTTTCCTTTATGCTTTTCAATGTTACATCTTCTCTATATGAGACATTCTCTGTTTTTGTGTTGGTCATTCCAATGTCTTTCTTTAAATGGTAGTGAAGAGTTCTGAGGGAAGGGTCATAAAACAATTAAGGTTGGTTTGAGAAGTGATGAATCGGGTTGTCTTATCTTTTAATGTTTTAATGACCCCTGTGTGTTCTTAGATCCCTTAGATCTATTTCCGTTTTCGTGTGTTCCTGTCAGCATGCGTGTATATATGTGTGTGTACATTCCCCCTGAATACATACACTGTTTCACTACGAAGAATTAGTAAACACACTTGTACACATACACACACACACAAACAAAACAACTGTAAAAATGAATGTCAATACAAAGACAAACCTTCTACGTAGAAATGCTGTGTTCAATACACACACACACACACACTCGCGCGCACACACACACACGCACACACACACACACACACATATATATATATATATACGTATGCATATATATATATCAAATTAATATGTATATATATCATATACCATCTATCTATCTATCTATCTATATATATATATATATATATAAATATATATAAAATTAAAAGTTGCTAGCATTCAAAAATATATCCGGGAATAAATCATTTTTACATATAAAATATGTTTAAAGAAATCTGTAGATAATAAACGTTAAAAATGAAATAGAAATATTTATCATTGGAAAATAAAAAGATCACACGTAAGACAATATTAATCACGTCTGCAAAGAAAACGGATTAAGACCAAATTTAAAATATCATTTTAGATTATATATTATTTAGGTGCGAAGGCAAGTATAAAAATTAATAAAAATGTTAAGATATCTGCTTCCTTAGATGTTGAAACGTTGGTTTTTATTTGTATTTTTCAGGTATGCGTTTTATAAAACTCTTGTGAAAGAAATGTCAAGAAGGAAATAAAAAAACTAAATACTAAACTGGTATCCTCGTATTACATATAGTGTTCGGATATATCATATCTTTTATCATATATATATATATATATATATATATATATATATATATATATATTTGTCATCCACAGACAGACTGTTTCGCTCATCAGTATGGCTAGACGTCCGGTTGCCTCTAGCTAGGATCGAAACCCGACTGAATTTGCGTCAGTTGGAACTTCTCCCACTAAGCCGTCGGGTGAATGAAGAGTCGTGCAATATTAGATTAAATAGTCACTGTTTTATAAACTCACACAAGAGAGCTCAACTGAAATTAATTTTTCAGGAGCCAATATTTTTGTCATCCACAGACAGACTGTTTCGCTGTTTCACAGCTCATCAGTGTGGCTGACGTCCGGTTGCCTCTAAAATCTTTGCTTTAACCCCTGAGTTTTTTTCGGCAGAGAAAGGGCAGAAAACGAATTTGGGGTCGCTTGACAAGAAACAGAATAATCTCCTAAGAAAGTAAGTAAGATTCCGTCAACTACGCTCATACATCACTAAGTGGGATTTTTGTATTGCAACTTTAGTTCCGCGATGACTACCAACGACAACAGTTCGTGGGGAAAATAAACTCTCATCAAGTGATCTTTAGGGGTAAGAAATACACTCACAAACCTATTCCATTAATTGTGGTGTAATGAATAAATAAATTTAATCTCGGAAATCTTGGCTGTATTTGACTATTTAATGGATAAATGATAAAGGAATATCGTACCGAAATAAATGAAAAGAAAACATCTTGCTTACATCTCGGAGGTAACCAAGGGTAAACGAAACAAACATTATTCCGGAATCTTATATTTTACATTGCGGAAATATCAGAAAGAGAAAATGTCTTAAGAGCTGAAATGGACAGGAAATAGTGGAGAGTCATGATCACCAACGTTCTGAATGGAAAATGTATAGAAAAGAAGAAGATTATGTTCTGATTGCAAGCTTACTGTATTTAGAGTTTACTGTACATGAGATACTGTTCTTGAGATGGTCTGTTAATGATTTCTTTCTTTAAGAAATATGACTTTTTTCGAGAGGAGCAATTGGTTAATATCATCTAATCTAGTGGTTCCCAGATTATTTACCTGCTGCCACATCTTTAGTTTCTAGGACACATTCCTAGCATTTATGTCTTAAACCTATACATACATACATACATATATATATATATATATATATATATATATATATATATATATATATATATATATATGTATATATGTGTGTGTGTGTGTGCGTGTGTGTGCGCGTGCGTGTGTGTGTGCGTGTGTGTGAGTGTAGTGTAGTGTTAATCGTGTTCCGGATCTTGTGAGCTTCCTCAGGCGAAGAATGGTTAGATCCACATATAATTTAAAGGAATTATTTTTTTCTTCGTATGTTAGGAAGGTCACAAGACTCGAAACCCGTGTAGCAATATACACAGAATGAAGTAAATAAAAAAACCCATTATAATCAAAAACCTTTGTGACTTTTTCTCTCTTTAAAATATACTCTTCTCACTCGTTGGAACAACAATAATCTCTCTCTCATATATATATATATATATATATATATATATATATAGGTATTACATATATTTTAAATTCAAAACAACTAATTTAACAATGTAAACACATTTCAGGCTTTCTTAGATGACATTAGATAAAATATCGGTGGAACATTCGTGACTATATCACTTTATCTACAAATCTAGTCCAATGACCATTGCAGATGTTGTCTGTCTGATCGGGTTGGCGTGTTGAGCGTCTAGCACAGATAACGCCGGCAATATATAAACAAGCATTTACATTCTTACTTTCCGAAAGGAAAAGAAAAACATGCGTTGGTGCATAAACTTTATGTTAATTTTATTTTATTTTTGTAAAGCGTACGTGTTTCTTAAGTCTAAGTGCTTAGAACTTTTTCATAAAGCCTTTATAAAAAACAATAAAAATAGTTATCCCTTGGCTCGAACGACTGTATTCCGCCCTCTACTGTCCACTTTTTTCGAACAGCCAACATGCGTTTCCCATTGTTCTCTCCACCTCCTTGCATCCTTCCACTGACTGATAGCGATGAGAACGCCCACTTTGAAAATTCCAGATCTAATCGCTACCTCATCTCTTTATTGTGTTAAAGTTATGCATATACTCATTTGCATAGTCCATAAGAAGCCTTCCTGTTTGAAGATCGCCCGATCACGACGATATATTTAGCTTACCAAACGACATATTTACAGTATTTCGTATGTTTCAAAATTTCCATCTGGACTATTCTCCTTTTAATTGTAATTAAAAACCTTCAGAAAAAAATTATACTTCTCAACAATTACTCGTCCTTTGCTTATTAATTTAAACATTTTATTACTCGTAATGGCTGGTTGTTTTTTCTTCTTCTTTTTTTACGAGAATGCCTGTTTCCGAGGGCGGATAGCCGGTCCCTGTTTTAAACTCCAGCTCAGATACATCTTTTTTTTTGTTCAACACACCCAGAGCTTATTGTGTTTTATAAGCTATACTGAACATAACTTAGTTACACTTTATGTGAAAGAGTGCATCATCTAACGTAATCGACTGTTTCAACAAGGCCGATACATTCAAACAAACACACGGACACTATGACTTGTGAATTCCTGCTGGCATAACAAACGGCGAACGGTTCTATCTACAAAATTTCACTCACAAGGATTGGATCAACTTGTGTTATGGTTTTCATAGAATTTCTAAAGGTGCACGCGCTGGGAATACCTCCCCAAGCTGACGAGAACAATAAATGATCTGCCTTAAAAATAACCAATTACCTTAAGATTCGAACACGGAAAACGAAATTTCTTATCGATCGACCGTGCTAGTTCATAAGAACAAGCCATTTTTTTCAATTTCACTAGCGTTAAGCTTTCCTTCAAGGTGGGTCTTGACCGCTTGAAAGGATTACCTTGATAGACTGAAACAAAAGGGTTTGATTATTGAAACAGATTTCATTATATATATATATATATATATATATATATATATATATATATATATATATATATATATATATATATATATATAACTTTTAAATATATATAACTTTTACCAGTTATATATACATATATATATATATATATATATTTATATATATATATATATATAGAGAGAGAGAGAGAGAGAGCGATTGATAATATTAGTGGTCAATATATATATATATGTGTGTGTGTGTGTGTGTGTGTCTGTGTGTGTATGTGTGTATCAATTCCCAAGAGGATAGAATCCAGCTAGAACTCAATGTCCAGGACAGAGTAAGAATATAATATAAAAGGTTCAAACACTAATATTCCATGGTTATAAATGTAATAAATTATAACCATGGAATATTAGCGTTTGAGCTTTTATATATATATATATATATATATATATATATATATATATATATATAACTGATAAAATCTGTTTCAATAATCAGACCCTTTTGTTTGTTTTTGCTTTATATATATATATATATAACCACGCGTTTCATCTCTTCCCTACTTGTAGACAGAATCACTTTCGAAATCTATTGAAAAAATTCCTGCCAAGATCTGACTTTTTATTTCTCTTCGCTCTTTGTACCTGTCTAAGAGAGAAAAAAATCAGCTAAAGGATGAATGAAAGTATTTATAATTAATTCAACCTTAGCTTGGACTTCGTGTGTAAAAAAAAAATGAAAAAGAAAGAAAGAAAGGAAACCACCCAAATCCTGCGTTCAAAACGATCATTCACCATCGCAACTGAGAAGTTTTGACAGTATTCTATTATATTTAGTCGTCGAGCGTAAACGAACACACGCATGCCACACAGTACACTATACGCTCGCTTTTTTGTTAGACAATACGCTGGATTCCTTTATTCATTTCATCTTAAATACCGTGTTTCGTTCAAATTAATAAAAAACTATATTATGCAACCACTTTAAAAATTGTGGGCGTTTTCATTTGCGCTCTGGTCGGCTTACATTGACCTTATTTCTTCTATCATTCAGAGTTTTTTAAGCGTAAAAAGGCAACTCAGTGTAATATTTTCCGGATTATTTTGTTTGTGTTCATTTATATAAAGCGACCGTCTGTATTTAACCAGGTAAAAAGTGTTATAATCCTTAAAGTCAAGCCGGATTTTTACTCGACGTCTAGTTGAAGACATTTCGAGATTTCATGATATTTTCCCTTGAAAAATCAAAATCATTTTCTTAACAATATATCTGAAAAAGATTAATCGAATATTTAAATACATATTTTAATATATACTAGCAGCCATACCCAGGTGGTCGATCAGAAAAATAGCTCAATTAGAATAGAGCAGAAACTGTATCATGTTTATATGTAACAGAGTCTATGTTCTTTAATTAATTTGAAGTACTTTCATTAAAAAAACATTTTGAATTAATGCAGTTACTGATATAACAGAAATAATCTGTATTTATTCGATCGTAGTTAGCCAATGATATAAAGAGGTAAAACAGGCAACATGACGACCCACTTCAGACCACAAGTATTTGGGAGTTTTTGAAATTCAATTTGTCAGTGTGCTAACAGGGATGTAAAGACGGATACATTTATAAAACTGTAGGGAGACTACAGTTGTTTCCTTTGGGTCGGGCTAACGGAGGTTCAGCCCCTTAGAGACGAGAACTTTCCTGTCCCTGTCTCTTCGCTCTTTGTACCTGTCTAAGAGAGAAAAAATTCAGCTAAACGATGAATGAAAGTATTTATAATTAATTCAACCTTAGCTTGGACAGAATGCTACACAGAGAAGGTTCCCTTTCGTCACTTCCATTTTTACGAAGCTCTGCCCTTTTTTACTTGCGACCACCGGAGTCCACACACGTGGAAATTGGTTTGCTGGTACCCAGCCTAGCGTGGAGAAAGAAGTAAGTCCTGTTAACTCATCTATGGACAGTCAACGGCCCTAAAGTTGGTATGGCATTTCTCTGTTCTCGTTAAACACATAAATACGAGTTACTTTGAGCTTATTCAAGCAGCAGGGGCGGACTATTATTGTAGTTCGTCTGTGAGTTGTTTGATTTATTAAAATTGTCATCTTTGATAATGGCTTATGTAAGCCGAAAGCTTAGATTGGATTTAAACATGTATCAATATGGTGTTTTCCTTTCGTCTTTCAACGATAATGTAAGCTTATCAGACAATATGAAAGGAACTTACTTAAAATAAATAGACAAAACTTGTCTATACTATTTAATGAAACCTGCATTAATATATATATATATATATATATATATATATATATATAGGGTGCGATGGGTAGATTGTCGCAATTTTATTTTTTTTATTTCGCGCATGCGCGTTCCTAGTTTTTATTTTAAAGAATGCATAATATACGAATGTCAGATAAGCACCGGCTGTAAGAAAAAGATCGCCATAGCAATAGGCAGCATATATTTACATTACAAAGAGTCAATCATACCTTGAATCAATCAGCAATATGAATGCGATTATTGGCGAAATCACTTCGCTAGTAGACATAAATATAAGCATTACACTACTGATAATCCTCCGAATGATGAGATCATCATAAATAAATAAAATTAAAGGTATGATTGACTCTTTGTGATGTAAATATATGCTGCCTATTTTATAATGTTCATAAAAACAAATGATCCAGCAGTAAAAAACAATTGATCCAGCAGTAAAGAATTCCTGAGGAAAAAAAACTACTAAGTAAGACACATCACTCTGTTACTTGAACTATATACTTAGTTCATATCATGTTAACTGAAAACACTTATAAAAGAAAATACGTGGATTTACCAAATTACAAAATACATAAAAAATTCTCACTTTAAATATTTAAAATTTAGTGTCGCGATTTGCACGCTCCAACACCATATAACAGTTAACAAATAGCTCATACTTAAAAACATCTTTCGGTTGGATAAACACATTTAAATCATCTCCCAGTTTTGATGGATAATAAAGCCTGATGATGAATTGCGCGAAGCATTCGAAAGTACTAGCAGAAATAAAAAATACACCATATCCATTTTATTTATTTATGAGGATCTCATCATTCGGAGGATTATCTGTAGTATAATGCTTATAATTATGTCTACTAGCGAAGTGATTTCGCCAATAATCGCATTCATATTGCTGATTGATTCAAGGTATGATTGATTCTTTGTAATATATATATATATATATATATATATATATATATATATATATATATATATATATATATATATATATATATATATATATATAGTAGTAATCTTATAAGTATAATACACTATACTCGTTCGGAAAACCTTCGGTGTCTTGATTTGCAAATAATCAAACCAATACCAAAGGGGAAAAAGGTATAAGAAAAAGAAAGAAGAAAGAACATGTACGTAAGCAGAAAATAATCGTCTAGTATGCAAGTCCAAAGCCCAAAGAAAAATAACCGAAACGAGTAGGCAAAATAACTAAATAAAGTGCTCAATACAATAAGTAGAGCAGACCTTGATAAACCTAGAGAGCCATACAAACGTACCAAGGTTTCACATAAGCGGATCGTCAGGAAAGCTTTCCCTGACGATTCGTTTAGGTGAAACCTTCGTAGGTTTGTCTGGCTCTCTAGGTTTAACTATATACATATATATATATATATATATATATATATATATATATATATATATATATATATGTGTGTGTGTGTGTGTGTGTGTGTGTGTGTGTGTGTGTGTGTGTGTGTGTGTGTTTCTGGTTATTATCTTGGTTCCTAGTTCATATTTTTAAATATATTTTACAATGCCTGCATACTTTCGGATATTTTTGGTCATTATCAAAGGATTTTCTTGTTATGCTTGTTGATTTCAAATGTAAACTTCGCGTTTCGCTGGTTTACGTAACTGATCACGTCTTCTATTATTATTATTATTATTATTATTATTATTATTATTATTGTTATTATTATTGAAATATACATATTATGTCCAAAATCTGATTATATTTATTGATGTTGTATTGTTTGTTTCTTATGTATTATTTTTAATGTTTCTACTTGTTGCGGTCGGTTTTCTTTTCTCTGTTTGTGTTGCTATGGAGCCTTCACATTTTTTATGTACCACTTTAAACATAATTTTAAATGGGTACTCATATTTAATTAGGCGCTTTGTTTATTTATTGAACAGTATATTTATTTTAACCCACCGGCCTGAAGATTTATTAAAGAAAAACCTATGCCTTTTGGCAGGAATCGAACCTGCGTTCCCTCAGCGCTGAGGTATTGTTATGGTCCAGGTTAGGACCAAGGAAGAACAACACGAAGACAAGAGTAGAAATAACGAAGATATATTACACGGAATAATAATACAAGATGTGGAAGGTGTTAGTATGACTGTCAGTCTGGTTTGGAGGGAACTACTATCGGCTCGACTCGAATCCGTCTCTCTCTCTCTCTTGAGAGGCGTAGTATACATAGTGTTAGGAAGAGTTCATTCTGTTGTTATAGGTAAGGACCTATAGGTAAGTAACCACCTTTTAAAATGACGTTTAAAGTGATACAAATCAGTCGGATTAATAAAAATCCATTCTAAAAACTCTTTCTGTCTACGTTTGGATACGAATATATGTGCAGATATAAAAATAGCAAAAAAAAAACATCGAGAGATCTATGATGGGGGAAATTCCGCTTGAAAGGGTGAATTTGGCTTCGGCTGGGCGTCTGTTCGTTTGTGGCCAAGCAGTAAAGCGCGTCCGGCTAAACGGTGGGCCCCTCTACCCTTAGGGAAGCAGATTCGATAGTTCTCGGAACACGTCACTGATTTCCAGGTAATCTGTTGTTTCACGACCTCACTTTATATGAGTCCTATTAAACTTGTATGTGACAGGACGCAAGCGTCATTACTGACATTTCAGCCGCACCTAAAACACACTGGACGCAGACAGTAACACCAGCCCATTCTAAACTACTTGTCACGTCTATTAGCTGCCGTTATTTACTCGAAGAGAGGAGATAAAATGTTACATGCTAACTGTCTATCATTTTTGTTACTTCAGATTAGATTAGGTTAACTTCAGATCATGATAATTATTTTTCAATCACACCCGTTTGTTGTTCCTATCTTTTCTTCCAGCGCCTTCATGGTCTGTGGCATCCGCTCTCGAAGACAATATTGATGTAAAAGTTGGCATCTAAAAGCAGAAATGCTATTTCTTTTATCTGCCCTTTCATTATAAGTCATCAGAAAGAAGCCGATAATTTGGTTCCTTTCACAGGAGTTATATATATATATATATATATATATATATATATATATATATATATATATATATATATATATATATATATATATATGTGTGTGTGTGTGTGTGTTTGTGTGTGTGTGAGTATATGTGTGGGTGTGAGCTTTTAACGATTATATTAGAATGTCCGTTCTCATTTGCAAATCTACTTCGAGTTTATTTCAAATAATACAAGACACTGTCATCAATGATTCCGCGCACATTCTTCTGTTTGCAGTGCCTTTTCAGAACATTGGCGATCATGGCTCTCCACATTTTCCCGTTATTTTTAGACGTTAATAAATTTTGTCTTTCGGGTATCTCATCTAACCCCTGTTCTTCCAACCATTTACACAATCTCGTTATGTAAGTTACCTGTTCCTTTCCTCTTTTCTTCTTCTCTATATGATAGTCTCGATTTTACAAAGGTATTTACAAACATAACACGAGATTTTAGGTTAATATTTTGGTTTTGTAGCAACGTGCAGTGTTGTGCAAGACTCTCCTTAGGGCAGCCTTTCTCATCTTCAGTTTCATTATCTTCTTTATAAAAGTCAAACCAGCATAAAAATGGATTATTGCTGGCATATCTGGGTTAGAGCCGCCCAATTCTTTCCCCAGCCTTGACAGATTTCAAAACTGTCTAAGCGGCCTTGTGAGTGGTTATTTACTTTCCTGCCCTACTTTTGGCCACATACAAATCATCGCGATCCTGTAACTACACTATTGCTATTTCCATAGTCTACATTTCACATTTCTTAGACTATTTACATTGTTCGGACTATCATCCTCACTTTTGTTGCCATATTTATCACAACATTTCGGCCGTTGTACGCTCCGGCCTTCCTCAGTTGGTTGGAATGTCGAACTGAACTCTTTATTTCACTTTATCCACTGTGTCATGTGTCCTCAAGGACTCAGGCTACAGTGGATAAAGGCGTTAGTTATATCCAGTGTCAGGACCCAAAGAGTGTGAGTTCAATACCTGGTTAAGGCGGTGGAGAACTTGGAGAGGGGAATTAACAGGAGAAAACTGATAACTGACATCCATTAGATATGGCACGTGGAATTAGAACAGTCTACCCTAGCGAGCGAAATAAATGATTCAATTCTACATTCCAACCACCTGAAGAAGGCCGGAGCGTACAACAGCCGAAACGTTGTGATAATTATAGCAACAAAGATGAGGATGATAGTCCGATTTATGTAAATAGTGTACATAATATCTCATCTCAGAAATATATACATCTACATTTCTTAATATAGATCTTTATAGATGAAATCCGCCATGTCACGTTCGCACGGTCGAATCTATTCGAACAGATTCTTCCCAAGAGTCACTGCTTTGTGGAACCGACTCCAAAGAGAATACTCTCCCGATCACTACAATTTTAACCACTTCATGTCTAGGGTCCATCCTGATCTATGAAACAGATCAAACTCATCCCGCTTTGACTTAAGTCTATAAAACAACCTCAGTGGCTTTCTCTGCAGTGGGTAGATCGTGTGCCTTGCACTAGCTGAACAATAGTGCAATAAAAAATAGTTGTATGTTGCTTCGATTCAGGACGTGAGGTATATTGTCTTTCCACAATATTTTTTTAATATGTCTATGGTATCTAATTAGGAACGAGGGCTTGGAGATTTTGATACTCACAGGACATGCTGAAGGAAAGAGAAAACAACGCATAAACTACTTAGCGAGTTTGAATAAACGAATGGCCGAACGATAAGAAAAATAACGACTTTATTAAGTGCTACAAATAACAGAAAATTGTGGAGATCCTTGATCGCCTACGTCTTGAGAAGGACAAGAAGAATGTGTGTCTTGTTAGCAACGTTAGCAGCCTCGTTCTGATATCCATTTCCATAATTTACTTTCCTCCGTTCATGTTTCCCGCTGTTCCTTTCGCCTGTGAGTATCAAAGTCTTCAAGCTTACTTTCCTCATTTGTGTCCCAGAAATTTCAAATGTATATTTCTAAGTCCAAGTTTCACGTTTCTTTTCCATGTACATTAGAATTTGCATTTTGCTCATATATTCCGTCCATAGTAGTCACAGAGTATTTTATTAGAATCATATATCTGTTACCTCAAGTTTCTCCCAGATCACTGAAGGAAGTTTTCAAAAAATCACTATGTATTTTACTATATGAATTAGCTAAAAAAAAAATAACGGACATATAAATTCTTTAACCATTTTTTGTTCCGCAGTTATCAAATTTTCAACGCGAGGTGTTTGTTCTCTTCGTAAAAGAACATACAACTTGGCGAGTGAAAAAATGCCAAGACATTTTGCCAGATTTCTTTAGTTTGAACACATATAACATTTGTGTTTTGTTCTGTTTTAAGCTAGCAAATGTTGCTTTTGTTTCAACTAACTGTAGCAAAAATTCCAACAATTAAATAAACTGTACCAAATTTCCTGTTTCCAGGGGTGCCCTGTAGTAACAGTCCTACTAATAGTACTAATTAGTTGTAGTAGTACTATTAGTATTATTGCCGTTGTTGCTGTTACTCAGATAAAAACAGTAATTAAATTATAACAAATGCCAATGGTGCTCTTCGACGTGGTATAATGGTTAGCAATCTTGACTCCGTAGATTAATTACTATTAAGTAGTGAGTTCGATCCTTACTGGGTGCCATATACTTTCTGCCACATCTGAAAAAATCACAACATATACCGAAGTTAATTAAATTGATTACTTAAATTAAAACTAAATTATAAAATTAAATTAAAGAGATTTAATTTAAAAAACTTTATGTACAAAACATAACGGAGGCGATCTTGGCTCTCCACAATTTCCTGTCTCTTAATAAGTGTTGTCTCTGTTATTTCATTTAAACCCGATTCAGCTATCCATTTACTCAAGCTTACTATGTCATTCGCTGTTTTCCATTGTCTCTCTTTCCTTTGCCTGTGAGTATCAGATTTTCCAAACTTTCTTTCCTCATGACATGCCCTCGTATCATCAACTGTCTTAAATTATGTTAAATATAAGTTTCCTTTTTTTTCTATTTTCTCTAAAACTTTCTCCCTGCTCATATGTGAAGACGTTAAGAGCTGATAATAAAATTGAACTTAAATATGAAAACAAGCAACAAGAAAGGAAGAAACAGTCGAAGAAGAAAAATAATGTGTAGCAATAGAAATAAGAAAAACAAAAGAAATAGGTGAAAAATAAGAATAAAAAAGAGGTAAGTTAAAGAGGCCAACAGCGGCATTAGTAAAATAAAGTGGTGGGTAGCTACAAGAGAATCTCTGAGAAAATTCATGTAAATAAAATCACTGAGAGCGCGACCTATCTTCAGAACATGATGTAAAATATCCCGGTTTTCAAGAGAAATAAATGAAAGAGACGTCAGAAAGGGGAAGTTTATATGTTCAAAAGTAGCTAATGAGGATAAAAAAAGAACACACTGAGATTCAACATCTATGTAAAATCTAGCCTCTTATAATGTTGTTAAACCTGGGAACTTCCTTTCCAGGTTATGAGACATTCCAAGCGACAGAGATATGGTCCAACAGATGAACTTGTGAACACCAATTACTTTGCACGTGAGGAACGAGAATGTTTCAAAGAAACTGTACTTAGAACCAGAAAGAGGCAGCTGAAATTTCTCGTATATTGAAGGAAGAAAGAAGGCTTGGAGTATTTAGCATTCACAGGGCAGAGAGAAGACTGTAGCAGAAAATTGACAAATAAGAGAGTTAAGCATTCGCATGTAGCTTAGAGCTACAAGGCACGGAAAATTGTGAAGAATAATGATCTCCCACGTCCTAAAGGGATACAGTAAATAAAATGAAGAAGTATAAAATGAATAGTATATATATTTTAGAGAGCTTAAGGCCATATCACGTTGTAACACCGGTTTTTATATGATCACCGAATTTAAGTAACGTCAAGACTGGTCAGTACCTAATTGGGTGACTACTCGGAAATACCCGGTGCTGTAAGCATGGATATCCGGGGTGGGGGTAATAGACAACGGTTCGCATTGAGTAATCAGTGAGCCTTATTCCAGTTCAAGTGGAGTTTGTTATATTCACTTGAGCGGAAATAACGGGATGAGTTTTATGATGCTACATCTCTCTTCAGTTATGGCTTAATAAGTATGAATCATATCAGTAAATCATTATTAAATATGTTTTTGGTTTTATATAATCTGAAGAAGGTTGATAAGCCGTAAAAAATACAACAAATCAGTCAATCACTAAGAAACCTATTTTAGAACCATCTTCAGGATATCATCACCGAGAACTGATATATATATATATTATATATAAATATATCAGAATCACTCTCGCAAAAAATTGTCTGCGAGAGATATTCTTGCCATATTAACTTCATCATCTGCTTTTCGTCTGAATGATTCGCGTAATATATATATATATATATATATATATATATATATATATATATATATATATATATATATATATATATATATACATATATATATATATATATATATATATATATATATATTCATTTATTTAGTTATTTAGTTTACGAAAAACTAGGTAATCCGTATAGGTAGACCCAAGGAGGATAAAATCCAGAGAGCTCAATGTAAATCAGAGCTAACTCAATCATGTCTTTCTCCCCTCACACTCACTTCGTTAATTTACATATGCTTAGATCTGCCCGTCAAAAATGTGTAAATTTCTTTTCATTTTTCGATCTAAACTTTGGAAGTAAAGTCTGATGATCCACGGTCCTTTCAAAGGGCTGTGGTGAAATAATTTATTACATGGAACCTTAAAGTGGTCTGGTTTTATTTTTATTTAAATTATATATATATATATATATATATATATATATATATATATATATATATAGAGAGAGAGAGAGAGAGAGAGAGAGAGAGATTTTATTTAACAATAAATTTAAAAATCTCAAACTGGCGTTCGGCCATATCAGTTCGGTGGATTAGAGAAAGATGCGTAAAATATAATTTTGCCTAAATCCTTCTGTTGATGGTTGGCGTGGTTGTCGACATTGATGACAGCATCACCGATAATTTATTATTTCCCCATAAGATCTCACATCTATTCGATCGTGAATGAGCGGCGACCTGTAGCTCTAAAGATGTTCTTCAACTTCACGATATCTCCACCCGTTCACTCCATTTAACCAGACATTCATATATATATATATATATATATATATATATATATATATATATGTGTGTGTGTGTGTGCGTGTGCATGTGTGTGTGTATGTGTGTGTCTATGTATGTTTCTTTATGTGTCTGTGTTGCGCTGTCTGAACAAAGATTTGTCGTTTGAGTTCAGATTGAAATTATGCCTACAAAGAGTTGAAGAGCATAAATCGAGCCTTTAGGCTATTATATATCAACAGTACAAAGAATGGCGAGGAGGAGGAGTGGTGATGGAGGCGGATGAAGAATTAGAATATATGAGGAGAAATAACGAAGGGTAAATCGAAGATGGAAACAGGAGGAGAGCAGTAAAGAGGACAAGAGAGGAACGTAGTTAAGATGAAAGGTTCAAGGAATAGCAGCAGACAAAGAGAAAGATGGACGGTGGTGGGCGATGAAGTCCAAGAAGAAAAGGATATTAGTATGACGGCTAATAAGAAAAACAATTATTTGATCTAAGAAAGTGCTGTAGTAGGGATAAAATAATGCATTGGTCATCGTGAAAGAAAGAAAGAAAGAAAGAAAGAAAGAAGGAAAAAATGAAAATACAGGAAATAAATTTGAGTAACAACGCACTGAATAAGAAGGAGGAAAGAGAGAGAGAGAGAGAGAGAGAGAGAGAGAGAGAGAGAGAGAGGTATATGCGGCGAAGTAAACAAGGAAGGAAAAAGAGAGATATAAATAAGGAAAGAATTTTTAATGAAAACGAGAAAATGAAGGTAAAAAAATAACCGGAATAGTAACGAAATATCAAAAAAGAATGAAAAAAAGGAACAAATGAGGAGGAAATGAAATAAAGAGAACAGAAAGAAAGAAAGAAAGAAAGAAAGAAAGAAAGAAAGAAAGTAAGTAAGTAAGAAAGAAAGAAAGAAATTTGGGTAACGACACCTTGAATAATAATAAGAAGAAAACAGAGAGAGGGCATATAAGGCGAAGTAGATAAGGAAGAAAATAGAGAGATAGAAATGAAGAAAGATATTTGAAGGAAAACAAGAAAATGAAGACAAAAGAACAATAACAGGAACGAAAATAAAATAAGAATGAAAAAAGGAAAAAATGAGGAGAAAATGAAATAGAGAGAACAGAAAGAAGGAAAGAAAGAAAAAAAAGAAAGAAAGAATGAAAGAAACAAGCAAACAGATAAAATTAAACGGAAAAAATATAGTAAGAATAAACATAGAAAATAAGTATAGAGTAAAAGAAAAGAAAATTAACCGAAAGAAAGAAACTAATGAAACCAACAAAGAAGAAGAGGAGGAGAAGGAGAAAAGAGAAAGAAGAGGAGGAGAAGAGAAAAAGAGGAAGAAGAAGAAGAGGAAGGAGAAATAGGTGGAGGAGGAGAAGGGTAGGAGGTGGAGAGAAAGGAGGAGAAGAAGAAGAAAATGAACAGAAGAAGATGATGAAGAAGGAGGAGGAGAAGATAACGAGAAAGAGACGAATTGAAATGAAGGTAAAAATGACATAGAAAAAGGAAAAGAGTGAAAATGTTAAGATAAAAACAAATGCAATGCAGGTAAATGAATCTGACCGAAACAGGAGACGATAAGAAGTAAATAAAAGAAAACAGAAATGTAGTGGAATAAATAAAAAAAATAGATAATGACTTCAAAAGAAGAAGAGAAATAAAAATAAAAAATCGATAGACCGAGGAAAAAACGTATATCCAAAGAAAAATAGATGCAAACGCCATGCGGAAACGAATAATTGAACCGATAAAATGAAAGAAAAGAAGAAAGACGACAAAGAGATATAAAACGAAGTACATATTTTGGGGGAAAATGGTAGAATGATGATAAACGGAAAGTAAGATGAGAAAAAAGTTATAACGAAGGAAATACGCGTAAAGACGTAGATAACAAAATCGAGTGTAAATATGAAACAGACAAGACGAAACGAAGAAACAGTCGAAAAAGAAAAGAAATAATCTGTTGCAATAGAAGGAGAAAAAAAAGAAAAGAAAGAGGAGAAAGGGCAGAAAAAACAAATGAGAGTTAAAGAGGGCAAAAGCGGTATCATTAAAATAAAAAAAGAAGAAAAAGAGAATCTCTGAAAATTAACGTAAATAAAAACAGAGGGAGCAACTCCTATCTGAGAAACTGATAAAAAAATTTACCTTTGTCAAGAGAAAAAGAAAGGGACGTCAGGAAAGAGAGGGTCAGATGTACAAGAGAAACTAGTAAGGATTAAAAAAATGGTCACACTGAGAACTTGAAATGGAATTATTTCTTAGGAATCATTAAATGCGTTTCTAGGTTTAATAGATATTGTGTTTTCATCTCTTGTCACTACTGAAAATGTGTGTATATATGTGTTTGCGTATTAGTGACAACGTTCTATTAATTTCAGAAAATATGCGTCAAAAATACTGTTCTTTTTTATTATTTTAATTTCTTTTTCGTGTGTATTACCTTCGCCATTCTTCGTGTGAATAATGACAATGTTTTTCTCCTGCTAGTGGCTTCCTCACCAAAAACTCTAATTTGTTAAAAAAAAAAAGTCTGAGTATCAAATCGAAAAGAATTTTAGATTTGTATGTATCAAAACCGTCACCAACATTTTAAAAATTCTCAATGCTATCAGAAGTAAAGAAATCTTGATAAAAAAAGTAAATGAAAAAATATCACAATCAAATACTCAAATAACATTTTAATCTGAATAACTTTTATATATCTCAGATCATTCTAAATATATTAACTTCGATTCACTCGGGTTCCGCCGACATAATAACTCACATTAAGACAAAGTCGAGTTAATATCTAAATATTCCTACTTTATACAGATTGTCTTAATCACTAAAACCGATCTTATACACTGCGGTCGATCCTAATTGATAGTAACTTCTTTGGTAATGTGTTGATTGATTGACTGATTTGTTTTTTACGGCTTATCAACCTTTTACAAGTTCGTCTATATTTCTGAGATAGGGCATTATGTACAGTATTTACATTAGTCGGACTATTGTCCTCATCTTTGTCGCCATTTTTGTCACAACGTTTCGGCCGTTGTACGCTCCGGCCTTTTTCAGGTGGTTGGAATTTCGAAACGAACCCTTTATTTCGATCACTGGGGTAGACTGTTCCACGAGCCATGTTTGATGGATGTCAGTTATCAATTATCTCCTGCTAATTTTCCCTCTGAAAGTTCTCCACTGCCTGAACCGGGTATTGAACTCACACTCTTTGGGTCTGTCACTGGATCTAATCAACGCCTTTATCCACTGTGCCATGGGTCCTTGAGTTACAAGTTATTTAAAATCAGAAGATATTTATAGATTGTAATAATTCTTTTTGAGATAATAATATTTAGTTGTAATTTATAAAAAAAAGTGTTTTATTACTTAGCCTTTAGTGTAGTGAAATAATGTTTAATCAACTATTTTTTTTTCACACGTCCCTTTGAGAAAAGTGTATTTTTGTGTCAGACGGATTTGCAACGATAAATTTTTTTTGTGTAGTGAAACTCTATTTTAAAATTAGCGGTTAAAGAAACCGCCAAAATTATTTGAAAATTGCTGTGGATTTACCTTTTGAATCCATGGAGAAATAAGTTTTAATATTTACTGGCCAATGAGAAACGTGCTTTTCAAGCGCTTGAGAAAGACTGGATGGAGCTGGTGTAACCATCCATTGTCCAATAAAAAGGCTTGCTGTGAGCGGATGTCAGAAAACAGTTAACGATCGAGGAGGAAGCATTAGCGCACACGGTTCAAGGACGGAGGATTAGTTGAACCAAAAGTGTCATAGATCAAGACATGGAAAAGAAGTGCCGACAGATTCACGGCAGGTTCAAGCCCCAGGACAGAAAATTCCATTCTGCGTCTTCCTAAGAAGAATTTCACCCAAACATTCAAAATTAATTTTCCAGAAAAATACTACATGAAGCCCTCGAGACAACAACCTATGGAAAACACGAACCCCTTCGTGCTGTGACGTCTCTATTCAGTATTCAGTTGAAGAACTTAGGCAGGTGCGCTTTGTAATTTCTGCCTTGTGCTTTTTTTAATTCCTAAAGTTTTTCCCCCCTATTTTTTTCCATTTTTAATAGGTATACACTATTGTGTCATTGAATCCGTGCCTTTTTTTTTAAGTTGTATCACTTTTCTTATATCTGATGGTAATCTCTTTTTTGTAACGACAGAAATTTCTTATCCTGCCGTAATAGGAGCACAAAAGGTAACTTTTGTGCAAATTTTCTTTTGTACACATTCTTTGCCTGCACGTGTGTAACAAAAGGTTTTCCTTTAAAATTTCACGAAGTGATCGGGTTTTTGTTTTGAATTTGCGCCTATTTGACCTCTAGGATAGTGGAAGCACGTGCGCGCGTGTGCCCACGTCGGTGGAAAATGAAGACATTTGTAAACCCTGAATGTATTAAGCTCAAGCTCGGTGAGCAGAACCTCTTTTATCCAAGCTCTCGGACAAATGAGCAACAGCAAACAATCAAGCATTAATTGTAAGAAAACACAGAGCCTGTTTGTCGGCAGAAGAGACAGGCTACGCTGCATGATATATACAAGGGAACATCAACACAAATGAATTCATTCATCAGTTAGGCGCATTTTGCGCGATTGCGCTCATCGTTCTCCCTATTTCTGTTGTAATTGTTGTTCATGCTGACATTCAAGGCAAAATAGTGCAATGGCTTGCCGATTCCTTTTCCACTGGGGATATTCAGGTTAGCCCGTCCCTTCAATCTGCCCACAGGCAAAGCCGTTCACCTCTGAGGCGCAGCTCCTATGACCAGTCTAGCGACGGCCCGATGGCCACTTGGCAAAGATGGGCTATTCTAACACATTTTATCCAGCAGGTGACCGTGGTTTGGTCGACGCAATGCCCATGCAACTTCTTGAAGCCATTTACGAGAGTTGGATGTAGGCCGTGGACCAGTACAATTCCATATCCCAATTCATCTGAGTAAAACAGGGTCGACAGATTTGTTCCAAAAATACTATCATTGACGATACACTACATAAACCCCGTCAAGATTTTTTTTATAAAAGCACGAATAATTTTATTATGAATAGTGTAGTTGATTTGATTGCTTTGTCTGTTTAACGGTATATCAAAACCTTATGCGTCATTTAATTCCGAAATTTAATTTTCTTGAGAGCTTGGAAGTAATAGAAATGTCATTCTGCTTTCACAATTTCACATGGTAGATGAAACTCAGCTTTTGTGCATAAGCATGTTTGTGCGGACATGATTACTAGAGGCGGCAATATGTGTGTTTTAAAGTTTTGTTGAAGTTATATTTTGGAATATAGTTAAATTTAAGAAATTTTACGATATTATCTGGATGAATGTCATGAATGTTCTTTCATATTGGTTGTTTAGTCGTATCTTAAACGGATTTGGGTGAAGCTGTTACCGTTTGTATTGTTGGTAATTTTACTATAAATATGTATTGTTGTTAATGTTTATATAAAATGTATTGGTATTGATACTATAAAATATATTTTTATACTTTCATAGTGTTTTGTTTTTGTTTCGGGTGTTGATTATTTGCCCATAGCTGGGACCCACAACAGGTGCTACCACCCCGTGGACATGCGAACATCAACAGTTGTTCTTCGCTCCTCAAAATTTCCATTCTCCCGATCAGAGGCCTTGATGCTGGGTGAAGTTTATCGTCATACCCAAGACAGGAGTACGGACGTAACAGACAACGGAAAATGCGATGTGGAAATAGGAACAGCGAAAAGCATATTTCGGAAAATGTTCTAAAGATTACTGGATCGAATTATGTCTTCTAAAATAAATAAAAGAGTTCCTAACTGCTACGTAGTGTCAGTGAATGTCAGTGAAAGTTGGCCAAATTCCTCACTGATGAAGAAGACACGTGAAGTGACCGAGATGTGGATCTGTCAAGGAATACCAAAAATGACTCAGATAAAATCTGTGATTAACGAGAAAGGAAGGAACTACAAAAAAATAAATAAATAAATAAAATAAAAATAAAATACTTGCTATCAGAAAAAAAATTCCGGGCAACCAAACATATGGATTATATAACGGGGACGTCAAAACCAAACTATTTCTAAAATTTAATGGATACCGCACACACACACACACACACACACACACACACACACAGCGACAGAGAGAGAGAGAAGGAGAGCGACACACACAAACACTCATCAGTATGAATGGCACTGTCAAGAGTGCAACGACAATTTTCAGCTCAATTTATGAACAATGCATCAGATAGCGAATTCCTTCCCTAAATAACCTTGTGAGTACATTTCTATGATCATGGCCCTCACCAGTTTCATCTTTGTAGCTCTTAATAAATCTCACCTTTTTGCTATGTCTCCTAAACTCAGTGTTGCCATCCATTTACACAAGTTCGCTATGTACGAGGGTGATTCAATAAATAAGTTGAATTTTTCGGTATAAGGACTTCTAATACAGATAGAAGCTTACTCTTTTATATTTTTTTTGTTTTACTTCTTTTTCACATGGATTTAATTTCTTTTGCAGATTAAAAAAAAACTTTGAGAGGTTTGGCGATTAACAAAGATGGCCGACCAGACAGCATGCTCCAGGATTGAACAGCGGTCAGTTATCAAGTTTTTGGTTGCTGATGGGTGCAAAATCATTTGAAATTCATAGGAGAATGTTAACTGTGTATGGTGCCACATTTTACAGCCAAAAATGGGCTAAATTGTTTAAAGAAGGGCGGAACAGTGTTGAGGATGAAGACAGGCCTGGGAGGCCTCTAGAAGTGAGGTCTCCTGAGGTGATCGAATCAGTCAATGACCTTATTCAGTCTGACAGAAGGGTGACAGTAGATGATATTGCAAGGACATTGAAAGACATAAAGAACAAACGCAGGGGTCATCAGTCAGAAGGAGTCATCTTGCATCATGACAACGCAAGGCCTCACACAGCAGCCCAAACGGTGCAGACCATCAACGAGCTGGGCTGGGAACTGCTCCCTCATCCCCCTTACAGCCCAGACCTTGGCCCCTTCAGACTTTCACCTGTTTGGTCCCTTGAAAGCGTTCACGAGAGACTCGAAGTAAAAAGTGACGATGAAGTCAAAAGTGTTGTGAGCGACTGGCTGAGACATCAGTCCAAAGATATTTATGCTGAGTGAATACGGAAGCTTGTGCACAGATGGGAAAAGTGTGTGACAGTGCTCAGAGACTACGTTGAAAAAAGAAAAAAAGTAAGCTTATATCTGTATTAGAAGTCCTTATACCTAAAAAATTCCCCTTGTTTATTGAATGACCCTCGTATTTTAAGCTTTCTTTTCGCCTTTTTCCTCTTGTTTTCAAACTGTCCTGTGAGTATCCAATTTCCTAAGCCATTTTTCCTCATTGTGTTCCATAGAAAGGACACTGAAAGAAAACTACAAGAAATTCTGCGGGGGATATTGAAGGAGAAGAAGGGACTAAACACCATTAGCTAGTACACAAAAAGGAAAGGATGAGCCCCAAATTGGAGATACCAAAATCAAACAAGTAAACAATTTAAATATCTGTGTAATGTTTAACAGAGAACAACATTTGCCTTACTGGAATCCGTATGCGCATTGTTATAGCAAAAGAGGCCTCCCGTAATCTTAGCAAAATATTAAAAAACAAGAAAATTTCGTTACAAACAAAGAAAAGAGTACTGAATTGTTATGTAATATAGCAGTGAAACCTGAACAATATGGCACTGAAAACTGGACATTCCCCTCACAGAGGAAGAAGATAGTTGAAGTAACAGAAATGTGGTTCTACAGAAGGATACTAAGGATACCATGAACCGAACATATGAGCAACGATAACCATTTAAAGAAAATAAAAACGTAAAGAGCACTTATACATAACATAAGGAAGTGACATTTGAAATATCTAGGGTACATAACGTGGAAAGAGGTTTTGGAGAATTTGGTACTAAAAGGACAGATTGAAGAGACAGGGGAAATCAACGTATAATCTTCCTGGTAAATTAGAGTAAATAGATGGCGTGTCACGGTTTAGGAGAGATAACAAAAAGACAAACGATATTAAGAGCTACAAAGAAGAGGAAATTGTGGCGAGCCATTATCGCCAATCTCCTAACGGGAAACGGCAGATAGAAAAAGAAGTAGAGTAAAAATCAAACATTTATGATCGCTAAGCTGATCTAGCAAGTTATGGACAACAAAAAGTTTGATGCCTGATGGATGCCTCACCCTAGCCATCATTTAGAAGACTGGGATCGATTTAGCCCTTCAAACCGTTGGTCGAATCTGATAGAAGCCTCTGCTATCGCGACGCTGTTAGAAATTAAACAAAGATTACTGAATATCTGTTCTCGGTAATTTTGCAGCTACGAAGATAATCGGAATGACTAATCAAATAAGCTGTCTGGTAAAATGAAGAGAATGTCTCGGTGGGCCTTTTGTGAATTCGGAATCAAAGAAAGCATTATATTTCAAAATTACACGCCATCTTACCAAACGTTTCCGAGTGAATGAAATGATTATTTCCTACGAGTAAAGATAAAAGTTTAAAACGAGAGTTTAAAATAAAACTTAATATTGAACATGCTCTTGATTAGAGGCGATTTAATGTTTGTGACGAGTGAGAGAAACGATGCATGAAGATGAAAGATGAAAGATATATATATATATATATATATATATATATATATATAATAGAAAATGGTTCCGTATGGAATTTCCAAGAGGATATAGATACAGGGAGAGCTTTATGTCAAGAGACAGAGCAAAATTATTAATTAATGAAAATGTGTTTGAGTTTCATTAATCTACATATATATATATATATATATATATATATATATAGGAGAGATTGTTGACTTTTTAAAAGTTTTAACTTACGGATAACTTATAATAAAATCATACACATACACACACACACATGCACACACACACACACACACACACACACACACATATATATATATGTATATGTAAGAGAGAGAGAGATAGAGAGAGAGAGATATAGAGAGAGTGAGTCCGCAAAAATTTTACTCACTTTTAAACTCTCTATAACTTATGGTAGGAAGATAACGGCGAGGATTTTGTTTATTACTCTTATTTACGTAGGATATTTTCAATATTCCGATAACTTCATTATTTGGCAGTACTCGTAGCTTAGATATTATATGCAGTAACGTTTTCTACCAGAGATAATGTTTTATAATAAACTAGTGGATACGCTGTCAAAAAAGTCGCGTGAGTCTAAGGAATCAGCATTTTTTTTTAACTTTCAAATACGACACACACAGACACACAATACTAACATATGCATATATAATATTTGTAAAACAAATGAACAAATATTCTTCTGATTATAACTATATTCCTTTTTTAAAGTAGATTTTCCGTATCGATGATAGAGCCACTACGAAATCAAATAAGAATTATATGCCTAAAATTGCTTTTTAAAATTACACTTTTCACTGACAAATAAAGCGTTCAGTTTGACATTGCAACCACTTAAAGAAGGCCTGAGCGTACAACGGTCGAAATGTTGTAATAAATATGGCGACAAAGATGAGGACAATAGACCGAATAATGTAAATAGTGTTATGTACACTATTTACATTATTCGGTCTATACCTCATCTCAGAAATATAGACAAATCTAATTCCATTTGTCATATTTCTGCAAAACATTGTCGGGATTCTATATTCGTTTTTATCAACACACGCAAGCACGCACGCACGCACACACACACACACACACACACACACACACACATATATATATATTTATATATATGTATATTGTCTGAGCTAATATTTTTGAAAAAGCGAGACACATAATTCATTTCGTTTTTTTCTGTTCTTATGTTACAATTTTTACGACATTCGATCTATCATGTTATCAACGAATTGATGACGGTGATTTTTTTTTCGCCATCAAAATAGCACTCTATTACCAAACCATTAAAAAGACATTTTGCTCGACGCATAGAGTTGCAGATAATCGGAAATGTACACCCATTTATTAATTAATCACATGTTGCTTTCATTTTCATGATCAAACACAAGACCCACTGAATAGTTTTACTCAGCTCTATTCAGAAAAGTGTTACTGATATATGGTCAACATTTATGTACACTTTTTATATGAATGTTCCTGTTTGCTGTGCTATTTACGAATATAAGTGAATATATATACACTGTCAGCTACATAATTGGACTGTAAAGTCTAACATATAATTTGGGACACTGACATATACATACCCCCACAAACTCACTCACACACACACACACACACACACATACACACACACACATACACACACACACACAAATATATATATAAATATACAATTAAAAATTAAAATAAAATATTATGGTTATTGAATCAAAGGAATGAATTAGTTTTATAATGTCGACATAAAAACAAATTCATATTTCGATAATACAGGTTAAAGTTAATTAGCTACTATATTTCCATAATATTCCCTCTCCTCTAACACTTCAGATGTCAAATTTCTAACTTCTCTCTTTTGATATTTCCTTCCCCCTCTATAAACTCTTTACACTATATTAATTATAATTTATAAACTTTTCCCTACTTTAATATCTCCACAAATCTTTTTCCATTAATCCCTTACATCCTTTTATCTAAATATTTTAAATTATTTTTTAGACCTCTTCTTTTAATTTTAAATTAATATTGCATTCTTCATATAACCCCGAGTTAATGTCATAAGGTTAATATTCGGCTTCAATTATATAAAACTACTTCCCTTTAAGACAAATACTTTCCATCTTCCCCTGACCGCCGACTCGTACATTTCGTTTGACTGAAATTTTTAGCTTCCATAGTTAAATTCTACTTCCTGCCTCATCTAGCTTTATAGACGTGAACTCAGTCCACACCGGATGTTGATAAGACAGACGACCGATATCTTCGTCAGCCGAAATAGACTATTCCCCATATGAGGTAATTTTGAATTTTATTGCTTATTAATTATATTGCTCTGTAATAATAACTACATTGAGCTCTTTTTTGTGGATCAGTTTTAATATTTTATATTACTCGGATCCACGTGGATTATATACCAACGGATTTGTTTTTTATATATATATATGAAGAGAGATACGGTGAAGATAGATAGATAGATGTATATATATATATCTATATATATATATATATATATATATATATATATATGTGTGTGTGTGTGTGTGTGTGTGTGTGTGTGTGTGTGTGTGTGTGTGTGTGTGTGTGCAAAGATATAGAAAAATAGAAAAGAACATGTTAGGTAAATAATCCGAAGTTATTATTATTTTTTTTGTTTGTAAAAAACAGTGCTGAATACGAAAGTAGAGCATAAATTATAATTATTTTTTAAAATTATGATTCATTCGCTACATAAGAGTTCTTATGTTTCCAAATTCGGTGCCAAAAACTTGAATATAATTATTAAAATTAAATTGAATTAAAGTATCAACCTCTGTTTCATCCTCAAGCGAAATTTTTAGAATAACTCATTTTGAAATTTACGCAGATTTATAAGCATATTCATTCATAAAATTAATTATTATGGAAAGGACTGAAGCAATTATTTCAATAAGGGACGTAAGCGTTAACAATTTGTATCAACATATAAGTTAATACACACACACACACACACACACACACACACACACACACACACACACACATATATATATATATATATATATATATAAATCACCGTATCTCTCTTCATATATATATATATATATATACATATATATATATATATATATATATATATATATATGAAGAGAGATACGGTGAAGGTAGATAGACAGATGGCTGGAAAGAAAGAAAGATAAAAAGTGGCTTGATTAATTGTTTAAATTGTTTTATGGCCTATCAACTCTTTTACAGTTTATTTAAAGCCTGGAAATATTTTTAGATTATAAGAATTTTTTAGGTAGAATAACTATTTACTGATACAGGTCCAATTACATCAATATTACGTCATCCGTACATACAATAATTCCCGAGCAGTCAGCCATCTTGGTACTGGCCAGGCTCGACGTTACGTTGCTTAACTGCAGTTTTCGTACGAAAACCAGTGCTTCAATGTGTTGTAGCCATAAACCTAACAGATACTGAGAGTAATTAGCGATTTACATATTATCCAGCTTCGATAGCACGAATCCGAAGTTTCATGCAGTTTAAGAAATCTTGAAACTCCAAGTCGTACTATCGACGTTAGATATTATATATATTCACTAATATATACTTATAGCTCTGTTTCATAATATTGAACACTGTATTTATAACACCTGAGAAAGAAATATATTTATATGTACGTGCAAGTATATATACGTGTATGAGAAACAGCAATCGACGGCTTCCGAACAGTTGCGTCTATCTAGTTTCATTCACTTGCATCAACAATTTTGCAATATATATATATATATATATATATATATATCTATACTCGTATCGGTTTTTTTTTCTTCGGGCTTTGGACTTTCATGCTGGACGGTTATTTTCGACTAACGTACATGTTCTTGGTTCTTTCTTTGTTTTATACCGCTTTTTTCCCTTTGGTGTTGGTTTGATTAATTGCAAATAAAGACACCGAAGTATAGTGTCTTATACTTATAATACTTCTACTACTACTACTATATATATATATATATATATATATATATATATATATATATATATATATATATATATATATGTGTGTGTGTATGTGTGTGTGTGTGTGTGTGCTTATGTATAATTATAGTGGTGTGAAATCATCTATTATCCTTGGTATGACGGTAAACTACATCCGGCAACACCTCTTAATTGCTGTTGTTTCCATGTACACCCTGACTCAAGGTGGTAGCTTCTCTCGGTTTCCGAGTTTTGGGTAAATAGTTAACCCCAAAAATGGGGTCAAAACATGAAAATATAGAAATATATTAGACAAAAATGACCAGCAATAAATGTTCAAGCTAAAATGTTTTAAATTACCAGCTATACATTATTGGAAAAAAATAAATAAAAATTACCAGCAATACATTTTTGGAAAAATAAAATTACCAAAGTTCACAATAAAACTTTTGTATTAAATGACCCATAAGGTGTTGATATGTCGTTAAACAAACAAAGCAGATCAAATCAAAAAATCATCTATACTTTATGGAAAATACGAATATAGAGAAATCGGATGCACATAGTATGCCAAGAGTTACGAAAACAGACTTCATCAGGTTCAGAACTTGGAGTTGTCTTCCTCATAGTCTGGTTTCCAATCAAAGCTAAACATCGCAGTCTGCGCTACTATTTAATCCATAGGTGTGCGGAAGAATTTCCTTCATGCCTTTTCCAAATATATTTGCGCCAAAGTGAAGGACTCGCCAAATTTTCATTCCGAGAACAATCATCTATAGAGATATTGATAATTATATATATATATATATATATATATATATATATATATATGTGTGTGTGTGTGTGTGTGTGTGTGTGTGTGTGTGTGTGTGTGTGTGTCTTGGTTGTATGGTTGTGCAGGTATGCAGAAAAATAGGAAAGAACACGTTAGGTAAATAATCCGGAGTTCCTTAGTATTTTTGCTTTTATTTTTAAAAAGACAGTGCTCCATACAGAAGTAGAGCTTATATTATAATATTTTTTGTTTTAAAATATGATTCCTTCGCTCCATAAGACTTCTCGTTTCAAAAACGAGAGCCGAGACTCCTAATATAATTTTTTAAATTAAGTTGAATTAAGGTGTCTCGTCTCGCTTCCTCGTCAAGGGGTCTCAGCTCTCGCTTTTGAAACATGAGAACTCTTATGTAGCGAAGGATCATATTTTTTTTTAAATATTATAATATATTTTATATATATATATATATATATATATATATATATATGTGTGTGTGTGTGTGTGTGTGTGTGTGTGTGTGTGTGTGTGTGTGTGTGTGTGTAGAGAGAGAGGAGAAAGAGAATGCAAGAGAGTGAGAGGAAGAGTAATGTTACCGTAAAATTACAGACACTGAGATATATACATGAATGATTCCAGATTTAGAAACAAGATATAAAATTGTTTGATGCTTCATGAAAAAGGCAGACACAAAAGCGCCATTTTATCATGCTTGCTTGATAAAGTTTGATAATACAAGTCTAGTTATAATGATAGACTGCTCGATGGATATTAAGAAAATGAGATAGATATAGAGACTGGCAGACACGTAGCGAGTTAGTTTTTACGACATATTAAACTTAGTTGGATTTTTAATATCTAGTACTTTTTTATGAATCATATTGTAAGGGCCTAACTGAATACCTGGTAGTAAAAGTAGACCTTGCTAAATATTACTCCACGCTCAGAGATAGATAGATAGATAGATAGATAGATAGATAGATAGATAGATAGATAGAGAGCAAGAGAGAGTTTGTGTGTTAAAATTGTAGAGATTAGAAAATTGAAATATAATGGAAAACTATGTCATTTTTTGGAAACATGTTCCTTCACAACATGGCTCTTCGCGGTTTTCTTTTCGTTATTATCCGCGAATTGCCATTGATTCACTAGGAAGGATAGCAGAATTATTTCCTGTTCCCTTCCCCAAGGTTTTCAGTTTAGTGTATTCCTTCTCTATTGTTTACCAACCAAAGATAGAGTGTCCAGTCTACTCTGCCAATGAACCCATTTATAGAGCCAGACAAGAGATGGTTTCATGCCTTTCCCAAGGGCATTATTGTGAACGTGAGCGCAACAGAATAGGCCAGAATTGTAAACTCCGCTAACCGATACCCGTTAGGTTACGAGTTCTTCAACGAAAATCAATCAGAGTTAGTGGACTATGTCTATGATTCGAGTGGCCAGCTTGATTAATTATGACTGCTCTGTTGTGTCAGAAACAATAAAAACCTGCTGATGTAAAGACAACAAAGAAGGAATAAAAATAAATGAGAACCAATTGTTTATGCAACATCCAGATCGGCATATGTAAATGAGAAATGCTTTTGATTAGATTGGTGTTTTTAATAACAGCAAAAGTCTGTAGGGGAATCATAAATCAAATGAGAAACATGTGTAAAGTGGTTTTGTCTTAATTGGGAACGGTAAAGTCACATATTCTCAGTTTATTATTATTATTATTATTATTATTATTATTATTATTATTATTATTATTATTATTTTATATTATTGGATTTGATTTGATCTCTGGTGTGTACACATTTCGTTCCGGGTCCCGCCCAGAAACCTAAAGTTAGAAATGGCATCATGACATTTTCCGCTGACAAAAATTTTAAAAAAATTACATGGATGAAGCCCTTCGTAAGGTGTGTGCTGTAATCGTGAGAACAATTTTTTTGTGTATTTCTTTAAGGCATTGGGCTTCTAGGAATCCTTTCAATTAGTCTACTGGATTGTTTTCCAAGCTATCCGAGGGCTCCAACTACAAGAGGGATTGTTGATGTCCCCATGTGCCACATTTTTGAGATTTCGATTTCAAGGTCCTTGTATATTGATAGCTTTTTGAAGATCTTCAAAGATATACGGCAGTGCGCAGGGACTGTCATATCAATAAGGAGGCACTTTTTTTTGTTTGCGGTCTCTAATAACAATGTATCGGCGGCTAGCTTTGATTGTTTTACATTATTATTATCATTATTATTATTATTATTATTATTATTATTATTATTATTATTATTATTATTATTATTTCTTTTGATTTCTGTTGTATACACATTTCTCTCCGGGTGCCAACCAGCGACCTCTAAGGTCAGAATTGGCTTCATAATATTTTCTGCTGATCATTTTTGTAAAACGAAAAAAGAACCCTAAGATCACAGACATTTTACATTGATACATCCCTTCGTAATGTATGAGCTGTACTTGTGAGTACAATTTATTTGTATTTCTTTAAGGCATTGGCTACTAGGAATCCCTTCAATGACTTTATCGGAATCTTTTCCAATCAATTCGAGGGCTCCAACTACAACTATTGATGTCCTCATATATCACACTTTTTAGATATATTATTATCATCATTTTTAGTAATAGTAGTATTAGTAGTCTCAGCATGATCAAGAAAATCGGGCAACAAAGTGAATGTGATCCTATTATTAGATATTGCTCAATTATGTCGGCACAGACAACAATATAGCAACTGCTATATTACTAACTTGAACCTGTTCTACATGAGCCGCAATACACATGTGAATCTCTCCAGTGAAGTGCTGACAAACGAAACTTATATTTAGAATTGTTTCCCTCGCTTGATGGTCAATATACTTGATCCATCTTGTGCTATATCCAGACAATGAATACAGGAATCTAGCAATTGACACCGACCTTCTTCCTCAATACTACCAATAAGATATATGACGTACCTCTATACGAGGTATATCAGAAAGCTAAAAGTTCAATGGAAAAGATTATACCTATGAAGGGTTTCAAGAGGGCAGGATTTGTTCTGACTTTATTTAGAGCAGTCAAAAATACAGCGCTTGTTACTCTCAACAAACTCTTTTGCACTCTGCGTGCGTAAGTACACGAGAGAGAAGGAGAGAGGGTATGTGAGAATGAATGAGATTATGGCGTACAGATCGTTTTTCTCTCTGTATTTCTCTCAGTCTCACTCTCTCACTATCTCTGTCTGTTTATCTCACAATCTCTTTATATATATATATATATATATATATATATATATATATATATATATATATATATATGGGTATGATGGATGAAATGTCTAAGTTACGCAAAAATGAAAATAACAGTGACATCACATTTTAACAAATATATTTACCAAAATTAAACAAAAACAATCATGAAATACTAAAGATTAAATTTATTCAATAAAATCGCCATTGTCTTTACCCATGGCCTACAGACGACTTCGGAATCACCTGCATCTTTTCTGAGTGGTCTCTTTGTTTTAGTTGCGGAATGCTGCCATAATCCTTGCCTTCAGTTCATCTTTGGTCCTAAAGGAGTTTTGTTGGTCTCTCACTCAACTTCGCCCCACACATAATAATCAAGGGCGTTGCAGTCTGGGTAGCTAGGTAGCCAGATGTAAGGGGTGATGTGGTCGCAGAAATTGTCATTAGAGTCATGATTCGGTTATTCTGCTTGTGTAGCATAGTACAGAGTCCTGTTACCAGACATAGGGCGTTCGAGCAGCCACCCTCTTGACCCAGGGCAGCACTACCTTCTCAAGGCACTTGATGTAGGCCTACGTGTTGAGTTGGAGGCTCTGTTGAAAGATGAATGGAGGCATAACGTTACCATCACTAGTGATCTCTCTAAACATCATCGTAATCACCATTAGACTCATCCAACACTTTCTGTATCCTCTGCACAGCCCTCAGATTGAAATCTTTGAAATGTTCGTATTGGAGCTTCCGGCGCGAATGCCTAGCTGTACAGCATGCCGTTTCCAAATCTCAGACGGAGGGAAATGCGTCATTGTGCTGTTTTTCTCACAAATGGTGCCCAGCTGACCCTACAATACTGTGCAGTCGATAAAATTGAAAACATTTAAAGGGCATGCATGAAATGAATAATATAAAATTGCGACAATTTACCCATCGCAAACTGTATGTATAATTCCGTTCGTATATACCTAATAACGATAGTTTTCAATGTGTTTACGCACACATACACACACCTCATCTTGTCGACACAATATCACGTATTTTGATGCAAGTTAATATTTTCATATCAATATTGCTATTCGATACATGATTCTAACGTCTAGCCGTTACAAATGACCTTACCTTTAGTAGATTCCAACTAGAATTCTAGCAATCTAAAAAACCCAGAATTTCGTCAAATTAAACTTGCTTACGATAGCAATAACAAAAGTTCTTAAAAATCAATGCGATAGTCGAAAGTAATGGAATATAATAAGAAAATAAATGCTCTTTCATCAATTCATTCATAACTTCAATTCTGATATACCACAATTCATTCAAAACAGAAAATATATAATAAAAATCTGAATAGACAAACCTAGACTGTAGAATTTAATAAAACTTATTTTGATGAATTCTTGCTCCCAAAGTACAGATTATATAAGCAAGAAGTTACAGACATTAACAATAAAAGTATACAAATACAACTAATATATATATATATATATATATATATATATATATATATATATATATATATATATATATATATATTTATATATAATTACATACACACAGACACACACGCATAAATATATGAACGTAAAAAACAATAGGAAAACTGTATTATTAGCCGAAGTGTTTCGTCCAACATGTACTTTTTCACGCCAAAAACGAAATTAATTTATTAAAAACAAAGTAACTATTAACAACAAAACAAAATAGCCTTAGCAACTAGAAGAATTTAGAAAACGCTATTGTATTCATATTATCAACTGAAAATTAGGTCAAGTACTATCACGTGTGGAAATATTGTTTTATTAATAGACTCATACACATACAACACACACACACAAACACATATATATATATGTATTCTTTATAATACATAAACAGACACGCATAAAACACACACACACACACACACATATATATATATATATATATATATATATATATATATATATATGTGATAAAATATAGTTGTAGGTAAGCTACATATATGGGTTAAAGTGCTCAATATCAGGGATAGAGCATTTGTAGATATAAAAGTGGACATTGAAATCAACGCCCAGAGGCGACAGATTGTTTCATGCTAAACGTAATCGTCAGGCCATGTGCTTTTTGTTTGTGCTCGATGTTTTATATATATATATATTAATATATATATATATATATATATATATATATATATATATATATATATATATATATATAGGTTCGTGATGGATTATGGGTAGTCTATGGGTTGTCTATCTCCCAGATATAATTAGAAAGCATTGTGTTCTTCGCGCATTTAATGTTTTTATAGGATATTTTGTGTGCGTAGTTTCTTTGTTTCCAGGGTCCTTCAGTTATACCTATGTATATTTTGTTTTCTGATTTTACAGTGGATTGGTACATTTAATGGATATTTTTCTTCGTTTAGTTTTAATTTTTTTTTGTACGGTGGCTTGAACCATAAAATATTTCTTTTCTTGTTTGCTTTTTATCTGCTGTGTCGTGCGTATGTGAGTTTTGACAGGAATCCGCTATCTTTCATGGCTGTTCTATTGTATTTCTTAGATTCGTTAAATTTGGTTTCATTGGAATAATTGTTGGAAAGCCTACGATTAAGTGATAGTGGTATCTGTTTGATTATTGTTTAGAAGATTTATGTATATACAGTGGTTAACATTGGGTTTTCTGTATGGTTTATATGCACCTTTACATAGGGTGAAGGTTGACATCTAGAAAATCTACTTCGTTTGCATTAGTTTTAAGTTTATGTCGAATCCCATCTTTTTTAAAACCTTCATGATTGTCTTTTCTGTGTTTATTTGTTACATGTTCTTACGATTATGAGACCGTCGTCCTTGTAGAGTTCTGTATCAAATCTATCGATTATTTTACTTCGTTCTTGTAGCAAAGATATACCTATGAGTTCGCACATACACCGTCAAAGCTTCTCATTGTAATATCAAAGTTCCCTTATTTCTTTATCCATGCGGCTTCATTTTTGAAGAGAAATGATTTTTGGAAGTGTTTAATGATTTTTATTTCGTTTGTGTTTATTTTTATTTGTTCTTGAGCTAAAAAGATGATCTCATATAGCATGGGTTCTGTTATAGAAGGGTAGAATTATTTTATATCTAGTTGTAAACATGTTTATCGCACTTATAATCTACGCTTCCACACATATCTATTTCATTCTCTCTATTTGTAACTTTATGTTATAAGTCACTCCTAGTGGTTATAATAGTGTGTCTACTTACTCCAATGGACTAATATTTATTTTTGTAAAAATACAAAAAGATGTGACACAAGGCTAAAAATGAGGATGGCGGATGCTGGTCATCATCTGTCTTATCTTAAACTTATCTAGTCACACTCACTGACCCAAACAAACTATACGATATTAGTTGCACCAAAATACCACATTCTTACTTACCATTCTCCCTATCACCATTATACCTCAGGTCTCTATGAACTCCTAAGTAATCCTCATATGTACAACCTTTCTGTTGGCGTGTGAAATAGCAATTAAATATGAAAGTCCAGTGAATATTTGCGATTTGCATAATATTATACAAGAAAATAAAGTGGTGTTAGTAATAAAAAGATATCCCACAATCCTTAACTGTGGCATAAATATCAGTTAACTGGACGAAATTAATGTGTGAAATGGATGAATTAAAATCCAATCATTCGACCCGCCACACACAACTACATACACTTTCAAACACGACAACAAGTACGAAAGGACACACTCGAAAAACGAAAGTGTCCCACATTCACCAGAAAACTAACATATTTTGTC
>OZ038488.1:87338888-87421388 GCA_964036315.1 Acanthosepion esculentum
TGTTAATCGGCACAGCTGTGTGTATTATACAAGTGAAACCCTGAACTCACGAGTGAGATATAGCTTAATCAACCTGGGATGCCAGCGTCGGCTGGCCTGGCCTACAAATGTATAATTGGACCTACCATTCTGCAAACATTTGTCGATCAACAGGTGTATCGGAACATACTGACGGATATGACCATACCACAGGCATGAGAAAAACAACAGCAGAACGACTTTTATTTTCAACATGATTAGCCGGGCATGCGCTACTTGACAAAGAATTTCCCAACAGGTGGATCGGACGACGAGTCGTCTTTAACTGGAGACCACGTTCGCCCGATCTTACCTCTATGAACTTCTTTCTCTGGGGATGTGAAAAGTATAGGATTTTCCCACGCAAGCCAAGTTATGTTGATGCCATGATTCAATTCATACGAAAGACTTACCAGGAAATTGCCGCTGTTAGACACCTTTGCGTTTCGGTGTTCCTGAGTGTCCAACATCGACGAGAACAGTGTGTGAATGCCGAGGGCTAACAGTTTCAACCTTTGAGGGTTTGATATGTTTATTATAGATATGATTACTATTGATATGTTTTTTTTATTGATATGTTTGTATAATTAATACAGTACGTTTTGTGCGAACTTTTTTTTTCATTATTGTATACCAACATTTGCATATTGTGTTGAGTTTATTTTCCATTCTTTTTTATATGTATACATTGTATTTTTTGCCGTGTGTTTGCGTTGCGTTTGTTGTTACTTTGTGTATAATTATTTATGACTTTTCCACTAAAAACAAACAGAAATCGAGTATTAGAAATCTATTTATAAGATAGACATCCTTTTAGAAGCTGTAACTTTTTAAAATTATACACTTTACAGGATCTTCGTTAATAAAGCAGAAAAATAACCTTTCTATTATTTTTTATTTAATATCAAGAGTTGTTGGAAACTTGAACTCTGTACTTATCAAAGGATCGACAGTCTATTTCTGATTCTGTAAGGTCTGATGAGGTTTTGAATGTCTAAGGATCCAGGATCTTTCGCAAAGGAAGTGATCATTTGTAAATGGTTCACGAATCACTCTGAATACACTCAGGGATGATATAGGTTACACGTTGTGAAAGAAGAAGAAATATAGTCAATCAAAAACTTATATTAAACAAGTTTTCAGTCGTATTCACTTTTGCCTTTTAAAGCGAGTTTCTCGTAAGAACGTCATTAAGTTTACATTATTCCCTTCAGCTGGTCCAGTCTAATCTATTGTGTATTACGAGGCGTGGGGCTAGGTGTCTGCAATTAGTTTTAATACCATGAGAAATCAAGAAGCCTTATTGTGTGTACAACCGTTCATCATGATTGGAGAAAACTCGATGTGATTATTAAACGCTACTAGTTTTGTTTTGGAGGTATTGAATGTTAAAAGCTAGTTCCTCCCTTGTTGAGCTGCGCGAGCGAGGTCAGAGTGTAGATTATATGCCAAACTATAGGTGCAGTATAGGTGCAAACATAAACCGTGGTATCGTCTGAAACACATTTTTCTTTTCTGTGTTAATCGGTCCATCTCAAGCAAGGTAATACAGCCACTAAGACTAAGAGGGTTACTGAACGTGAAAGATTAGGGGAAATTTCTTTAGGAGCGAGAGCAACTGATGAACATGAAGAAGTTAGAAGATAACGACTGAGATTGCATTTAAATTTTTGAAGATCAATCTTAACTGGAAAGCAAGAAGCTATCCAAGAATCCCACAAGGGAAAATTGCTATAGGAAGAACACTTAGCATAGAATGTACGGTTACATCTAGCCATTTCAAATGTAAAATGATGAGACCTTAACGACAATCTAGTAGTGTGTTTTGTATATCTTCGCTCTCGTCTTCTCCCAGCCAGGGTCGCGAAATGTTTTGTGGCCAGATATTAAAGGCATCAACAAATATAATTTTAACTTATATTTTTATTAAACGTTCATGTCGGTATATCCTAACCCTCCAATGGGGGTCGTTCCCCCCTCATCGGGGAGCCGTTTCAGACCCGAAAGTAAACACGTCTACATTGTTTGACGTGTAAGAGCGAACTCCTTGAAACCTTTCTCCTATTTCCTTTCCCATGGTGGCTCAGCTAATCAAAATCGACTTCCCATATTATGACTTGTATCTGACCTCGAATGTTAACCTCCGGAAATCGCAGCTGAGATACAATTCCCCTAAAACTAATAGTCTGTTAAACTATTATTTAACAGTGTGATTAAATCCATAAAGTGTAGGTACCATTGTTGAAAATCCATCAGAACAATTAACGTGAAAGTATTTACAAAAAAGACACAGAAAAGCTAAATTACGGCGGTGGGAGTGGAGTTGAAGTCGAGATGCCCGGTCAGGGGCAATTACATTTAATTAATTTCTTTGCATTTTATCAAGGATTTCTAAGTACATAACTGGACCACCAGATAATATGTGGCGGCATTATTGAAAGCCTGCATTTAAAAAAATATAGGATAGATTTAGGAAAGAAAAATTGTCTAGCACGACACACTGAAACAACTTTCCTCGCAAAAGACGTAGCAATTGATTCAATATAATCATTCCACTTCATGTAAGAGCAACATGTTAGGCAGACAAGGCGCAATGAGTCGCTCTTCCGGAGGTTAGTATCATCCATGCTGACGGAAGGCAGAAAGATGTCTTTCAGAGTATGGATAGAGAGCAGGTTTGCTTCAGAGTTTTTTTTTTAAATAACAAGCCGTTCCTTTCTCTAGTTAACAACAGAATGTAGGTTATTTTTAGATCAGCTGGCAATACGACCTTGACGAACTGACCAGAATTATTATTAAGATAGTTTGTGTCATTTGAAGTGATTTTTCTAACTGATACTAAAGCGTCAAGGGTTATTTAGAAAAGACCGGGTTGTAATAAAGAGCCATTATCCCCTACGTCCTGAAGAGAAGCATCATAAAAGAAGCATCATATAGCTTTCACAATATAATGATGTTATATGTCTTTAATGTTTTGACTGCCCCTTATATAAATAATATAATGAAGTAACTACGATTAACTATGCGAGACAGGAGGATTTCTTTGGTGATAAAGACAAGAGTACTGTGCTGTTACGTAACATCTGTCCTCCTATACGGCAGCGAATGTTAGACGGTCTCCTTAAAGATGAAGAAGAGACTCGAGGCGGCGGAGATGTGACTCTACAGAAGGATGCTAAGGATATCATGGAGCGAGCGTGTGAGGAACGTCAAGGTCTTGGAGAGGATGCAAACAAGGAGGAAGCTTATAATTAACAAAACGAAGAGGCAGATGAAATTTCTGGGACACGTAATGAGAAAGGATTTGCTAATTTATGGGGTGGCTTCAAACTTATAATTTTAGATGTGGACATTGAAGTCAACAACCAAAAGCAACAGTTTGTTCAACCCTAAAAGCAATCTTCAGACCATCGATTACGTTTAAGAATGAAGCAGTCTGTCGCCGCTGTGTGTTGATACCAATGTCTACTTTATATTTACATACACTCTATCCCTGACATTGACACATTAACCTATAAAAACAGCATACCTTAAAAATATTTGAGCATATATATATATATATATATATATATATATATATATATATATATATATATATATATATATATATATATTTAAAGATATTTTTGAAGGTACAAAATTTTATCACAGCAATAAACGTATGAAGCTTGATATTACTAGACATATTAAAAATGTGCGAAGCCACCGGTTTCGCTCCCGTTCATCAGGCTTACAACGGGAGATTTAATTTAAATTAAAAACACAGAAAATGTACAATGAAAAGGAAATGTGGAGAGGAGGGAAAAACATATATTTATGAGCAAAAGGAGCTAGAGGCAAATGACAGCGAGCCCCAACAAACACTCACGTTGTTTGCACAAGGAAGGCTTGCGGGACCCGATGTAAAGTGCCTTTATATATATATATATATATATATATATTTGTTGTATATATATATACGGCATGTGCATTATCGAATTTCTGTATAATTTATATATTTATATACGTGCATATATATACATCAATGCGTGTCTATCAAGATGTGTCTATTTTTTAACCCTTTGAAGAAAAAGAAAGCTAGACATTTAATATGTCTCGAGGGATCCTTAATTTTATTTAGAAGACAAATTCTACAATCTGTTAGGTTTGATTCAGTGCACTCAATTTTCTTTTAATTATTTTATTATTTTTATAAACGCTTAACTTTTATTATTCTTTTACAAGTGCTTAACTCCTATCAAAATATAGAAGAACTATTATATTATGTTCTTAAAATATTTATAGGATTGCAAGTTAAAAGATCAAAAAAATAGATGAAATCTTAGTGCTAAAACAATTAAATATACGTATACATTTTTATGTCGAAGACCTTGCTTCTCAGATGTGAGTCTTTATGCTCTCAGCAGCTCGATTGAGATAGCTGAAGAATAGGATAATTTTAAAAACAGTGACTGCTGCTGCCATTAATGCATTGCTCTTCGTGTACGAATTGAGCTCTCCTGGCTACTGGCGTATTTCGTATAGAAAACGTTAAAATTTCCCTTTCTAACTGCCGTGCGCCGACGTAAAGGTAGGATCTCCGATTGATGCCAAATCGGTCGAGTTTCGATCCCTGCTTGAAGCAATCGGACATTTAGTCAGATTAAAGAACTGTGATAGAGCGAAACAGTCTGTCTGTGAATGACTATATATATATATATATATATATATATATATATATATGTATGTATGAATGACTTAACCAATGTGGTGATGAATGTATGTGTATGTATGCATGTATGTGTGCGAGATTATCACCCGAAAAACAGACACAGAGAAGAATTCCTCCCTCCTACCACCAAACATAATCAAACACAAACAAGCATAAATAGATTCAATTAAAAAAAAAACAAAAAAACAGTTCGTCTGATGATGGCAAAAGCGTGAAACCCAGAGTCACTAACTCCTATCCATTCAACAGAATATATATATATATATAGCCATCCAAAGACAGGCTGCTTCGATGTATCACAGCTCTTCAGGTTTGTTAGACGTCCAGTTAGATTTTAGTTCGGATCGAAACCCGACTGAATTAACGTCAGTCAGAGATTCTACCACTAAGCCGTTGGCTCATGGTAAGATAAATGTGAATTTTAGCGTATTTATTTTTAGATAAACACATAGTGACCAAGTGGACTTGATTCGCTTTATCGAAGAGTCTTGCATTATCAGCCGTAATAGTCACTGTTTACAAACCCACACTTCCTCCTCCAGAGAGTTCAACCGAAATAAATTTTTCAGGAGCCTATATATATATGACCATAGCAATTGGTCTGCTCATCAAGTTTTACCTAGTTGTTTAATCTCATTTCAATATATCTAGCAACGCAATTCCAATTCTGCCACTTTCCATCTATCTATCTATCTATATGAATGCGTATGGAAATGCCTTCTTATCCAAGATAATTCCGATGTGTCTATCTTTCCGATGTGTTTATCGGTATTCTGATTAATTTTTACACTCGAACAAAATACGAACCAGTTTCGGTTAGTACGTGGTTGCATGTGCCCGATTTGTTAAAAACGATGCCAGATGAGTCCATGTTTCATTATTTGAATCAACCACTTCACTTTCGTGTTAAGCCTTCATCCTATTTCCTGAACATCTGGAAAATATATCACTAAATGCATCATTCCTTCCGCAGACAATTAGCGTGTACACCGCTCCGTACCGATACGAAATGTCTGTCACTGGCACCGAGATCATTACAAGATCGTTTCCATTACTCGAAAATTATCTTCCTACATGGACATCGGAGGAAGAAATTTTGGAGGTCTCTTCTTGCCAATTAAAATATGCTTATTTTTATTTTGTGTTACTCCGGAGATACGTTACTGGATGGCGGTCGTCCTGCGTAAGACGATAAACTACGTCCAACAGCAAGGCCTCTGATCAGGAGGTTTTGAGGAGTGTGAAACCACCTCTTAATTACTGGTTTTCCGGGCCCGGGTGGTAGCACCTGTTAGGGTCCCAGCTATGGGCAAATAGTTAACACCCAAACTTGTGTAAAAATAGGTTTTAATACCAGAAATACTTTGTAATAAAAAACAGTTATTACGAGCAATAATTTTGAAAGAAAATTATTATCCGCAATACTTTTTAAAAAATACCAGCAATACAAACAGTTATACATTCTTTGGAAAAAAAATGACACCGTATAGATTTCTTCAAGGAAAAATATTCCCAGAAATAGATTTTTGAAGAAAAACATTACCAGCAATAAAAATTGTGTCGGCATTAAATAACCCATTGAGGTTGATATGCTGTAAAACAAACCAAACCCAAACAAACAGGATGGCTGTTATTTGCCCGTAAAAAAGGACTGCAGCCATATCACGTTGAAACACATCATCCAGGTTAAACAACGTCGACCTTGTTCAGTACCTAGATGAGTGACTCCTTGAGAATGACATGTGCTATAGGCTTGGATGAGCATGAGGTAAAGCGAGTTTATGACCATATCACGTTGAAGCGCCAGTTCTCGTATGATCACTGAAGTTGGACTTGGATTCATCTGGCATCCTTATTAACAAATCAGGCACATGCAACCACGTAATAACCGAAAATGGTTAGTATTTTGTTTGAGAGTAAAAATTAATCAGAATACCGATAAACACATCGGAAAGATACACACATCGGAATTATCTTGGATAAGAAGGCATTTCCATACGCATTCAGATAGATAGATAGATAGATAGATAGATAGATAGATAGATAGATAGATAGATAGATAGATGGATGGATGGATGGAAAGTGGCAGAAGTTAAGCAAAGCCAATCTTGGTCAGTACTAAGGTGAGCGACCACTTGGGAATATCTAGTAAGCTTGAGTATGCGGGTGGTCGAATGGATAACGGCTCGGAATTAGAAATAGAATAGCCGAGTACCAATTCCAGTCGGGTTCGTTGTATTCACTTATGAACAAATAGACTTGGGAAAGGTATGAAATCATCTCTTTCCCCCAAATTAGTGGTAAATTTATGACTTGTATCAGTAAATCATTATTATATCCAAAACAGTTGTTACAATCGAAAAAATATTCTCTGATTTTAAACTATCTGCAAAAGGTTGATAATCTGTAAAAACAATTCAATCAGTCAATGAACTTGGAAAGACATGAATCTGTTTTTCCTTGTCCTATTTCTAGTTATTGATGACGTTAGAGCGGGTTTGGCATGCTGTTCTTCTCTACATGCTCAAGGGTGATGGTGTCTCTGGACGAAGATTTTGCTGAATCCAATAGTTCCCAAGAAAACTAGCAATGAAGGAAGTATTGAATGGGTATGTTTTCAATCATTTCATATGAATGCAGCGGTTCTCCAGGCCTCTATCCTTGAACCTACGTCGTTTCTGGTCTTCATCAACGACCTGCCTGATGTTATGTTCTCAACTAGATATAGAGCTGGTGAGAGAGCCAAAAAAAAAGAACAAGAACATAGCAAACATCCTGTCACCAGCAACAGACTGGGAATTAAGGGTCGACTTAGGGAAAGGATTAAAATTCCCTGACCACCTCGTGCAAACATCTTTACGCCCAGATTTAGTATTTTTCTCTAACAGTATTAAGAAAGTAATAATCTGGGAACTGACAGTGCCATGGGAAGAGCATGTAGAAGAAGCCCACGAACGGAAGATGTTAAAATATGACGAATTAATAACGAGTTGTAAAAACAATGGATGGAAATCAAGCTGTTTTCCAATCGAGGTGGGTGTAAGGGGTTTTGCTGCAAGGTTGCTTTGCAAAGCCCTAACTGATATTGGCTTAGCAGGTGCTAACAAAAGAAAGGCCATTCGGACCATAACTAATACAGCAGAAAGGACAGCAAAAGGGTTATGGATTAAGCGTGATAGCTCTTGGATTACAAAGTAAAATTATTAAGCAAGGTAAATCTGTAATTAATTATTATATAATTGTAACATGGCAATAATATAATCATCTTTTTTGTTCTTTTTTTTATATATATTTAAATACATAACATGATTTGTACAAGTACAGTCAACGAATATATCATGTCAATTGGTAAATTGTGTTATTTGTAAATATATTGTTTATATGTTAAAACATTTTCATACGCGGTAGTTTTAAGTTACTATTTACCTTTAGCGGTTTCGGCGCGATCCATCGCGTAAGACTTTTTTCTATTATTCTCTTTTTCTTTTTTTTAACTTTATATTTATACGAACTTTTGGCATTTTGTATATTTTAATCGGAATCATAACACGTACATAGTGTATTTATAGTGTTTTTTTCTCTCAAATTTTGCTTTAAATCGTTTGTATATTATTTTTACTTTATCTTATTAGTTTGTTATTGGTTTTAAGCGATTCATATATATATGTAGATATATATATGTATAATGTGAAGTTCAATACTTAATATATTCCAAGAGTATTTCGTAGTCCATTGTATTTAAACGACTTAAAATTTTAAATAGTTTTAAATCAATGTTAAGGAATATTATGGTGCTTATTTTACTTTATTTTATTTTATTTCTAATTTTATTTTTGTATGTACAGGAAAAGAAATATACTTTATGTTCATGGACAATTATTTAAATTTAGTGAATATATCCAGTTAAAGTTAACCTGTAATAAATTTTACTGTGAGGGGTAATCAAGGTTTGATCTCCACTGATTGGGTCGATTTGGTGATGGCGAGTATGATGTTGAAAGACCCGAAACTCCCTGATGAACCAAGTCAAAACATCACAGACGACCCCTTTCGGGCGCCTACTTAAAAGCGTATTTTGAATTATTAATTAATTAATTAATAATTATATGTAGCTGAAACAACATTTTACTCCTGTCTTAGTAGCAAGTTCGGCAGATTCGAACAATTAAAACTGGCAACTGTTCGCTAAAAAGTCCTCCAATCAGTGGTTAACTAGAGAAAGTAATTCTCTGTAAATTTTAATGCCTTCAAAACAAAACTGTCTTTATTTAATCACAAGAGAGAACCTTTTCTACTTGCCATCAGTAGGGCTGATCCTAGCCTCCAGGAGAGCAACACATTACGCCTTCTTAGGCTTACGTTTTTCACTGATATAAAATGGAGTGATTATAGTGAATCACATCATTTCGGATAAACAACATGTGTTCAGCTTTTCCAGCTCTACCGCCGATGTGTTAAAAACAATCACTGAATTTATTTATCAAGCTTGTAGGAGTTAGCTCCTCCTCAGTTTTTTAATCCTTCAACAGGGGTGTATCTCCCCTTGCTATAAATACTGGCTACCCTTCTCTCTCTCTCTCTTTTCCGACTCAGGCCTTGGGCCGCCACCTCGCGTGGAGATGAGGTAAAATCTCTTTTTTTTTACTCAGGCCTTGGGCCGCTACCTTGCGCGGAGGCGAGGTAAAATCTCTCTTTTTCCACTTAGGCCAATATGTGACCTCTAACAGATACAGCGTTTCCCAAATTTTGGGAACACGCTAAGAACAATACACGTACGTACGAACACTTACAACGCACACACATAATTTCTCCATTCAAACCCTATGTAACAGTCCATGTCTTTGTTTAACTTGTTTTGTTATTAATATATATTTGTTTACCCATGTATGTCGGTCTTGTTTGTTTTCTTTGTCTTCTTTGGACTTAATTAAAGTCCGACATTCCCATGTAGCTGGACTGGCCAGCAGGAAAGTTTAACCTTCTGATATATCTTCACATCCTCACCCCCACGGTCCGCTACAAGCTTTAGATAAGAACGTCGAAGCTCAGATTTCAAAACAAAACTGCTTTCATTTTATCTCCAGTGAACTTTTTCTATCTGTGATAAATTATAAATAATATACTTTAATTAATAAATAATATATAATAGTCGTAATATATATTGTAATTATGTGTATAAGTTACTCAATTGAGTAGATAGCACATTTATTTATTGTTATTAGACCATCGAATTATTTTAGTCGGTAAATGACAAAACGGGGAAGGAAATCTAGATAAATAAGGATGAGTTAATTTGTAGTGACTAGTTTCGTAAATTAAAGTAAATGGCGGATAGAAGTTATGTAGGTGTGTCATTACATGTGTGTGTATGTATTTACATTTATGTGTGGATGCGGGAACGTACATGCAGGTGTGTTTTTTTTGTGTGTGTGATTTTGTTTGAATAAGAATATAAGGTAATCGTTACTGATTGACCTGACAGAATAGCGAATTTCTTTTTAGAAAGTGCTAGTATAGGATAGATTTGGGTTGGGTACGCGTGTAGGTTTAGTTAAAGATTTAGTATCGCTATGGGATTAGTATTTAATATGTAAGACATGGGCTTAAACTATGCAATAAAGATACCACCTCACCTTGTTATGGATTCCGGAAGTAGTAGATCAAAGCTAAACCGGATGAAGTAAAAAGACAACACTATACAGTAGAGGAGCGTGAAAAGCACTGTTTTCATTGGCTGACGGTGACTGACATATGGCAGTAAGAACGGTCAAAGTCCGGCCTTGCTAGGCTTATGATTACCGTTTTTGCAATGTCGCGGTGCGTAGCACGACGCTTTCACGGAAGCCTGACTCGGCTAGAATCAGATCGGGGTTACTGTTGGAGCCGATATGATGCAAAACCCGAAATCGGCGATGAGAACAGTGCATCACTGAAGACTACCCTTGATGCATCTAAAATATATGATTTAACTATATATATATATATATATAACTATATATATATATATATATATATATATATATATATATATATATATATATATATATATATATATATATCTGTATGTATATATATATATAAAATTATCTTTTTAGTTAATTTGCTGCTAAAATATTTTAAATAAGTAATTAAAAGCAAACAGTAAAATACAAAATAAAATAAAATAAAATATTTTAAATGATAAGTAATAAAAAACAAATAATAAAAATACAACATAAAATAAAATAAATCATTTTAAATGTTAAGTAATAAAAAAAGTCATAGTAAAATACAAAATAAAATAAAATATTTTAAATGTCAAGTAATAAAAAAAATAGTGAAAAAATCGTTTTAAATGTTAAATAAAAAAGAAATAAAATAAAATAAATCATTTTAAATGTTACGTAATAAAGAAAACATTAGTAGAAATACAAAATACGAAATAAACCTTAAGATTCGCAACCACTCTCCCATTATTTTCATGTTACCTTCTCTTCATTAAAAATGTTACGTTAGAATATAAATAAACAAAGCCTAGTTATTCCTATCATTTTATAAATACACTAGCAAATAATTTTAACAATATAAGATACGGAGATCACACCGTGTTGATGAGTGACTTGCAAAGAAAATTACGGGACCCCCTAGACAGTGCGAAAAGAAGAGAGCGAGAAAGATAGGCTGACCATAAATTGCAAGAAGAAGGAAAATATCGTCATCAGTAGAAGGAAAAAAGAAACAAGATGCAAGTTAGAAATTAAGGATGTCAACATGAAGCAGGTGCGGAAGTTAATATTGTTATGTTTATTTTGACGTACACTATTTTGACCTCATAGTCTCTAATAATCCTACAACCACACAACTAAACTCTACAAAAAACAATGCAGTGTATCAATTTACATGCCCGTTCAGCGATTGTATCTCTGATACTAATAATAAATCCAATACATATATTGATTTTACTACAACCACACTATCCAGTAGACTTACCTGTCACCTTTCTGATCTATTAACCAATATTTGTTAGAAGAATATAGCCATGTACATAATATTAGACAGATATTACTTGATAACGCAATAATAGACACACAGTAAATACGCACAGTAAAATGAACCTTCAAATACTGAAAACCAATTACCCCATCTACCTGTTTCCGTACACGGAAACAGGTTGATGAATTCGAAAATTCGTTGAAGCGACGTCCGAAAGATCGAAAGCTGTTCAGCCCGCTTTCGACTTGATGCGCTCGGATCTTCTTTGATACTCTCCCTTAATCACACAAACACTACTTCGTTCCTAACGGGAATATAATTTACTGAATCATTACTCTCAAAACTTGGAGAATCTCCCATACTGTAATGGCGACGATATGTTCGTTGTATTTAAATTATTGATCATTCTGTTTGATAGGAAGATTTCAGTACTGATGTCCGTTTTTCAGTCTTGTATTTTTCATAATTAATCTCCAAAGACTCTTTTATAAAATACTTGAAAGAAAAAGAAAAAGAAATTATTAAACAAAACAGTTATGCGACTTGCAAACGCCTTGTCGACATTTGGGAGACGCTGTATTATTAATATATCCATATAGTTAAAATGTGATAGAATGGAATTGTACGCATGGATAGAAAGGCGGAGATAGAGAAATAAAGTGGAAATTAAAGAAGGGGAGATAATATAGAACAGACAGTGAAACCAATAGCTACTGAAAATCAATAAATATTTACACGGATCGTTTTTATGTTTTCAGATAAATGATTGTAGATGTGATTCTATGTATAATAAATCTGATTAAAAAAAAGTTTAACTGATCTCCTTCCACGTAAATACGCTTAGCTTATCGCGAAAATACGGTTAATATTTCAGATCAAAACTCAGCGAATAACAGTATCAGCCTACTGCCATATTGATATAAATAGTTATATATATATATATATATATATATATATATATATATATATATATATATATATATATGGGGGATGTAAATATATATGCACGACAGTTCAAAAGTTTGAAGCAACCCACAAAATTAGTATGGGGTTAATTTGACAGAAGAGTGAAAAAAATTAAAAGGGCTTTTAGTATCATTGAAAAAAAGAATGGAATCAATTGTCTCATACATATAATTTGAGAAACTTTTGCAACGAATGCAAAAAGATTGTGCTGCAGCTAAAGGAGGATATTTTGACGAGAGCAAAATCTAATCATAATTTGCTTCTTTTCTTTATATCAAAATAAAATTTTCTAACAAAAAATAATTTTCTTTTAAAAATGTATAATAATTTTCTTCATTTTAAGGTACACAAGTTGAATAAATATCAGGGGTTTCTCAAGCCGTTGAACTTCAAAATAACAGATTCTATGTACCCTTACCTCTAGACCCAACTAGCATATTCAAAACAGAATTATCATCGCTCACTCAGAACCTGAACCAGAACATAAGAAATACCATAAAATCTTTCATTCCTGAGAACCCTAAAACAGCAACATTCTACACTATCCCAAAACTACATAAACTCCCCAAAATCCTTTCAGAAAAACACTCTAACACCTTTTCATCCAACCAACATCAAATTACACAATCAAATAATGAAGAGAACATCTATGAAATTTCAAAATCCTTTTAAATCATACCACCTGGTAGACCCATAATATTAGGCATAGGTACCCTCGCAGAACTTATATCTGGGTACATAGACAACATCCTAAAACCTTTACTGCCTGACATACCTAGTTATATTAGAGATACTACTGACTTTCTCAACAAATTACAAAACATTAACTCAGTCCACCAGGATACAATCCTAGTAACGATGGATGTTTCGTCCCTTTACACCAACATTCCACATGCTGAAGGAGTGTCAGCTTGCCATGAGTTCCTTAGTAAAAAATTACGCAACTTCTTCTGCCTCCCCCCAGCTATGGGTAAATAGCAGGACAGATGGCAACTGTTTTACCGCAGAAAGAAATGGTAATCGACTAGTCAGTGATATATCGAAAGATATATGATCGCCTAAGCGTGTATCACGCACGGCACATAACTGACTGACTTACGTAAGTTGATTAAGTAATTAGCCTATAGACCGAGCTCTATAGTCTTGGATGAAAGAATTGGCAAGCTAGTGCTGGAAAAGAATCTGTCTCGTCAGTCATGTATCGAAAGATACATGATCGCCCATGTGTGTATCACGCACGGCACATAACTAACTGACTGACTATGACAATAAATCTTTTATCATTGATATTTAGTATTCTCCTTCTGTAAATATAACACATTTGAGAAAATTCATATATATATATATATATATATATATATATATATATATATATATATATATATATAAAAGTGAACATAGAAGTCAACCCTTAGAGGCGACCCGTATATATAAGTAACCCAGAAAAATAACAGCACTCGTGGGCTTGACGATTGCATCTAGCATGAAACAGACTGTCGCCTCTAAGGGTTTACTTCTATGTTCACTTTTATATTTACAGATGCCCTATCTGTGATATTGAGCACTTTATCCCATAAATTTTGCACGTCTTAAGACTATATTTCTTCATATATATTTATATATATATATATATATATATATATATATATATATATATATATATATATATATATATATAGGTTAGGCTTAACTCACGATTTACATTGTAATTCTTTTTGTTTCTTGTATTTTTTTCGATAATGGCTTTATTTATTTGTTTCTAGTCCTTTTCCCTATCTAACGTTTTATATATTAAAACCTTTTTAATTGTTTTGAGAGCTTTCAAAACGCGTAATGAAAATAATGTTTATATAAGTACATCATATATGTTCCAAAGGTTGTCATAGCCAGGAGTGATAGTGGTGCATGTTCCTATTCTCTGTATAACTTTTCCTTGCATGCCTCTCAAGAAGTCCAGCTCCATGCCGAAAAATGGTCGATGGCGGAAAACTGGTGCCTCATAACCATCACCTTCAGATAGAAGGAGCTCAACACCCGATGAAGGCAGTCCATCTAGGGGAAAGAAAACTTTCATTTTAAATCTCTTAATTCTTGCGATCATATCCCAAATACGGAAAAGCCTATGGAAATATAATCCAGATAGAAAAACCGGAGGCGGTTGGGTATCAGCAATGTCCTGTATTTCTTTAGAGCTTGTAGATACGGCCGATAGGCGACCATGCAGTTTGGGTAGCGCACGGGCTCCATATACCATCACCCTGGCCTGCGTCCAGGGGTGATCACTCCAGCTGCATCGCACAAGGACTTAATTTTGACCAAACATGAAGCTACATATATTTCGCAGTATAAACGAATGACTCTTTCTCGCTCTAATATATATATATATATATATATATATATATATATATATATATATATATATATATATATATATATATGTAGGGAAGAGGTTATAGATGTTTCTACGAGAGAAAAGTATGTATTTTAAAAAGAAGAGAGAAACCGCAAGATTGTATTTGAATTTTTTTTTTAATTATATATTGTTCTTTATTTTCCATTATTTTGTAACACGGGTTTCAGGTCTCGCGACGATCTTCAGTCAAAGAGTGGATATTTCCACATATTATTAAAATGAATTTGTTTTCTTTATGTTTTTCGATGTTAAACTGTCTGTTTTTTTTTTTTTTGACTGGCGATGAGAAATTTCTGCTCGAAGGTTAATAAAACAATTAAGATTTGTCCGCGAAAGAGTGAGGAGAGATATTTGTATACTTATTTTTTATAACCCCTGTGTGTCCACAGACAGACTGTTTCGCTGTATCACAGCTCATCAATGTGGCTAGACGTCCGGTTGCCTCTGGCTAGAATCGAAAACCGGCTGAATTCGCGTCAGTCGGAAATTTTATCCTGAAGCCGTTGGCGCACGGCAGAGAAGAAGGCGAATTTAAGCGTATTTACATTTAGATAAACACACGGTGACTGAGAGAACTCGATTCGATTTACTGAAGAGTCTTGCATTATTAGCCGTAATAGTCACTGTTTACAAACCCACACATCCTCCCCAGAGAGCTCAACCGAAATAATTTTTTCAGGAGCATATATATTGTCATCCACAGACAGACTGTTTCGCTGTATCACAGCTCATCAGTGTGGCTAGACGTCTGGTTGCCTCTGGCTAGAATCGAAAACCAGCTGAATTCGCGTCAGTCGGAAATTTTACCCTGAAGCCGTTGGCGCATGGTTCCTCCCCATACACACATACTGTCTTATTATAAGAAGTTAGTATACACATACACACACACATACATACATATGTATATATATATATATATATATATATATATATATATATATATATATATATATATATACACACATACATACATAAACATGCACAAACTTCTTATGTTATGTAGGGTGCGTACGTTTGGTTGTGATTAGTCTATTTCTTTTGGCCAATGTGTAGTTATCCTCGTGCTCCACATGTACCCGCGTGTGAGTCCGTGCGTATGCATATGAGTGGTTCAACCACTCACAATGGCCAGTATGTGTGCATGTAGTGTGTTTTTGTGGGGGGGGGTATGATCTATTTTGTGCTGGTTTATGAAGTTAACATAAGGTAAGAATAATTGTCTGTTTGGTATATACGTATAATTTTAAATTCACCGTGGTTACATTTATAGATGTGTTGTTATACAAAGAGTTTTCTGTTATCTGGTAATTTGATGTTGCTTTTGCGAAGGGAAAATCTGTTGTTTAGTGCTTGGCTGATACATATACATGATTTCTTGCATTTTGTGCATTTGAGTGCATACGTCACATTTTTGGAGTTGCAGTTTAAATTTTTATTTATTATGAATGTCCTTTTGGGGTTTTTAAAAGTATAGAAGGTTCCTTCTATAATGATGCCACAAACACCCCATCATTTTTTGTTGCATTTTGTGACTCCCTGTATTGTGTGTTGGTTAGATTTAGATAAGGTTAATATGTGTTTCAGGTTTTTAGATTGGCATTTCCTTTTAATTATTTTGGTTGTTTTTAGTATATTTTTCATTTTGTCATTCTTGCTAAGTAGGTCTAGATTTTTTGTAATTTCTGTAAATAGTTCTGGATTGTTCTTGTATGTTGAAACATATGCTAGAGTTTGTTCAACGTTACGTTTCTTTGGATTTCGTAGTTTATCTAAAGAAAGTTTTTTTTTTGCGAGTTCAAAACATTTGTTTATTAGTGTTGTGTTGTAGGCTCGTTTTTATAGAGTTTTATGTAGTTCTTCTAGGCGGGATTTTCGGAGGTGTTTGTCAGTCACTGTAGTACAAAACCTACGTTCTAGAGAATAGGGTATGGATTTCAGGCAGCTTGTTTGGCGATGGCTCTTGAAATTAAGATATTGTTGGGTGTATGTCGGTTTGTGGTAGATATCTGTGATTATGTCCTTGTTTTTATTTCTGGTAATTCGTTGAAATTATATTCTTGGATGAATTTGATTTTTGGGTGTAAGTTCTGAAAATTCTGTTTTTAAATAAACAGTATCAACAGTATAAACAGTATCAATTGCATTTGCAGGCCTTAATGTTCGAGAAATTTCAGAGAAAATATGTGATTCTTCGACAGGAATCGAACCTGTAACCCTTAATGATGACCAGCATTTGATCTGACGTGATGTTAACTACTCAGCCACAAAGAAGTGTCTGGTTAGCAAAGTCCGAATTACTGTTTATAAACTCTTCGACGATTCTTCTTGATCGATCATATCTGCTCACGAAACTTACCGTAATTTAATAATTGACAACATATTATTAAATGGATTAAGTCCGATAATTATTTAATATATCTTCTATTTTACTTTATTATAATACGATACAATTTATTTGAGTAAAGACTTTGATTTTAAATAAACAGTATTAATTACATTTACCGGCCTAATTTAATAATGTTTATTTTACAAACAGAGCATTTGCTTAAACAAATTGTATTTCTTAAAATAACGTATAAACAGGAAGTATATAAAATAACTGTCGAACTTAATCCATTACATAATATATATATATATATATATATATATATATATATATATATATATATATATGTGTGTGTGTGTGTGTGTGTGTGTGTGTGTGTGTGTGTGTGTGTGTGTTCTAAAATATATTCTTAAATATAACAGACAATGAATATCTATTATAAACCACTCTGATGATGGCTCATGTACTATAAAAAATATCCAAATATTAAACAGTTTTGTTTTTATTTTCTCCCGAAACTAAAGCCACAATACGAAGCTTAGCTCGGCTTATGATCAAACATAATAGACATTCGTTGTCTGTTATATTTCACAATGCATGTTTGAATTCCATTGATATTATTCCTCATTTATGCGCCCTGATCCTTCCAGACGTTGGCGATAAAGATTTGGGTGGTCAAGACATGGAAACTTAACCCTTCTTCTTCCATCCAATCAGACAAACTCTTAGATAAGCTACTCATTGTTTCCTTCTTTTTCGGTCAATAAGTCATCTGGGTTATGAATTCTCTAAGCCATTCATCCTCACACTTTCCTTTCATTGTCTCATAGTTCGTTCTGAACCTGCCATCTCTAATGTTTCAGCTGCAAGCTGACCTTATTCCTAATAGATCTTTATTTAACGAGAAAAATCATTATTTTTCTTTTATTCATTTTTGTGCAACTTTAAATAAAAACAATATTTGAAACTTCCTGAAATTCTATGAACTTCTCGAATTATTTAAAAATATCATTTGCACAACAGTTACTATTTGAGTAATTTCCGACATGCTTACGCGTTTTCGAGTGTGCACTGCAAATTTCATTATCGTCTTAATTTGTACCCGCTGGCACCGAGAGTCTATCGTACGAGGATCTTTACTTCCGATCACTGCGTTTCAACAGACTGACTGAATGGATCGCGTTTCGATCCTAGAACATTTGAAGTGAGAGAACAAAGAGGGACATGGTTGAATTGCTCCAGCCAAGATGTTATCACAGCAAGGGTGTCGGACGCCGAAGGCGCCATCATTTGCTTTATTTAACAACACTGATTGAAACTGCTGATATTCTCTTTATTCATATCCCAAAACACGAGCTCACACGTCTCTCTCCCCCCCACTCTCTCACAATATATAGAGGCCATAAGAACAAAATTGTTCAAATCGTGTAACAGCATAATTGTCCATCCCCAAAAAATGTTTAATATATAAAAATTCACTAACCTATTTTTTTTCTTCAAGGTTTTTAGTTAAGACGTTTAGCCATCTTGCCACCGTTTGCCATAATGAACTTCCGATCCTTACCTTAATTAAATGATGAACATGTCATTTTAGTTTATGATGGATTTCATCAGCATTCTTCTGTTAAAAATGGAGAGTAATTGTAAATTCTTATTGCTCAAATTGTGTTATAAAATATTCAGAGAATTCCAGTAATATATGTTCAATCATTTGTAAGATACAACTCTTTAAACTTCATCTAACAAATAGACAATTTTGCTTTTACACGATTTGTAAAAATTTGCTGTTATACACTTTATATATATATATATATATATATATATATATATATATATATATATATATATATATATATATATATATATTCCACTCACAAGGATTGGGTCAACCCGTGGTATGGTTTTCATGCACTTTCTAAAGGTGCCGCAAGCTAGGATCTACCCCTACAGTCCGATAATATCTGGAAGTTTCAATCCTGACAAATCGTCCATGGTGAGATTCGAACCGGAATCTCATGGTCAGAATGTGAATGATCTATCCACAGCGTTCTATAACCACCACCTTCTAACCACCACATAATATATATATATATATATATATATATATTTGATATTTGTATATTTAGGCAGCAATCCTTCTTTTATGCAAGTTTCATTAAAAACGACAGACAAGGTACTACGGTTAAGTTTTTTATTTAATTTTTGTTGTGTACGAACAAGAGCTTTCTTGGCTGGACAAAGGCTGTGTAATAACTGTCCAAATGTTTTATTTTTCCGAGCGCTTTCGGCTATACCGTTAGCCATTATCAAGGATGATTTGATTTTTCAGCTTAATTAAGTGTGTGCATTATGTATATGTCTTAGTGTGTAGTAGTGGTGTCTTAATTTCCAAATACGGTTAGCACGTTGTGGCTTTGTTCGTAGTTAATATTGTTACGAGTAGGCTTTTTCTTTTTTATTATTAAAGCCTCCATTATTTTTAACCTTTTTTTACAGGTGGAAACAATTAATATATTTGTGTTTTCTACTAGTATATTTCTAATGGAGTCTGGTAAATTTTTGTGTGTGTTTAAATGGGTTCTAATTGAGCTGTGATCGGATAGGTGTAACGTAAGACGTCTGGATAAGCATGTGGTTGTGTAACCGATGTAATTATTTATGAGTCCGGTTTCGTTAGGAACTCAGTTCCTTAAGAGTCATTTCCTTAAGGACCAAAATTCATCCTCTAGACTACTCTTCCTCAAAGAACTTAATAACGTAAAACAAACCCTAATCAACAACGGCTTCCCTAACCATCTTATAGACCAACAAATAAGACTATTTCTCCCTAAAGTAAGTAATAATGAAAGTGAACACAATCAAAAATCACATACACATTTATTACAAAAACCAAATGCATAAGAATTACAAACAAGATGAATGCACACTAAGACATATTATAAAGAAATACACCACCCCAATCGACCCAAATAAAAAAATCAAATTAATTATCTATTATAAAAAATTTAAGACAGCTAACCTAATCCTCAAAAATAACAACACGCCTGATAACTCAAAATTGCAAAGAACGAACATTATTTATGAGTTCAAATGTCCCTTAAGGAACTGCGTTACTAACGAAACCGGACTCATAAATAATTATATCGGTTACACAACCACATGCTTATCCAGACGTCTTACGTTACACCTATCCGATCACAGCTCCATTAGAACCCATTTAAAGACACACAAAAATTTACCAGACTCCATCAGAAATATACTAGTAGAAAACACAAATATATTAATTGCTTCCACCTGTAAAAAAAGGTTAAAAATAATGGAAGCTTTAATAATAAAAAAGAAAAAGCCTACCCTTAAAAATATTAACTACGAACAAAGCCACAACGTGCTAACTGTATTTGGAAATTAAAACACCACTACTACACACTTAGACATATACATAATGCACACACTCAATTAAGCTGAAAAATCAAATCATCCTTGATAATGGCTAAAGGTATAGCCGGAAGCGCTCGGAAAAATAAAACATTTGGACAGTTCTTACACACCCTTTGTCCAGCAAAGAAAGCTCTTGTTCGTACACAAGAAAAATTAAATAAAAAACTTAACCGTAGTACCTTGTCTGTCGTTTTTAATGAAACTTGCATATATATATATATATATATATATATATATATATATATATATATATATATATATATTGGTCGCCTGATGATCTATTGAATGTTTCGCTAATAGGCTATTTGTTGTCTTGTTCAAATTAAATATTCAGCACCATTATTTTATAGTTTGGTGTCTGTCTTTTAGTTTTTGCTTCTCAATGTTTCCTTTTCCCATTTTCTTCGTTTCTTTGTGATCTATTGTTTTTTTTATTTTTATTTTTTAATATCTTTCTCTTTAGTGACTTGTCAAGGATTGTGTTCGTTTTTAGCAATGTTTTCTTTTAAATATATTCATACCTGTGTCACTGTATAAGTTACATTTACTGGCTACACTTAAGTGAAATCAATATACACACACACACACACACACATATATATATATATATATATATATATATATGTGTGTGTGTGTGTGTGTGTGTGTGTGTGTGTGTGTGTGTGTGTGTGTGTTGAATATCTGATATAGTAGCAAATTTATCTTTGAGTGGAGCTTGCTCTCCGCCGTGATGAAGCAGTTTATTTCTTGTTCATTTTTTATCCTCAAAACTGTTTCACTTCTCTATAAGTAGACGCCGTTTTGCAGATAATAAATATATATATATGTGTGTGTGTGTGTGTGTGTGTGTGTGTGTGTGTGTGTGTGTTTATTTTTATTTAAAATTCCCTTCCTTCAGATCGTGCTCGATGATGGCTCTCCAAACTATCCTATCCTTTGTAGCTCTAAGCCACACTTTGTAACTACTCTGGTATCTATTCTTTATCGGTCTTCGTTCACGCAGTCATCCATTTATTCTAACTCGTTGGGTACGATGCTTTCTATTTACCGTTGCCCTGTCGAACTTCAATATATCTTCAAGCCCTCTTTCCCAATTAAGGCCGAAATTATGGGGCACCTAGTGTGGTTCGAACTCACTATTCAGTTGTAATTGATCGAGCGAAACAAGCTTGCTAGCCATTACAGAACGTCGATGTTCCCCGTCTTTCTTCGTTACCTGCCCAAGTAATTTCAGCTCTTGTTGATTTTTACTATATCTGTTTTTATAAGTTCTTATTTTCTTTAAAACTTTCTCGTGTCCCCATACTCCATCGATACTATTCTCAGTATCTTTCTGTAGCAACAAAGATTTGTTGCTTTAAGTCTTGTCTTCATTTTGAGAGGACATTTTCTAGCATTCCTTACTACATTAGAGGATCTATGCGAAATAGCAGTTCAGCACTCTTTTCTCTGTTTCTAACGAAGTCTAACCTTTTTTGCATGATTTTGAATGACATTTTTAACTATTCCGACACTCCGTCGGATATCTCGAATTCTGTTTGAAGCAGCAACAACTGAACCATCTACTGTTGTCACTTCTCCATTGATACGCATGCGTACAACCTGTTTCTTTGTTTTCTCATCGTCCGCTTCATCGGGCACTTAAGAAATTTTATTGTTATTTATTTTCATTTTGTTTTCTATTCTTCCCGTTTAATCTAATTTCTCTTATCTTCATTTCTTTTATCTTTGCTTTCATCTTCAGGACTGTTTTTTCTCTTTCACAAAAAATAATGCTAAACTTTTCTTTTAGTTTCTCAGAGATTTTTCACACTTTTTATTGATTTTAAAGACGTTTATCAGATGTTTCCCATTTCGAGGGCCTACTGATTCAGTTACTCTTCAAAATATTATCAAAGAAAGCAAGATTGCGGATAAATTATTACTGCCAGCTTTCTTTGTCGGTGATATCACGGGTAGGATTTATTAAACAAATTCGTCAGGTTTTCATTCTCTTTGGAGGCGCTTTTCAAATACTGGATGTCATTTGAAGAGATTTATCTCCCTGTACATCTCTTCTCGCGCAGAGCGCTTCTCGCTGGATCACATCTCTCGAAATCCTACCTCTAGAAAATAAATCACATTATGCATAGAATTTTGAAATGATTTTTACCTAAAATTAGTTTAACAAACATTCAGTCAGGAGCTTGTATATTTTGTATAGAAAAGTAAAAAAAAGGAAGAATTTGAAAATCTGTTCGAATTACGGTCAGAGTTGACTGAGAAAATAAGATTATAATAACTCATGATTTCACGATAAAATACATTTTTAAATAATCTTTCTTCAGAAACAAATTACTGATGATTTTACAATAGTGTAACAGGAGAGAGATACGGTAGAAAGATTTATTCTTCCATTCGGATTTCTCCCATTATGGTCATTATTATATTCGTCATATAATAACACAGTAGTTCCCGGATGGAATGAACAAAGAATTACAAACATACTTTGTTTTCAAAGAGACTATACTGTTACTTTATACTATTAAGACATACACAAAACTCTATGTAAACACGCTGTGGAAGAGTTTTTGGAGGACCAGGATGCTACTACTACCTTCTTCCATGATAGGATTGCAATGCATGAGCATCCTTGGGCCATGTCCATTGATGTTAACGGGAATATATTGAAAAATGAGTAAAAAAAAAACTTTTTTCTCCGACTCCTTCTGGGTGAGGCTTATAACTTTTTAAACGACCTTCGTATTTCTCACCATGGAACACGGGCGGAATGAGGGTGGTTTGCCACAACCTGAGTGGCATGGAGGGTCCTAGCCGTGAAAGTTAGATCTAGCGGAACCGAGGAATGCGCTTCGTCCGTGCCCTTTGCATGGACGTAGCGATAGTGCAGCGAGAGGCTATGTGAAAAAGGGGTTGCAGGATGGAAAATAATTTGTCACCCACAAGGAGACGCTTTTTGACTCTATCGCGACGGGAAATTGAGGACGAGGCAGCTTCTGGTAAATGTGACAGAAGCAATCCATTGTCGGTATAGACTTTCAATTAATGTTTCCATAGAAATACATAACTAATGCTTTTATTATACCATAGCATTTTTAGATGTTTCTATCCAAATACATCACTGATGATTTTACTGTATCATAGTATTTTAATAATGTTTCTAGCCCGATATATCTAAATAAGTGATTTATGTATGATTTTCCTATATCATCGTCTTTTATGTAATATTTATTTACTGCCGAAGCGGCTTGAATTTTGAAGATATTGTTTACCTATCATAGATGATAAGTTAACACAAAGCCGGGGAGTAAGATTCAGCACGACGTTTGATGAATTTCATGAATGAAATCAAATTACTTGCCCCAATTCGAATAACTTGACTCGAAAGATCAGTGCTGTCTTTGAAAGGGTTAATTGATATTTGTATCCCCACTAATGATAACCGTTTTATCTGCGTCATAAAGAACAATGCCGACACTCGTATCTGTTCATAATACCCTGGCTACACGAATTATTCCCAGGTATGAGGATCAAATATCATTAATAAAATGGTTGGAGAACATGCGCAATCGAGCGACTTAAGTCACAACGTTGCAGAGATTCCCATTAGAAATGAATAAAAAATAATACCTTCAGTAAAAAATGTATGACTTTCACCGCCCCCACACTCGTAGTATATATATATATATATATATATATATATATATATATATATATATATATATATATATATATATATATATGTAGTTGTATATTTAGGCAGCAATCATTCATTTATGCATGTTTCATTAAAAGCAACAGACAAGGTACTACGGTAAAGGTTTTTATTTAATTTTTCTTGTGTTCAAACAAGAGCTTTCTTTTCTTTTACACACCCTTTATCCAGAAAAGGAAGCTCTTGTTCGAACACAAGAAAAATTAAGTAAAAAGCTTAACTGTAGTACCTTGTCTGTCGTTTTTAATGAAACATGCATATATATATATATTTGTTTTTAAAAGGCACAATACCAGTTGACAATAGCAAAAAAAATTGAATTAATTATTTATTACATAAAATTTAAAACCTCTAAACTTATAGTTAAAAATAATAATTCAACTCTTAGAACAAAATTAATTCGGACAAATATTATTTACGAATTTAAATGTCCATTAAGGAATTGTATTCGCCATCAATCAAAATTCGTAAATAATTATATAGGCCATACTACAATATGTTTGACATTAAGACGCACACTAAACCTTTCTGACCATAGCACAATTAGGTTACATTTAAATACTCATGAAGACCTACCGGACACTATTCGTAACATATTTGTGTCAACACAAATATAATAGAATCATCTACATTCACAAAAAGGCTAAAAATAATGGAAGTCTTATTACTAAAAAAAAAACAATACTCAGTAATATGAACTATGAACATGGACATAATATCCAGACCGTGTTTTGAAAATGAAAACATTTATAAATACATTCAACAAACTATTTCTTGTTAACAGTTAATATATTTCAACCTTGAAAATTGCTAAAAGTATAGCCGAAATCACTCGGATAAAAAGAACAGTTGGAGAGTTTTTATATAATTTATCATCCGAAAAGAAAAAGAAATATGAGATCACATGAGAAATTGTATAAAAAACTAAATCAAGGCGCCTTGTATGTCGTATTCAGGGAAATGTGCATGAAAGGAAGGATTGCTGCCTAAATACACACATATATATATATATATATGTGTGTGTGTTTCTCTGTGTGTGTGATTATTAATGACATGAAGAATTTAAAAAAATATGAAACACACTGTTGCCACTCGGTATTGACCTCAGTGTCAACTCTTATATTTACTAAAGCACTATCTGTGAACTTTTATCCATAAATAACGCAAACATTTAAACTAAATTGCTCTAGATATCTGTTTAGCGCGCTTATTCATTAAATTCTGCCCAGCTTGAGATAACTTTGATTATATCATTTTACGTACATAAATAGGTTCTAGTATAATATATATATATATATATATATATATATATATATATATATATATATATATACGATTGCGTCTAGCATGAAACAGCCTGTTTCCTGTGATTGTTGTCTTCAATGTTCACTTTTATATTTATATTTACATACGCTCTATCTCTAATATTGAGCACTTTATCCCATAAATATAGCACGCCTTCAAACTATATTTCTGCATATATATACATACATACATATATAAATACATATAAATACATATATATATACATACATATATATATATTTATACATATATACACACACACACACACACACATAGCGACGCAATCAGAATAGTTCATTATTTATGAGGTATTGGCAGGAAAACGTTAAACGTTTCTTTCTTTCTTTCTGTTTTCATTTCTTTCTTTCGTTCTTCAGAAATTCCCTTCTTACGGACATTCCTCTTCATAATAAATTTAAAATAATTATGTAGATGATTTTATTTTCATTATGGTTACTGTAATTTTGGTGAGAGCCCTACTTGGATTCCGTTGTTTGAAACTGTGCGTTGAAAAATTTCGCTTTTATCGCTCTCCCCATCATTCTAGGTATTATGGTTAAGATCAAAGTGTAGGATTTGTGCTTGTAAGCTTAATCTGATTCTCATTTTCCCCTTCTATCTTCCTTTCATTTTTTTTCTTTCACATTCTCACTGAAATCAAGTAGTGTCTTTTCCCCTGGTTCCACACAATGAAAACGGAATAGTCTATGATTCATGAGGTATTAACAGGACATAACTCCTGTGTGAACTAAAGAATTAAGGGTCAAGAACAATTATAATAAGCTCATTAATCCGACAGATTTAATCAATTTAAACGTTGTTTTTAGAGGATGCGCATATTTGAGTAGACGCTCCATTTATTTATTTTTATTCAAGTTTTTCGTCTACCTGCATGAAAATGTTAGAGAAATTTTATTTAGAAAATATACGCTTACCGGCATGATTCAAACCTGTGCCTCTTGGGCAGAGGGCACCGTCCTTATATCCGATGTATTTTAACCAGCTCGGTCACGAAAAACTTTGGCCGGAAAAACAATGCTGAATAGTGCCTTTAACACGAAATCATTCATGTCAGAGACTCAGTTTCGAATTCAAACATAAACAAATCAATTTCTAAAGGCGTAAAGGATTTTAATTCATTAGCCGACAAATTTTATTACGTTAAACGTTATTTTTAATGGACACTCATATGTGAGTAGACGATACGTTTATTTGTTAAACAGTATAGTTTTTATTTCATCTACCGGCTTGAATACACAAGAAGTCTTCTTAATGAATAAATATGCGATCCCCGGCAGGTAGACACAACTAAATAAGTAAAGAGTTTAATAAATGTGCGGAGTATCTAGTCAAATAGTCTTAATCTACTAAGAATAACATTTTTATGCTTGAAATGTGATCTGAGGAACAAGGAAAAAATCACTTTCCTGGGGAAATCAAATCAAATCAATGGAGCCTGAAAGTTGTCTGTCTTTTTTTATCTAAATTAAATTAAATCATATAACGATATCTATCTATCTATCTATCTATCTATCTATCTATCTATCTATATATCTATATATATATATATATATATATATATATATATATATATATATATAAAGAGAGAGAGATAGATAAATGTGTGTGTTTGTAAACAGTGACTATTACGGCTAATAATGCAAGACTCTTCGGTATCTCGAATCGAGTTCTCTCAGTCACTGTGTGTTTATCTAAAAATAAATACGCTTAAATTCACCTTCTTCTCTGTCGTGCGCCGACTGACGCGAATTCAGCCGGTTTTCGATTCTAGCCAGAGGCAACCGGACGTCTAGCCACACTGATGAGCTGTGATACAGCGAAACAGTCTGTTTGTGGATGACAGTATATATATATATGTATATATATCATGGATTTTTAATTATTAATGATATATTGTTTATTAATTTAAACCATATATGAATACCTATATTTGAGCAGACGTGATGTTAATTTCAAACAGTATTTTATTTCTTATATCGTCATAAACATTCGAGAAATCTTATTAAAATGCCGAAGTGAATACTTTTCTTCAGGTCGGTAGCGGAAATAAAATACTGTTTAAAATAAACGAAATCTCTGCTCAACTACTGGTATTCACTAAAAATAACGTTCAAAGTTATAATAATAATAATAATAATAATATATATATATATATATATATATATATATATATATATATATATATATATATATATATATATATATATAACTCACCCAAAACATATGGGAATTAAAATGGAAAATGAGAACCTAATAGAGTACGCATATTTAGCTTTACTTTTTGTACATTTTACTTACACTTAGAGTTTATGAATTCGCTTTATTTCCTTAAAACCGGGCACATAAAAGGGCGCTTGAATCACACCAGGATAGAAACTTGGCTCTATCACGTCTTCTTTCAGCATTATGATTTTATTTTCTCAGTTCAGTCGCAAAACGAAAAGAAACATGCGCATATTTTGTGTCTAAATATTGTCTGACTGCTCGCTCGTAACTCTTTCATCGCTGCTTCACGCATGCGCAATGAAGCCAGGAATCATTATTCGATTTTCCTATCGACCACTCGGCTGAAAAGCTAATATTTCACAATCACATCAGCGCTGATTATTAACGGGTCCCTCGGGTTATCGCAAATGTGGCTTTGCGAAATTTAGTTTAGATAGCTCCGAGGAATCCCTTGGGTGCTCGTATCTATCGTCTGTGTGGATCAGACTGTTATCATCCGGCCATATTAAGAAATTATGAGGTTACTCCGCGGGCCCTAACAAATTACCTTGCACGCTCGTTATCAACCATTTGGAAAAATTGTACCACGATCTTTTTCCATTTATTATTATTAGTATTATTACTATTAGTATTATTATTATTTCAATCTTCACACTCGGCAGATCTGATATTCATCTTTGGGGATCCCGTGATGGTAAATCTCCTCAAACCTCCAGCATATTTTTCAATAATCTTGCCGACATCAACAGCGCTGTAGCCTGAACATTACTGTTGTGTAATTTAGTAATCACCCCTGTAATTATCTCTTGGTTTTCGCTGGAGATCACGTGATAGGAGACACCTCAATATTCCTTCAACCATTTTCTAAACCAGTGTTTCTCAAACTGATATAGCGTACAGGCAGTTATTTTTTTAATATGTAAGGGCCCGGTGAGCGGAGATTTGCAATCTAGCTGTAACCCCCATATTTTATTTCTTTAGATAAGTCCTATTTCAAGACGTCTTATTCATTCAAAAGCCAGCTATAATTGATGTAACAAGACTTCCAAGTGTAACAGGGACCGTGGCCATATTTGTGCGATATAATTATACAATAACGACCCGAGAAAAATTTTATTTGGACATTCGTAGTATTATTCATTTACACCAAATAGTGTATGAATCTAAGGAAATAAATGCTATTTTGTTAGATTTTAGCCCAAATTCATGTATCTATTCCTTTTTTTTTCCACAGTCAGGTGGATTTTTAAAAAAATATATGTCCATAAAGATGGCCTTCTGGGATTTTTAGGTGTAATTTAGTAATTATCCCTGTAATTATCGCTTGGTTTTTGCAGGAGATCACGTGATAGGAGACACTTCAATATTTCTTCAACCCTTTTCTAAACCAGTGTTTCTCAAACTGATATGGCGTACAGGCGTGTTTTTTACTAGTCGCGCGTGTATTATCGAGCAAGTAGTATTAGTGAGAGTTATTCGAAGGCGTCTGGCACCAGCATTGTTTAACGGCGTTACTATAGTTGTATTTGCGATTAAATAGTCTCTACTACAGCGAGCATTATAAAAGTGACAACGTGTATTCGCTGACATTACAAAAGTGTCAACCAGTGTTCGTTGAGTCACAAAATATATGAAATAGCCTTTTGACATTCGTAGTTGTGGTTCTCACACAGTCAGACACCACATCATGATAATGGTGTTGTCATACGTATTTTATTTCACTGTTTTGCTGTTCATTATATCGCATTTGTTGCTAGCATATCAATGACTTTTAACATGAGTGAGTAATTGAAATATGTAACCATAATAAATATAAAAGTAAAATGAAAATGTTAAAACAAATAAAGCCAGGTAGCTACCATGGCAGATTCCCTGGCGTGGAATATGACTACTGGTCCTTTGTTTCCTGAAAATTCTCCGCGTACCGGCACCGGTACACGTAACATACTTTGAGTCGCACTGGCTAGAACAATTTGAGCAATGCTTTCCTTTTAGTTCACTTCCATGAACTTAAAAGATTTCTTAAAAAGCGTCAGCCACACTAGAACATATTAGGTTTTAGCTCAGCTCAGTTTGAAATACGCATAACATTTACATACAGATGTCTACATGAACCCCGTAAATATAAGATTAAAAATGGCTGTCTAACTAATCCCTATTGCAGTCACCGGTTCAGGAACATTTGGGCTTATTTAGCACACACAGAGCCCGCCCGTGGTCTGATATTATCAGGTTTTGCTACTTTGGAGTGGCAATTATTACTTAGGTTTTTGTATTGATTTAAAATGTTATTATTATGATTTTTTAATATGTTTTTAAGATTATCTATAGAGCTGTAGCTTAGTTTTAGTGTATTTACACAAAATGCTCTAAAATTAAGTTATAGCTCTATTGATAATCAAGAAAAAATATTTAAGTCTGTGATATTTTGTATATTGTATTATATTGTATTAAGTAATTACGAGTTCTATTCCTGCGCAGTTTAATACGGTTATTTTCTACCTCACTGGAAATATGACAAGGGATAAGTAAACAGTACTAAAAAGTACAAGACCAGATATCCGTAGATATGAACTGCCGGAGGAGAACAATCTTCCTCCGTAGATTTAATAATGGGTTCAATTCAAAATTTCCCGAAATTTATAGATGTCTCCTGGTGAAGAGACTTGTGATAGTAAAACCAAAGTGAGGACATTAGTTCAACAATAAATATTGTAAATAACAGTTTAATTATACATTATCAGCAGTCAATAGAGTAGGTGGTGTAATGGATAGCGGCTCGGATTGAGGAATCGGAGATCCGAGTTCAAATTCCAATACATTCTCTTGAGAAAAGTATGACTCCTCTTCTTCTCCTCCCAGCTCTGGGTAACTAGAAAAAACAGACTGGATTCTATTGTCTTGGATGGCAACTGAATTCAAAAGCTGCGGTCTCTGTATTCGGCTCTTCAAAAAGTGTGGTTGGACCTGCACAAAGATTTCACTACTATAGGATTTGTGCGGGTCAGTTTGTAGGAGTTGCTTGACTCTCATACATCGAAATCGACGAGAGAGTCCAACGGTCATCTCGATTTGTGCAAGCTCATGGAGGTAAGCTTTAGCGAGTGATAATGTATAATTAAAATGTTATTTGCATTATTTACTATAAGAAAGGATAACTGATGGCGGTTAATGTAGGTTGATTGGCGATCAATGGATAGCAAATATTGTATGATAACTTCAGACAAATGTTCGCTTCTCAACATTTAGAGAGTCAATATCCTAAATGAAAATAAGAGTGGAAAATGCAAGCATGACTTGCATTCTCTTTAATCGAGATTTTTTAAACAGATTAAAGTATTTCGAGATAAAATATCGGGTGACTGGTTGTGTTGAGTACACAACCATCCAGTCCTCTCAGGCGTGCATAAATTTCTCCTTCTCTTTGCTAATACACTGTAGAGTAGACATTTAATAAACATATCGGGAAGGTTGTTTGAAAACCACAGTTTCTATCTATGCGAAATGAAAAAAAAATCTTCAGTGAGTGTCCTGAGGTAGAAAACACCGTGTAAAAAAAACACTTAGTTTCATAGATCATCAATCATTTTCTAAGTTAAATGTTATGTGGGAGTACATGGCGAATAGAGTTTGTTTTTTTTTTGGCGGGGAAATAGGCTAAGCTACTATATCAAAATATATGTATATCTGGTTGATATATTTATGATATGGTCATGAAACTCGAGTCTTTCCACACTATGCATCACTGATTTCATTAGATCAGCAAAATAAAAAAAAACAGAAAAGCACGTCTTTCTTCAATCGGAAAGAAAAGCGAAACAAGAGGAAAAATAATATTAAATTGATTTAATAATTCATAGTTCCATCTTTTCCAATATGTAGAGAAATGTCATTCCTTGATTACGCGTCCATGCAGATATATGCGTGTATGGAGATAATGAGATAAAGTGGAATTTTGTTTTTCGGACAACGTGTTTCGACTTCATGTTACAGGCGTCTTCAGGTCGGTATGAAAGGCAAACTGGTGTGTAATGAAAGGAATGTTGAATGGATGTTGCATAAATACAATTCCCCTCTGCAGGCGTCTGAAACAAGGGGTTAGCTAGCTACCCATGTACAGTGGCAAAGTTAGAGACAATTACCGAGCCATTATTGGCAGCAAAACATATCCAGTGAGGATTAAGGGAATTGAAGTCGATTCATATTTCTGGTGGTCAGTTTGATCAGCACTTCAGCGATCGTTGATTTCCTAGTAACGTTATAGCTGAATAAGTAAAAAAAAATAATTGTAACAACTTAGAATACTGTAAACGTCTCGTGGATTTTCACTATACTGAGTAAATGTTATAAATTAACTAGATGCAAGTTTATCTGGAGACAATATTACTATAAACACCTAAAATAAAATAAATCTTAGAATATGACTATGCTCAGAATTATTTGATGACCTTAAAAATAACTAAACAAATCTCAGTCACTGCCAAGTGAGATGAGTTCTAAGGGACATATGTAATGGTAATATTTAACGGATTAGTCAGACTTAGATTTAAGAAAGAACTGGTGAATGACTGCTTCTAACACTATAAACTAGTAAACTCGGGCCCGGCAAACGGCTCTAAATAATAAAATAACTTCGGACTTTTTAAAAAAATTCAATGCATGATACATCAACCTGTTTCATTGTTATTTGAGATTTCATATCCACTCAAACTCTTAGATATTATATCTTTGACGCTTGAAGATATATGTTCCTTAACACATGAGCTGTTCTAAGTATCGCTACCCTTTGAGAACTTCAAATGATATTAGGTAGCCACAATGTACCTTGCCAGACTGAGAAATTCTTGAAGATAGTCCCAAGTGCGCTAAATACAATAGGGATAACCATCTACCCGGATATTTTTCTGCACGTTTGGCAGTGAGCTTACAGTTAATCTAACGTGCTCGTCACATGTCAGCAGTCCTGCCTTCTCGATCAAGGGATGTTGAATTTTTACTTATAAGGAAACAGCTAAGATTACCATTATTCTAGTGAATGAAGGAGGTGCGCATAGCGTAGTGCTTATCGGTGCAAAAAGTGGGATTGGCGTGTCGGGTTCGAATTCAAATTCTGTAGGTGTCTGTAGCGTTAACTTTCGCACGAATGCCTTTGGAAATTTGTCGAGAAGGAATAATTTGAATCCCCAAAAAAAAATATAGATTATGGAGATAACTCAGTACGGTAAAATCTACTTGTTAACAAACCACGCCAGTAATATCCGGTGTGGTGTGACTCTGATACTATACACCACTGGTAGTCTATAAGGCTAACATACATAAAGAATGAAGTCGATTTACGTGAAGTGATTGCAGACAACGCCAAAGATGTAGCATTCCCGAAGCAATCATCTCCTGACATCGATGACCGTCTAATAAAAATCAGTCAAGCCTTATATGGAGTGTCCGGTGTCTAAAAAATCTTGTGTCGATCTCGAAGCGGCAGTCAAGGATGACAATGTTAGAGTTCCAATTCCTGTCTTGATATAGGCCTAGGTAATTCAGCAAATCGTCTTCGAGCTGTGATGAACAAGACTGATAATGATCCGTACAAAATAGAACTGAAAAGAATTTTTTTATCATTTCATTCCCTGCATTTCATTTTTCTCTGTATTCACCTGCTCAACCTTCACGATATTCTTCTCCTACGCAACCATAACGGCTGTCAGGAAAAGTTAATTAGAACTCTTGTACAATGAGTTTGAAGTCAGAACAATTACTCTCCAAGCGCTCGTCAGTCAAGATCGTGTTGACCATTCTCGGATACTGAGGGTGGCAAATGTTCCCGAAATACGGAGCCTAAGAGTCCCACAAGATAGAGGATTTCTGAATAAGGCATGTGATATGAAAGGAAAAACAGAATGTAAGAATTGGGGAAGCCGAGAACCTGACAGATTGATATTACTAGTTCAATATTCTGACAAGAAACTTTGTTTGCGAAGTTGAAATTTAGCCTCAAATGCAATGTGAATAGACTGAGAAGTAGGCTGACAGAGAATTTGTTAATTTACAAAGTAATCACCCTTCCCCAGAAGAACCTTCTTGTAATTTGATTCCTATATGGTTAGCCGGTCGAATGTTTACAGATTGAACTTTTCCAAAAATGTAAACTCAATCGAAAGATTCTCTGGCTAAGATTGTCTACTCATAATAGATTCCTAACGAGGGAATGTTGCCAGTAAAGCAATGTGTGTGAACGGTTCAATTCAGAACACGCGCCTCGTCTAATACATATTTCACTTGGACACTTAATCAGTTCTTAGTAAACATGAATTTTCTTTCTAATTTTCTAATACAGGACAAACTATTGGGCGTAATTTAGATTTGCTCTGTATTAAAATGGATTCGTCTACAGGGTAACTTTATTCTCTCAGGTGAATAAGAATATATTAGATTGTTCAGAAAGTAATATCGCATCTTTTTATGGAGACGCAACAAAAATTCATTCTAATTTAAGAACTGTAAAATAGATTTATCAAGAACATAATAAGAATTATTTGCTCTGATAAAAACCAACTATAAAACTAATTCTCTTATTTATTATCCAAACAATCTGCGTTGCTGCGTTAAAGAAACGAATACCTCCTTTAAATATTAAGGTCACTGGAATCAGCCTGTGGAATATTTTCTAACTGATGTTAACCGAATATAAGACTCAAGAGCCGCTCAAGATAGGGTTACTGAATGGGAATTTTAAAAAATAATGAACCCTAAGCAAGGCGATAATGCTACTAAGTGGATACTTGATAGTGAATGAAAATACTTTAGAAGGAACCGGAAACCCAATCCTAATCAAGAAACAAGTGATAAACATCTATTCCAGCTCGAAAGGCCGGCGAGGAGTATGAACTGGGCGATAGGTGAATCTATCTACTCCTGTTGTATATAATCACAATCAAAAGAATCAGGAAATGAAGATTATGAAAATATGCTGGATCAATAAACGTCTACCCTAGAATTGTAGTGTTCGATGACCCATCCAAGCGGGCGTCTGTTTCGCAAAAATAGCGGTTTAGGGGGGAAGCTCTTTGAGCGTAACTTCTTTCTTACAAATAGAATAACTAAGGAATGAGAGTGCTTCAACCTTGTAGACGTAGTAAATTGGTATTAGCTTTAAAGTTCTTAACTTGTGGTACAAATGAGTTCGTCTGAAAATTTGTAGTGAAAATAGCGACAGGCTTCAGACGTTGAGTTTGTGGACAAAGAGTCAATATTGCATGCTTTCCTGCCACAGTTTAGCAAAATGGTCTAATATAAAAAAATTGAAATATGAGTGTGTTTTTTTTTTAAATTCAGTATTGAACACATTTCCTGCACTGTTTCCTTAAAACTAAGCTTGTTAAACGCTTAAACGTTTACGGAGACCACTCAGTGAATGTGAGCACAGTTAAGTGGTGGGTTATTTTTTATATAACAGTGGCAACAACGATGTGTATAACATTCATGTTTACACGCACGTTAAGCATGCTCCGGCTGAGTTTCTACCGAAAAGGCATAGACATGTGGAAAAATAATGATTTTGTAACTGAAAACGTTTTTTTATTCAGCGGTTTTATTGTATGGTCTGTATTTCATCTAGTCAAGTCTTTCTGTCTGAAAGACACATTTACTATCTTTAGTTTCTTTTGATTTGTGTGTTGAATGCTTCGCAATCTATTATTTTAACTAGTTTCCTATATTTTTACTAGGGTTTGTACTATCTCTAATATTCCAGGATACCGTCTCTTTTTTTGTTTCTAAAGACAGTCTCTATGTCTTAATACTTTGCTTAGTTTCAGGAAGGCATCTTTCGCTATTTCTATACGCCTTCGACTTCTGTGTTCCCTTTTCTGTCGTCTCTTGGCATTTGTTTATCTTCACGCAGGGATAATCGCAGCTAATACAGTAGTGGTGATTAGTATAAATAACTACACACTGTAGGGATGCAGAAAATCGATTATCTCCCTTTTAAAGGATGGAACTATAAACGTTATACTAAGGTCTCTTCCTGTCGAAAGACGAAATCCCGTGGGTAATGATGGTTTGTTTCTGATCAGCTTCCGTCGGAGACGGATGTAGCACCCAGTGGAGGTTATGACAACAATCGAAAACCACACACCTTAAAAAAAAGAACAAAAAAGATGTCACCTGTGCTGGCTGTGTCCCTCATAACATTATTACAACATAATCTTTAGTTATACTTTTATATAATGCTTGCTTTTTACCCGTTTACTTAGTTTCTACGTGTGTGAAAATATATAGATATATTTGTGGTTAACATGATGTCTAATATATAAAATATTTGGGGCCACTGATTATTTTTTAATTAAATTCCCCTGCCTTATTTTCGTCCTTCCTTCCGTGTATTACGGTTTAAATATATGTGTGATTACTAATGCTTAATCTGGGCTTTGGTGTGTAGAGAAAACCAATACATTTCTTCTTTCTTTCTAAGCAATCCCTTCAACGCTTTTCCATGGCGACATACATTTTTTTCGTATATAATATATATGCTTGAAAACATATGAAAAGATGGAGTCATCCTTTGTAGACATTTTGTTTATAGCAGCAGATTTCACAAAAGAGAAACTCTATATTAAAGAGAGATAAGCCAGCGCGACATTGAAGACACTGATTTCAAGAAATCTCGCGAGGAAGATTTAGCAAAAGGTTGTAATAATTGGAAGAAGCTCGTCAAGGCAGGTGAAAGAAAAGAAAGTGACAAGCGCTAGAAGAGAAAAGAACAAACGATATCACCTACATTTCCAAACTAGCATGGTCGTAAAAGATGATAATACGTAATAAGAGATGAGTTTTTGTTGTGAGACTCGCCGTAGAAGCGTTAACTTGAAAAAAAGATCGATGTTGTTTGTCTTTTTATGCATCTCAGCCTGCATTACGTTGCAAGGAGGCATGCAAGAGTCACCTTATACTTACAGTCATCAACCCTGGGAGCTGAAAACAGCTAGTAGATGACCGTAGCAGCTGGCACAAGGCTATTCAAGAAGGAGTGATAAAGAGCGAGAAGAAGCCAGTACACTCGGTAGACAAGGAAGAAAACAGTGGGTGCAATCTCAAAACCCTCGATCGATATTCCCGTTTGTCTACCACACCTGCAAATGAGGTCTGCCATGGAAAGGTCGTAATGCTAAGTAACTCTAGACGTTGCTCACAAAAGGACTGAATTACGATCGAACAGGGCGATACAATTAACTGACGAAATAAACTGGATGCCTCTACAAGTTGTCACGTCAGCCTCCACTAAAAAAAAAAATCAGAATTGCGGCAATTTTGTTTTTTTTTTCGTTCAAAGCTAAAAGAAAATTAACAAAATCTTTAGTATACATTCTTTTTTTTATTTTGAAAACAAATATTTTTAACGACGTATTCGATATATCGTAGTGTTAGTGCCAATTAGGGATCCGTGGGTATAAATTGTAATTTTAGCAATGATTTGTATTTTTCTTTTTAATTTTTATACTTTTTTTTCTTATATACAACAAAGGAGACAAAACGATACAAACACAACTCGGACGAAACAAATATCCATTCATTTTATGAATAAAGTAGAGTAAATGATGAAACGTTTTAAATTTAGTTTGGAAAATTTCGTTTCGAGCGATGCTCGACGCTCGGAAAAAAATAATGCTGAAACTAAAAGCGGCCAAATTTGAGAATAATCAAAGTTATACAACGCGGAAAGTAGGAACATTTTTCAGATATTCAGCTCAAGCACTTACAATAATTAGCTGTTTATTGTTTAAAAGCGTAGCTTCCACATAAGCGAAAAAGACTAAACACTACTAATGTTAAATACTACCAGTGGCATACATAAACTCACATAAAACCAAGGGTAAATTAATTCCCCCACATTGTAGATAACAGCACGTGAATTGACGTTAAAAACTTTTTCTTTATGCTCAGCGATTAAAATTGATTTTAAGGATTGATTCATTTAATTTTATGGTTTATCAACCTCTTACAGGTATTTGAAACCAGAAAGTATTTTGAGATTGTAAGAAGTTTTTGGAAATAATAATGATTTACTGATAAAGTTCCTACTAATAAAATTATAGCTGGCTGGAATACAGGTGTATTCATACCTTTAACAAGGATATTTAACGTAAGTAAATATAACGAACCCGACTGGAACTGAAATTCGACATTTCCGATGTCCAATTCCAAGGCGTTATCCAGTATACCTCCCGCACATCCAAGTTTTGAATTCCTGGTATTCCCAAGTTGTCACCTGTGTACTGACCAGGATCGACGTTGCTTAAATTCAGTGATTGTAAGAGAATGATATGACTGTAATCCTCGATTTTAAGGATGCGCGTGGGGAATCTAAAAAACAGGATCAATAAACGTGATGAATTTTCGAATATCAATATTAGTTTAATATTTGAAACATTCTGATGTCATTATTGCATCTAAGCTAAGATTAGTCATAAACCGGCAAATTAAGCTTCAAGCTAGGATCATACTTACTAAGGAAAACAAAATTTATGTGGCGAACCTACATTGTTAAATGTGACGCAAGCTATTTTCATTTGAAGAATTAAACAGGAACTGATGTCAGTCAGGTGGTATAGACGCACTCATTTTGAAAACCGTCTACGAAATCGCGAATAATCGAAGAATCTTGAATCCATCAAAAATTGCCTCACGCTTTTTCTCAACCCTGAAGACTGAATTCAGATTCTTAATATAGTTCTCTTTTTATTCTAGCAAAAGACGACATTCTCAATCTCATCGAAATAGGCGGCATTAAATCTAAGGCTACGGCTTGTTTCTTCGAGGCAAAAGCAATATCGGGCTATGTTTGCCGTTCAAATTAAGATCGGCGTGCCGGCTTGTTCGATTCTCATAAATCAAGCACTTAAAACTGGGAGAATATGACTGAGGCAAAGAATGATGAACAATTCTCTGAGAACGCTTAAGTTCGTTCTATCATAAATTCCTCTATGCTCAATGGAACCCTGAAGACATATGAAACGGTTTTAGTACGATCGCACTCGACTGGTGTCTTAATTGTGATGTAATATTACTTCTCCGGTTACTCGTCTCATTTCCACACAGATATTTGGTCTTTCGAATAAAACCGAAACGATGTTGATAATCTTATTTTCCCTGAACGGTTCTTTTAAAAGAGAATGTTTTTAAGAAACCGAATCAAATTATGGTTGTCCTTTACAGTTAGTATTGACAAATATCATAGATAATTGCAACTAACAAAAGAAAAGCGAAGAAAAAAATTGCACATATTTCTAATTATATGATATAAGAGAATTACAGCCGATGTTTTGTTAATGTAATGAAAAATTATCCAATCGGTGATTTTATAACAAAAGCATGCTTGTGAATTAACAGTAGGGAAAATTCAGTGTGGTGAATGCGATCAGTAAATTGTCCTGTGATAGTTAGTATTTATTATTTGACCAATCACATTTGAGAAAAATATAGGCGTGTCAAACAGAGTAGTAATCGCTACACCATCCCATGCGCGTTAAGACATCTGCTGGAATTTGAATCCGATCTCATTTTCCGTATCGATAACAGCTACTCCAAAGTGACATGCATACATTCTCATGGATATGCGAGTAAAAAGAATCGAGTTGCTGAGTTCAAATTTCGTCCAGAGACCATTGGGAAATGTATGAATGTCTCCACAGATGAGACTCTGTCCTTCGGTATATCCTCGTCTGAGTTCCTCTTGGTATCGAGCCGAGTTCCCCACAGAGCGTGATTTGCCACAAGACCGGTTTAACCTGGGGTTTTCTGAGACCGTAGACCCAGGCAAAAATTCCTCGTAGACCCCCGTAATAACAGGGTGGGATTTGTCTACCTTCCCAGATGTGACTCTGTAATACGGTATAACCACGTATAAGCTCCTCTTGGTATCTACCCGAGCTCCCCACTGAGCGGGAAGTGCCACAAGGCCGGTTTAACGTGAAATTTTCCGAGCCTGTAGGCCCGGGCAAAAATTCCCCGTACAACCCGTGATAACGGGGTCGGGTTTGTATACTTCCCCAGACGAAATTCTAACCTTCGGCATAGCCTCGTCTGGGTTCCTATCTCCCCGAAGGCAGAGAGTTCGACAAGGACTAAGTTCACAACGTGCGGTTAAGTCCTAATGTTAACTCTCCTAAATTCCGCTTAACTCCGCTTATTTACATAAACGGACGATTCCATTCATTTATCTCGTCCTGGGTTTGACGATAAATTACATCCGCGTGCTGGGTAAGACGATAAACCAGGTCCAACAGCAAGGCCTCTGATCATGAGGTTTTGAGGAGCCTGTAACCACAAGTTTAGGTGTTAACAATTTTCCCATAGCTGGGACCCTAACCGGGAACACCAGCAATTAAGAGGTGGTTACACGCTCCTCAAAACCTCATGATCAGAGGCCTTGCTGTTGGACGTAGTTTATCATCTTACCCAGGACGCGGATGTAGTTTTTCGTCATACCCAGGACGACATAAATGAAATGGAACCGTTCGTTTATGTAAATAAGTGGAGTTAAGCGGAATTGAGTCAGCATTAGGTCTTAGCTGCGTCCTGAGCTCTTAGCGCTTATCGAACTCTGTGCCTTTGGACAGAGAGGAAGCCAGACGAGGTTATTCCGAAGGTCAGAGTATCGACTGGGGAGGTAAACAAACCCGACCTCGTTATCACCAGTTCTGCTGGGAATTTTTGCCTGGGTCTCTGAAAATCCCACGTTAAACCAGCCTTGTGGCACATCCCGCTCTGTGGGGAGCTCGAGTAGATACCGAGAGGAACTTTGACGAGGCTATACCGAAGGAGAGAATTTCATCTGTCGAGGTAGACAAACCCAACTCCGTTATTACGGGTTCTACGAGGAACTTTTTTCCGGGTCTACGGGCTCGGAAAAACCCACGTTAAACAGGCCTTGTGGCACATCCCGCTCTGGGGGAATCTCGGTTAGATACAGAGATAAAATTAGGTCAATTGGTAATTGTACCTTCGTGTAGTAAACCATCTATTTCATTATATTACCTACAGGTTTGTCGAAAATACAACACCAGTCCAAGATCGGAAACAAACAAATCGAATCGCGACAGAACTGGAGGATCACCAACCAAATCATGAATGGAGGCAAAGCAAACTGAACCCTTTATTTTGCTCGATAGGGTAGACAGTTCTAGTTTCACATCCCATGTCTAATGGATATCAGTTATCAGTTATCTCCTCTTAATTCCCTTCTCCACCGCCTTAACCAGGTATTGAACTCACACTCTTTGGGTCCTGTCACTGGCTCTAACTAACGCCTTTATCCACTATGCCATGCTTTCTTGAGGGTTCAGTTCAACATTCCAACCACCTGAAGAAGCCCGGAGCGTACAACGGCCGAAACGTTGTGATAAATATGGCAACAAAGTTGAGAGCAATAGTCCGAACAATGTAAATAGTGTGCATAATACATCATCTCAGAAATATAGACAGATATCCTAAGAGGATGTTATCGAAAACGCTACAATCTTTATATGATTAAGTCGATGATTAGCCGTTATCTTCCCCACCTATCCGCATAAACTGTTGTGTGTCTTACTCTGTAAACTTCTACCTCGTGTCGCTCCCAGGCCTTGTACCGGTTGAACATCAATGTAAAAAAAACAAACTTCCAGACTGTTGAAATAACTTGCAGATTATTCTTTCCCTGCCACCGACGAACTTCAAACTTTTAACGCAATGTCAAGCGGTCATCTTCTGTCTTCCTGAATCCTGTTCTTTTATTGTTGTTCTCCTCACGAAATTCTTCTAATTTTCGTTCCCTCACAATAACCCCTAGCGTTTTCGTGGCATTATTGTCCTTCTTGGGGTGAAATGATTAAAAAAAAAGACATTCTAAAAAAATTCAAGGTAGTTTAATTTTTTATTGTTTGATCTTGTTGTAAATTATCATTAAAAAAAAAAACAAATAATTTGAACATAATTTTGCAATGATCTCCGAAATTATAAGCAACTCACCGACCAAAGAATGAATAGAAAGAATTGAATTAAATTCATAACTGCGTATATATCTCTATTTCCTATAGTAAAAAAAAAACCTGTAGAATAGCAGAAAAATTTTACTCAGAAATTAGATACATATTAGGTATCCGTGAGTATAAATTCTGATTTGTAATATTGTTTTTAATTATTTTTATTCAATTTTCGGCTTATCTCTTACTTTATTTTAAATTTTTGAGTAAACCCAGGAAAATAGTCTTTTTATTTATAAACAAGGTAGAAACATAGAATAAGAGAATTAGTACTCAGACAGAAAAGAATATTAAAGTTATAGCTGTGTACATATGATAATTCTTCATGGAAATTTTCCCAGCAGAAGAACGTAAACCACAGCTTAAATACACTCTGTGTAAATTCCTCTATTTATTACTGAAAGATTTCCTGTAGAAAAACGGAAAATACAAACAGTGCATTCGATATATCGTAGTTTTAGTATCAATTAGGGATCTATGGGTATAGATTGTAATTTTAGCAATGATTTATATATTTTATTTTTAATTTTGAGAATTAGTTTTCCGGAGATACAACAAAGGACACATAAACAATTATATATATAAATATATATTTATATATATATATATATATATATATATATATATATATATATATATATATATATATATAAAATAAAGGAACATCGGATATTGAATGACAGAATTAAAATTGTAGCGGACCGTGCGGGGTGAAGATGTGAATAGATATCAGAAGGTTAAAATTTTCTGCTGGCCGGTCCAGCTACATGAGAATGTTGGACTTTAATTAAGTCCAAGGAAGACAAAGAAAACAAACAAGACCGATATACATGGGTAAACAAATATATATTAAAAACAAAACAAGTTAAACAAAGACATAGACTGTTACATAGAGTTTGTATGGCGAAATTATGTGTGTGTGTTGTAAGTGTTCGTACGTACGTGTATTGTTCTTAGCGCGTTCCCGGAATTTGGGAAACGCTGTATCTGAGAGAGGTCACATATTGGCCTAAGAGCTAAAAGAGAGATTTTACCTCGCCTCCGCGCGGGGTAGCGGCCCAAGGCCTAAGTCGAAAAAAAAGAGAGAGAGATAGAGAAGGGTCAGCCAGTATTTATACTCAGGGAAGAGAGACCCCTGTTGAAGGATTAAGGAACTGAGGAGGAGCTAACTGCGACAAAATTACAATACAAAACATTATTGGATGGAGGTAATCGCTGTGAAGGTTTTTCTCTTCTCTATGCAAATAAAATTCCCGTCGGAAAACTTAACTCCCGACTTAGATATTTGGTAGAATTCATATCTCTTAGAGATCTGTGAGTATAGATTTTACTTGAAAACAATTTCTTCGTTAATTTTAGTTTATTTTTTATTTATTCACTTTGAGGAGGCACAAAGAAGTAGAAAGGAAAACTTGATTGCTCTTCAACCGTTTGCAAGTTATTTGAAGCCAAAACTTATTTTAACGATGTTTTATATATATATATATCATATTGGTTTAGTGATAAAGTTTAAATAATTAACCCAAACCTAGGGGAAAGATGTGGATACTTACTTTTGCAATTGTATCTGCGTGTAAGTGAATATAACGAACCTGACGGGAATTGGAACTCGGCCCTGCGATTGAAAATTCCGAGTCATTATCAATTATACCAGCACCACATCCAAGTTTCCTGCCCCTGTTATTCCCAAGCGGTCACCCATCTATGTACTAAGCAGGCTCGAAGATGTTTACTTTCGGTGATCGTAAGGGAACCAATGTTTCAATGTGATACAACCGTAAGATTCATTTTAATCCAACGATGCGCCCTAGTATTTTTCCATTGCTGGGGTGGAGAAAAGCGATATTATCATCTGTTTCCCAAAGTTCTTTGCGCGTAAGTGAATGTAAAATAAACTCGACAGGAATTCGAACTTCTCGACTTTTAATTCCAAGCTGCTAACACACAAGCTCGCACCCGCAGTAATGAATTACTGTATTTAAAAGCAAAAAAAGCAAATGAACACAAAGAACTCGTCTGGAATTCGAATTCTACGATTCCACATTCCGAGCACCCCAATAATGAATTACCTTTTTTATAAAGAAAAAAAAATCTAAATGTATTCAAAGAACACGAATGGATATCGAACTCTCTGAGTTCACATTCCGAGAACCACAATAATGGATTATCTTATTTATAAAAAACAAAACAAAAAAAAAAAACATGCAAGTGGATTCAAAGAACCCGATTGGAATTCGAACTCTCCGTGTTCTCAATCTGAACACCATGGTAATGAATTACCTTATTTATAAAGGAAAAAAATATAAATGCATTAAAAAGATTCGACAGGATATCGACGTACCCGAGTTCAAATTCAAAGTACCACACAAGTGATTTACCCTATTTATAAACAAAAAAAAAACAAGTTGATTCAAAGAAGTCGGTCGGAATTCGAACTCTCTGCGTTCTCATTCCTTGCTGCTACCCGATACACCAGCGCGCATCCACAATAATGAATTACCTTATTTATAACCAAAAAATTGAAAATGGATTCAAAGCACTTGACTGGAATTCAAATTTGTCTCGTTCTCATTCCGAGCAGGACAGTAATGCATTACTTTATATATGAACAAAAATGCAAGTCGATTCAAAGAACTCATCTAGAATTCGAACCCTGAGTTATCATTAAGAGCTGCTATCCAGCCCGCATCCATGAAATGAATTAACTTATTTGTGAACAAAAAATGAAAGTTGATATGTAACCCTCCATGTTCATCTTTCAATCACCCCAGTACTGAATGACCTCAATCATGAACAGAAAATGCGAGTAGATTCAAAGAACTCAACTGGAATCCAAACTCCACGAGTTCTCATTCCCAGCAGCACAGTAATCAATTCTCTTATTTATGAACGAAAAATGAAAGTCGATTCAAAGAACTCATCTAGAATTCGAACTCTCATTTCGAGCTGCTACCTGATACACCGGCGCACACCCACACAAACGAATTACCTTATTTATAAACAAAATAATGTTAGTGGATTCAAAGATACAGCTGTGTGGTTTCCAGTATCGCCGAAGGAATAAACACTGTCAACACCTGTACAGTATTTTTTTTTATTTTATTTTATATAGAGCCATTTCATCCTGGTTGCTAGAAAGATGAAATGATAAAAGCCTGAACTATGTACCGATAAAAAAAAAACATTAATCTAAAATATATTTCAGATAATAAATCAAACCGTCTCCTAAAATAATAACTGATAATAATATCAGTCCAAAGACAGACACACACACACTCCGGCACGAACATTAACAATGTGACTTGATAATATCTTTCAGGTAAATGTTCTTTAACAGGAGACGGTTTTTATGTGACAATGTTTTGATAGCCTTAAAGGGTATAAGAAAGAACAATATAGATAAACTGATAAGAAACGGCCAGGTGTATAAAAACAAAACTTTTGATGCGAAAAATAACTCTTTTCAAGCCAGAAATTTCTGAATGTATTAAATGAACTTAGTCACGCCAACAGCCATAATATTCCCAATGAAGTGGACCAATAATTGCCCGTGGTAAAACACGCGCACGTACACTGGCATACATGATTTTGCAAAGAAAAATAAGCGTAGACACACGCATGGCTGTCTTAGGGTGATTAAATCCACTGTGTTGAATGAATTAAATGATATAATTCAATTCCTTTTTGTTAAGTTCAAACATTATCGATCTCTCTGTGCTTTTCTCAACTTCTCTCTCTTTCCTTCAACATATATATATATATATATATATATATATATATATATATATATATATATATATATATATATATATATATATATATATATATATGTATATGTATACATGTATATATATATATATAATTACACATATACCTTCTGTAAACATAGATATATGTAATTTTATTAACATGCACTTTATAGATCTGTTTAACTACATTGAACACTGTTTTATCTACACCATTGACTAAATAAATAGTTATTTGCTAACCTGTATGTTTATGTAATCGATCACATATGTGGTTGATCATATCTTTTTATTTAAGTCATTTTTACACACACACACACACATATATATATATGTGTGTGTGTGTGTGTGTGTGTGTGTGTGTGTGTGTGTGTGTGTGTGTGCGTAAGGTGCTTTTACACAGCAAGAATTCATACAAATGTGTTTTGCCAAATTCAAAATTCAACCGAAAAGCTCTGTCTGTTTATTTTGTAATTATATTTTTCCTGATTTCTGAGTGAGATAACGTATAACGAGATCGTCACTATGTATAAACTGTCCAAATTTTATTAAACAAATCGTAAAGAAAACCCATTAAATTTGGGACAGTTATTTTATAATTTCGAATCCAATCTACAAACATTTTTTTTTCAGAAATAGAAAAAAAGAAATAATAAAAACATAAATAGAAAGCCGTTGTCGGTTAAATTTAATAAAATTTTTTGTATGTATGTAGTTTGTCTATCTTCCAAAATTCATTTTTACAAATCTCATCGACAAATATATACAAGCACAAGCACATAAAAACACTTAATATTAACAATATAAAATAATTATTACTACATCCAAAGCTATTATAGATCTAAGAACCATAAATAGTCATAAAAATAATTCCGATGCAGGTATAAATGAAATAAATAGTCACAACTGTTCCTCAGAATATTGGGGATCCTTGCAGAAATAAAAAATAAAAAAAACGTATCTACGTGTGTACATAAAAAGGATATTATACTCAACAATTTATCAAATGATTCAGTCATACATAGAAATAAATTCAGCCAAATTCCCATCTAAAGAAGGCCACATTTATTAAAACGGATTTTAATTAGATGAACATTTTTTGAGAGTGCTGCTATCGAATTCTACCAAAGTATAAATCTGCGTCACGGACATTTTTTTTCAAATATCTCCGTTCCTGGAAGAAATAATTTTTCCTAAGCCAACATGCATCGCAATAAAAATGTTTGAAAAATAATACAAAATGGTTGAATTCATAACCTATTATTTAAAATGTATAATACATAAATAAGTCCCAAACTAAAAGAATGTAAATATTAATGACAATATTTAAAAAAAAAAATCAACAACAGTTTTTTGTTATGAGACATCATAATTTACCTTTACTTTCAGTTGACCTCATGTATATTAATGAGCGTTGTTAAATTGAAAAATTATGAAAAATTAATGACATTCTTACTTCTGTTTATAAATATTTATTCCAAAATAATATCCCTTGATAAATTCCATAAGTACTGGAAATACGTCAGTTAAGATATATATATATATATATATATATATATATATATATATATATATATATATATATATATATATATATATATATATATAGTCCACCCTGACCTGGGGTGGTAGCGCCTGTCAGGGTTCCAGCTATGGGCAAATAGTTAACCCCCAGACTGGTGTCAAAATACTATAAAAATTGTAAAAATACGTTTTAATACAAGAAATAATTTGTAAAAAAATTATTACCAGCAATACATTATTTACAGTAATACATTTTTGAAAAAAAACTTCCAGGAATGCATTTTTGAAAAGAGAAATATTTCCATGTTGTGACCAAGTAATTGGTTAATGAATAACAAAATAAAAGGTTGCAGATAAATAGTGTATTGAACAGTAAATACAACAGGAGTGTGTTAAACGACTTGGGAATGTGGGTCGGTTGAATAGCGTTCACTCTATATCGCCATTCACCCCGGGGCCTACCTTTCCTACTAACATTATACTAAGTGGAAAAGTCCACATTAGCTTCATCAGAGGGAAGGCATCACAACAATATATATATATATATATATATATATATATATATGAAGAAATATAGTATTCAGGTCTGCTATATTTATAGGATAACGTGCTCATTATCAGAGATAGAGCGTGTGTAAATATAAATGTGAACATTGAAGTCAACACTTAAAGGAGGCGACAGGCTGTTTCATGCTAGACGCAATCGTCAGGCCACGTCGCCTCTAAGTGTTGACTTCAATGTTCACTTTTACATATATATATGTGTGTGTGTGTGTGTGAGTGTGTGTGTGTGTGAGTGTGTGTGTGTGTGTGCGTGTCTGTCTGTGTTGTAAAAGTAATTAATCCATTGATCTATATTGCAAAATGATCCTCGTAATAAAAATATCCAGAATTTTCGTCGGTTGAAATAGGTCTATACTCCATATAAGGTAATATTAGATTTTATAATATCCTAATATATATATATATATATATATATATATATATATATATGTGTGTGTGTGTGTGTGTGTGTGTGTGTGTGTGTGTATGTTTTCCCTCTGGTAGAAGCTTGGCGGACATGCTTTTTAGTTTGAGCCAACTACTGGAGAAAGCGTTAAAGTATGACAAGGATTTATTTGTTACTTTCATTGATCTACAAATACTTTGATACCTTTTCACTGGATGCTCTTTAGGCTGTCCTTAGGAAGCTTGGTGTTCCTGAAAGAATTCTCAGTGTCTTTCCATAAGGGGATGATGGCCTCAGATCCAGTGGAGAGATATCAGACCCACTCAGTGTCGCTAAGATAACAAGGCAAGGTTGTGTTCTTGCACCTCTTTTGTTTGATTTGTATTTTTCTCTCATGCTGAAAACAGCATTTGAAAATGTCACAGTAGGTGTGAGATTTGACTTTAGCACAATTGGTGGGTTGTTCAACCAACAGTGCTTCGAAGCAAGAACTAAGACTATTGTGTAAACTGTTCGTGAGCTGCTCTTTGCAGAGGATTTGCGCCTTTGAAACAAGGTATCTTTAGCACATTCTTTCGTGCAGCTAAATGTTTCGGTCTGACGATCAGCATAAAAACGGAACTTGTCTATAAACTCATCTGTAACTACTCACCAGCTTGTGCTTCCACTTCGGGGAACATCTTGAAAACCGTTTTCTCTTTCACCTATGTTATCTCCATTTTACCTACCTATGCTAAAATGGGCAAAGTAAATGGGGGCAGTCTTGGAAAGGCTAGTGTCTTCTTATCGGCACGAGTGACTAGGCATTCATTAAACTGCGTATCAAGAATCAACACAACAAAACACATGAAATTCGAAAAGACTTTATGATTAACACAAATATTCCACTTTAAATAAGCTGTAAAATCGCCAAAAATATTAGAGGCGTTAACCATAAGAGCAAAGACCCCTCCCTCCAAAAAAAATAAAGGCAAAAAATATAAAAAAAGACATGTAAGCCACAATATAAAGTTTGTAGACGTAATAATAGAGAAAAAAACTTACAGGACAATTCTGAAAGCTATGGGAAACCGATATGTAATATATATATATATATATATATATATATATATATCAAGAATACTTTTAGGGGAAAAGAAGTATGACAAAAAAGGGAAAAGGTTTTCGTGGGATGCGTTTTGTCCTTTGGCAGATCATCGGAAAACTCCATGATGCCCACAAACAAGAGACGGTGGAATTTTAAATATGAAAGTAATATTTAAAATATGTCTTTTGGGTACACAATATGGCAGATTTCATTTAAATTCTATTTCTTGGCAGATCTAATAACAAAAGTAATGGAAACAGAAATATGAAGAAAAAGAATATAAATGCAATTTGTTCGATTATGTAACCAAAACATATTATATATATATATATATATATATATATATATATATATATATATATATATATATATATATATATATATATATTACTAAATATATATATTACTAAATATATATATTATCTCCCACTGCTAGCACGACTCTGAGTTTCATGCACGACTCAGGTGCTGAGTATGAAATGAGCGTTACACAATTCGAATTATAATATATCTGGTTTTCACAATGGTAGCGTAATTATATATTATGCTGGGATTACAGATATTTTTATTTTAAAATTACATTTGGAAAGTAAAATAAGCAGGATTTTTGTATGTATGTGAAAAAATAAAATTAAAAATACATATGTGTGACTGGAGAAATTCATTTTTTTTTTTTACATTATTAAATGGAGATACTTGTTCTGATTAAAACATAAATATATATTTATAGCAATATATTAAAATATTAAAAATAACAATTAAAATTAATTAAAAATTAAATAAAAGTTAAAAATTATAAAAACATATATATATATATATATATATATATATATATATATATAATTTTAAATTCCCCAATGCCTCTCGTTCGTGCGCATGTGTAATCGCATCAATGTAAACATAAACTTAGTTCGATGACTTGACGTTTTATTATTTTCTCATTATGTTTATTTTTGATATTATTCTTTTATTGGGAAAACATTCACTTGCTTTGCTCCTTTTTTTGTTACAGACAATATTATACAGTACAGGTAACTTAGTCCCAAATATCTCTAATGTTAATTAAGGTGTTATTGCCGAGGGACATATATTTAATATGACGGGCGCTGATTACGTTGTGATTAGCGAGGTGATAGGTTATTCTACAGGATGGCCTGTTTTCTTTTATGTATTTGAAGTTCGTGCGTCTTGGAATATTCATGAAAAAAGAAACAAATCATAAAGACAACATAAATGGTATGCTTAATGACCCTTCCAACATCTAAAACCATCCTACATTCTTTTTTAATCTTTTAACAATGTAAGACAAACGACTTCCCCAAGCTGGAATGCAGCTGTCCCCTGTAAGTAAAATTTGGACCCTTTAAGGATAAAGAGAGAAATTAAATAAAACATCACTGAAGCAGTTACATACCAAAAAGCAAATGACAACTCATTTGAACTTAAGTGTTTTATTTCGTTTTATAATCATTTCACCCCAAGCAAGACAGGAATGCCAATAGTATACAGAGCGTTACGGGAAGTGAAAGAGAAGACTGAGACTAGAGAGTATTGAGGAAAGGGCAAAAGATGAACGGGATTCAGGAAGATAGATTGACGCTGCAATTAAAATTTTTGAAGATTATATTTGTTATATTCCGTGCTAATAGGAATATATACTTGAAAAACAAAGTGGATAAAATAAGTAAATGTTTATTGTAAAAAGAAAACAGTTTAATAAGAATAAATATAACAGTTATGCACAAGGTCAATCCAATAGTGAGTGCTACTATTGGAAGGTCAGTAGTTCTCGCGTAAGTCTGAGTCGTACTCAACAGATTCTACCTAGCAATATTTAACAACCTCCCAATAGGGTAGGATGCAGCACAAGGCGGAATTTAAAGTGGGGCAATCCGAGTCCGTAGGCGCGGTCAAAGTTTCCCCGTAAACCCCGCATAAACGGGTTCGGGTCTGTCTACCTCCGGACGAGGCTATGCCGAAGGGCAGAGTCTCGTCCGGGTTCCTCTCTGCCCGAAGGCAGAGACTTCGACAGCAGCTAAGACCTGAGTAACAAATCCCAGCTAGTCTCTGTAGTCCGTGAGGCAGTTACTACCTATAGTGTAGTCAATCGTGGTTATTTTATTACATCAATATTTATCAGGGAAATAAGAAAACTGAACATTGTTCGACAGGCAAGAAGAACGTTAAAAGCAACCTATTGCAGTAGAAGAGGTGGCTGCATTTAACTATTTCAGCAGTAAAAGTGGTGTGACCCAGATGCCAGCCTAGTAGCACGCTTAAATACACCAGAGAAAAAAAGAAGCTCGTTAGAATGCAAAAGTGTATGAGAAACTAATGTCTTAAGCAAGAACTGAACAACAACCATAATTTACAATATAACTATCTATTAATGTAGAATAACATCCGCATACAAACGCCTCAGCTTCAATTTTTTTTTGGGGGGGGGACTCATTTTCGGAAGGAAAATTTGCTCGCGCCTGACCAAATTTTTACGTAATAAAAAGTATATTTAAAAACAAAATTAACAGAGAGAGGGTGAAAGGGAGATAAACTCGAATTCGAAGTCTGGACATTATCATTGATAACTCTCTCATCCAATTTACGGAGCCTAGTTAATATATTCTTAAATACTTGATATAATGCATTAATATATAATATGTTCCAATGATAATATCGGTCAATAATTATTTTAAACTATTTATACTGAGACTCATGTATGTAATTACAAGTAATCCATAATAATGTTTGAAATTTTGAAATTATATTCATTTTTGGCATATGAACTCTTTCTAAATTCTTGACTATCTTGAAATCATTCCGCCTCACCTGCTATACTCTTTCATCGCACCTGCCAGTCGCACCGCGTCGTTTTGGAAACAGTGACATAAACATACTAAATTCTGTAAATCAAGCAGAGCCATATTAGTTTCGCTCGACAATGAAAATATCTTTATTCGTGACCAATTTTACACCTCGTTCAACATTGTTTTTCGAATGCGTACATAGACACGATTGACTTCATTCGCGTAAAATCAAATCCACTACACAGATCTGAATTACTAGCAAGAATAATCTTACCATTATTAAATAAAATTTATGAATTGTCTATTTCATAAAACGTGACTGAGCGTAACCAAGGCAACGAGCACAGAATTACAAAAACATATGTTTACTAAAATGTATGACATACTTTATCAATTTTAAGGGAAATCTGTAAATACCAATGGGACTATAGTATCCGGATTCCGAGTATTACTATAAAGTAGTTTGTAAAAAGGCTTATTTATCATCACTTAGTTGGGTCTCTGTCTTTCGGCAGAGTACGCTCAGAGGTGGCTCCGTCAAAGGACAGAGTCGCAACTGTGGAAAATTATACTAAGAGCTGCCCAGCCCCGGGGAAGTTTTGCCCTTGGCCGAGCCCTCTCATTGCACCAGAGAGAGTGATCGGTGCTCGCACCGAGACCAGCGCAGACGACGGTTGCTGGGGCTCGGGGAATATTTATTCTTAGCTTATGTGTACGCGCTTTGGCTCCTCACATTAAACCGAAGTTGTGTCACAACTTGAACTCGTGAGGAGCGGGGTTATTAAATACAAATTAAATATAACATACTAGGAGCATAACTCTCTTTCAAACTTCGGGAAAAATAAAGAATACTTGACTCGAAGAATTAAGCAACAAATCGAAACTGTCCTAATGTTGGATATTTCTTTTCAGAGGAAACAGATTTACCAAGACTCAGTCAGTCATCCCCATTTGTAGAAAACCATTAAAAATCTCTAAGTTGAGAAACGTTTTGGAACATTGCAGATCAATATTTTTTTATATACTAATATGCATCCAATACAAGGCCCAAGAGCCACTCAAGGTAGTGTTGTTACTTTGCGGTATTGTACGAGCCTAACAAAGTCAAGAAATGAAGTTTATGGGGTTATGCAGGAAAGATTAACTTTAGACTTGTAGAGGTTTGAGATTGTTGTGATTGAGAAAACATCCATCAGGGAGTTTCTTCCCCAAAGCAAAGCTTTTTGGGAAGAAACTGTCCGAATGGATTGTACTTCTTACTAATGGAATACGGGCAAATGCGGATGATTCACTCTTATGTACATATCATGCCGGTTCGCTGTTGTAAATATCAGGGCTGGTGGGACGAAGCAATGTAGCTTGTCAGAACACATGCCCTGGAAATAACGATAAAACAGCGAGGGTCTCGCGACATCTCTTCTGTGGGAAAGGGATTGTAGAGCGGAAAATAATTCATCAGCTACGAGGGGGCGTAGACGCTTTTGAACCCTATCAAGGCCGGAGAGTGAGATCTGCGCAGCTCGAGCACAGATATGGCAGCAATACTCAATTCTTGGCCTGATCTTTGGTCCAATTCCCAGTTGCTGGTAATTTGAAAGATATTAAATTAGATAACAATCTCTCAGGTGCGAGGAAAATTCAGTAATCTCCCTCTGGTATAAATTTCATTAGAGCCATCCTAATAAGAGCCTTCAATCATCACTCTGTGCGAGTTGTGTGCGTGTATGTGGGTGTGGATTTTCTGACCTGTCTATAAGAAATATATGCAGTATCGGCCTTCCTATATGGCAGTGAATGCTGTTCAATTTCAAGGACGAAGAGGAAACTTGAGGCAACAGAAATGTGGCTCTACAGTAGGATACTGAGTATACCATGGACGGAATATTTGAACAACGATGAAGTTTTTTGCGGAAAAAGGAAAGACGATGAGCACCAAAATGGAAACAAAAAGAATACATAAAATTGAAAGGTGCAGTTGATATTTCTACGACACATAATGAGGAAAGAGGGCGTGGAGAAATTGACACTAACAGGACCTATTAAACCAAGAGAGAAATAGAACCTACCTAACGATCTTGTGTAAATAGATGGCAGAACAGTTACTGGAAGGGATACTAAGGAGACAAACATCACTTAGAGCTACAATTTACAGGAAGCTGTGGAGAGCCATGATCAAATCTGCCTAGCGATCTTGTGTAAATAGATGACAGAATAGGTACTGGGATGGATACTAAGGAGATTAACATTACTTAGAACTACAATAAATAGGAAGTTGTGGAGAGGCATGATCAATCTTGCCTAGTGATCTTGTGTAAATAAATGACATAATAGGTACTGGAAGGGATATTAAGGAGACAAACATTACTTAGAACTACAATTGATAGGAAGTTGTGGAGAGTCATTATCAATCTACCTAACAATCTTAAGTAAATGGATGAGAGAACAGGTACTGGGAGGGACCAGCATTACTTAGATCTACAATTGATAGGAAGTTGTGGAAATCCGTAATCTACCTAACGATCTTGTATAAATGGATGGCAGAACAGATACTGGAAAGGGTACTAAGGAGGCACTATTTAGAGCTACAGTGGATAGGAAGTTATGGAGAGAAATGATCAGCCTACCTAACGAGCTTAAATAGATCGCAGAACAGGCTCTGGGGACGAAGGTGAAAAGACAAAGCTAGACTAAAAGGTATTCGAGATAAGAAGCTGTGGTGGGCCATGGTATCCAGGTGATAAAGAGACACGGTACATAGAAGAAGAATTCTATATCCGGGATGCTAAAAGTTCTCGGCCGAAATTGCTTCACGAAATTTTTAAAAAAAATAACCTAACAATTTTTGAAATCTCTCCGGTCTAAAAAACATTTCAGCACGCATAGTATCTGTTGTCTGAGATCAATACATAATAATTACATGCGTTTGGTCTTCGACCTCAGATGACACCCATGCGTGTTTCTTTTATATTAGACGGCGGTAAGCAGTAGGAAGGAAACAAAAATTGAGCAATCAGTGAAAGTTGATGTAAATGCGAGAAAAAGCAAAGAAAATACGCGCAGAGATGTAAGCTTCACTCGAACACCTTCTTCCCACGAACCGCCTGCTTTGTGTAACCGACTCCCAAGAGGATGATTCCGCGATCACAACAATCTTAACCAATTCATGTCTAGGGTTATGTGTTATCTTTCCCCACATATCCCCATAAACTGTACCTATTATTTTCTACCGCTCTACCTCGAGTGGCTCTTGGGCCATTTACTGGGTGTTCATTATTGTAATATATATATATATATATATATATATATATATATATATATATATATATATATATATATATATATTACAATAATGAACACCCAGTAAATTGTTATATATATATTGTTATATATAGCGGTAGAAAATAATAGGTACAGTTAATCTTATTTTATTTGCAAGCATATTTTGGTAATTTTTAATGGTAACATATAGTCTTCTTTTTGTTATATAACTAATGATTAATAACTTCGTTTTTTAACTTGTTTTCTGGCCTTCCTTAAATTTTCCTTCATTTTTTTCATAACCCCAACTTGGGGTGTTAGGGTTAATATCTGGGTCGAATTCGTGTAGCCTTTTTCCATTTAAGCCAGACAACATCCAACTTCCCCTTACCACTACTCGGGCGTTTTGTTTGCTTAGATCTTAACAAATTTTCAACTGATGTCTCTTTTTTTTTTAAATATTTAAGTTTCTAACACAGAATCAGTCCACCATCTGAGTGGGAAAATGCTAACGTTAGTTGAAATCGTCTCTACTCATGAGGTAATTTGGCATTTCACTATTATGTAATTTATATGCTCTGTGATAATAAATACATTGAGATCTTTTTGTGGATCAGTTTTAATATTTTTTATCATTAGGATTCACTTTGAATATATACCAACGTATTTATTACCTGATCTATATATACATACATACATACATATATATGTAAGCAAATATGTGGATGTTGATCCGACGGTATGATGAAAATGTGGAAAAGACAAAGCAAAATCCGAAAAAAAACCCAGTAAACTTACATATTCGGATTTTGCTTTGTCTTTTCCACATTTCCATCACACACACACACACACACACACACACACACACATATATATATATATATATATATATATATATATATATATATATATATATATATATATATATATATATATGGTGCAAGGGAGAGAGAGAGAGAGAGAATTTTCTAGTCTCTGACGAAGGAAACATCGCGAATCTTTAAGGCGGTCTTTGATAAGTGTCGTGATTTTTTTATAACAATAGTACTTGAAGCTATATCACTATAGTATATGCTCGCTCACTTAATTGGTTGATTGGTTGCTATTTGTATACAAATGGAGATATTACACTAAAATTATGCATATGTTATTCGCTAATAAACGCTTTGTTTATTATTTGAATGTTACTGACTTTTATAATTAAAATATTTTTTTAAAAAAACTGTCATAAAGTAAGTCAATTCTTCTACTCAAAAATAAAACATTTTTACACATGACTAAACAACTGAATTCTTCAATATCTGTCTATATTTAAAGTGTTCGGTTAGAAATTCCAAAGATCTGACGAAGGCCAGAGCGTATAACGGCCCAAACATCGTGAATATGACAACCGAGATGACACCAGCCCGAGCTTTGAAAATAGCGTAAATAACTGAATTCTTGTGTGGCGTCATATTGGTGAGGCAGTATTATAACTAGGACTAGACAAATATTGTTTCAAAGCTTCCACTTCCATCTATAATTTTTTTTTAAAAAAGAAAGAAAAACTGTCTGGTTTCCTACCAGAATAATAAAAATTCAGTATAAAGAATTTTCCTGTGAGATCGCGTCAACAGCCTATGCAGAAAATACATTTCTCGCGAGATATCGCATCAGGCGTTTTATGAAATGTCTTGAATCAGAATTCGATTGGCGACTCGTGTAAGATGATCCAGGGAAATACATTATTAACTAGATATCTTATAAGCAACACCAGGGCAATAATCTCTGTACCCCCCTTTATCTTTATCTACAATTTATCTGCTGCGGCAACCTGAGGCAGTTGATAGTCCAAAGAGACCCAAGCAAAGAAAGTATTTGCAGCATATCGCTACTTGCTCTATGTAAATTATTGCTTTCACTGACTCCATTATGATATCAAAATTGTTTTAAAATCACTGTCAAGTTCGGTTTCTACAATATTAAGGTGCAGTTTCAAGGACATCTCTTGCAGATTATCCCATGTGTCTCATATATTTTAAGAATTTCCTTTCCATTATTGTTACTTTTTAAACACAAGGAATAGTAAGTGTAAGTTCAATCCCTGGGCCTGGTAGTGTTCATTTGGACTCAGTGGCAACTCAATAAATGAACAACACTAAAAATAAGAACTAAACGAAATGAAATCGAAGTAGATTGGTTCGCCTATCGCCCGGTTCACACTCCTTCCCCTTATTTTGAAAAAGAAGTAGAGGTTTATTCTTTGTTTCCTGTTTAGAATTGGGTTTCCTGTTCCGTCTCCTAAAGCCTTCTCATTTTATTTCACTTCCAGTATCCCCTTGTGTTTTTTTAGTTGTTATATCGCTTTTCTTGGGGCGAAATGATTAAAAATAAATATACGTAAGTGCTCAGTTCAGAATTTCCTGCAGGTTAGCCTATTCGACATACCCCTGATAAATGTCGGAGGGTACCATGGTCTAAGCTTTGTGATAACAATTATGAGGACAGTAGTCTGCATGTAAATAGAGTAAGTAATACTAATTTTTCATCTCATGAATTCAAACAGAAAGGAATTATTATTTTACAAGTCACATTTTTATGAACGTTTTGAATATTTTAAAGAAAAAGCTCATTTTTAAATAGAAAACTTTGAACCTATTTTTTTCATAAATCTATACTGTAACATTGAAACAATTATGCCATGGATTAATTATGTTTAAGCCATAAACTGAAGAACTGTCATGTAGTTTCTAGATACAATTACTGTTCTATCTCGTCGATATTTTTTGACTACCTGTCATTTTAACAGGAATTCAGTTTAGTAAGTTCTGGATATATTTGACCAAGAAATATGCGAGAAAATGAAGTGAAATCGCTAAATAAAATAATACAAATAATGAATAATGAAAGAAAGAAAAATAAATACATTTTCCCATGATGCTAAGAGTAAAGGAACCGGAAACATCCCACTTTGTCCTGTCAAACATCGTTAGGTGGCGTTGTTGAAGCCTATAAAAAGGCTAACATTTCCAGCCCCACTCCCTTTCCACCTTTTTTCTGCAAGATGTAGCAACATGTAGTAATAACATTCTCTCTGAGGAACATGAGATTCCTCGATCCACTGACGACTGACCTCTCTTCCAACATTGCGACGCATGGTACTCGTACGTCCTTTCCAAAAAGCTATGAAGCAGGTCAAACTTCTCTTTGGTTGTTCCACCTCTGCTCAAGACTGACTTGAGTGCGGCTATGGTAACGATACGTGTACTGACTTACCCTATATTCTGGACCCATAAAAAAGAAAACAGACATCCCATAACTATGTTTAAATATGCCAGTTATAGTTAGTAAAATTTTTCTTTTAGTTGTTCCAACTATGTGCAAGGCTGACTTGTATTCGACCATGAATAAGTTATACTTACCTAACCTAACTTCTAGAACAGAAAGAGAATGGGAATTACCCAAGAGACAAAAGGACTTTATTTCATTACAGTCACCATAAAAAAAAAACACTTAAATCCCTTCCAGTCCAGCCACATAGTTTACTGCCAACTTTAAACTTCAAATTTTAAATGCAATGCCAATCGCTAACGACAGTACTTCTGATTACACTCTATTTTTTTCTCGCATGTTGGTAATGTTTTTAACTCTTTCACGCCCATTAACCCTTTGTGGCTTGTATGGGATATTCTCGATTTAAAAAAAAAGTCCGTAGTAGAAACTCAAGGATTTGTATGCTTCTTCTATCTTCTTTGTTTGCCTATTGTACACGAATCTTCACCTGAAATACACACAAACACCGAACCTGCTAAATTCCACTAATCCATAACCAGTGTAAAATTTAGTTTCCAAGAAATCTATGAATAAAACTTTGCCGGCAAAGATTTGGACATGAGTATTTTTACGATGAGGATCAACGTGTTTCCATTGTTTAAGCGCCGCTTTAGCCTCTGGGTCAAAGTGATGAAGCCACGTTTCATCCTGTGTAATTTCTCTGGAGAAAAAGCTGAATTCATTTTCTTGATATAGCGCCAAGTATTCACGAGAGTAATCCATTGTGCTTGCTGTATGGAAATTTGCAAGGCAATCGGAAACCAACCAGTGCTGAAACTTTTCACAGATACACTATTTACATTATTCAGACTATTGTCATCTTTGTCGCCATATTTATCACAAGGTTTCAGTCGTTGTACGCTCCGGCTTTCATCAGGTGGTTGGAATGTCGAACTGAACATTTTATTTCGCTCACTGTGGTAGACTGTTCTAGTTCCACGTGAATGTCCAATGGATGTCAGTTACCAGTTATCTCCTGTTAATTCCCCTCTCAAAGTTCTCCACCGCCTTAACCGGGTATTGATCTCACACTCTTTGGGTCCTGTCACTGGATCTAACTAACGCCTTTATCCCCTGTGCTATGTGTCCAGATAGTTGTTATTTTATGCGCTCTGAACCCTTCATGATGCGGGCGATCATGACTCTCCGCGAATTCCCATTCTTTGTAACACTAATCAATGTTTGACGCCTTACCATCGCTCTTTGTCAATGTTCTGGCATCCGTTCAAATCACCTCGATAAGTATATTATATTTTGTCTTCAATATGTCTCGCGAGTGCCATATTTTCGAAGGCTTCTTTCCTTAAAGTAGAACCTAGAAATTTCAACTGCCTATTTCTGATTCTAAGCAAAATTGATTTGTCGTTCCCAGAGATGAGCACGCTTAGCTTTGTAGCTTACGGACATCGACGTTGAAATACCTGTTCTCGTACGATCACTGAAGTTAAGAAAAGTCGGATCTGATGGGTGACCACTTGGCAATAGCAGGTGCTGTACGTTTGGTTGTGGGTTGTGGGTATTTGAAATTAGAGAACCGTCGGTTTCGTTATTGTCACTTACGTTCAAATACAATTGGGAAAGGTATAAATCCACCACTTCCCCTTCCACCTATGGGTTAATTAGTTGGATTCGTAAAAGTAAGCTGTTATTATACCCAGAAAAGTTCTTACATCTGAAAATATTTTCTGGGTTTAAATAACCTGTAAAGGGATGATAATCCGTAAAAAAATCACCCACTCTTAGCTCTGTTTAAGACGAATTTTCATTCTTAATATTGTGCTTAGTTTCCGCAAGGCATATTTCAATGCGTCGTCATATATATATATATATATATATATATATATATATATATATATATATATATATATATATATATATATATATATATATCATCTTTTTACCTTTTATAACACTTCCCAGTTAAATTTCTCTACTTCTCAATTCGATATCGCGTTTCTCCCACAAGCAAGGTGGAAATCCACTAGCACGCAAGGGGTTACAGAGAATTGGAGTGAGACCAAAGAGGAGTGATAGAGGAAAGGATGAAGAGAAGGATAAGGGGATAGATCAAGGCATTTTGAGACGTCAATTGACATTACATTTGAATAATTGGAGATTATAGCTATCAGGAAAACAGGAAAATGGGAGCGAGTTCCACAGGCGAGAAGTTCGAGACATGAAGCTATTGGAGTAGAAGAGACGGCTAAATTTAACAGTTTCGACAGTGAAATATTGAGAGAGAGAGAGAGAGATGCCAGCCTATTTGCACGCTTAAATTCATGAAATCTGGGAACCAGCGAAAGCAGCTCAACAGAGCAGTTACCATGAAAGTATTTGTAAAAAAAGAGGGAGGCGACGGCACGTCTGTGAGAGAGCGACTGCAGACGAGATGCCAGATCAGGGCCAATTACATTGCATATCCGTCTCTGGATTTTATCAAAACCTTGAGACAAACGGAAGGGTATCCAGACCATATATGACAGCAATACTCTATGCAATGGCGAATGGTTGATTTGTAGATTTGAAGGATCGACTACGACGAGAAAAGCTTCCTTGCGCGGTACAGGGAGCCAATAATCCTTGCGGTGTACGAAGCTATTGACTCAATGTATTTATCTAGCTGCAGTTTGATTTTTATTTTGTTTATCTAAATACACTAAGATATAATCAGCATATCATATATATTCGAAGATATGCTCAGCAATAAAAAAATAACTGTTGGACACCCAGGTCTTTTAAGATCACCTCGCTCTATACGTTAAATAAATCTGGTAAGAAGACGTATCTTCATCTTACACGCTTTCCTCTATGTATGTATTTGTTCCGTAAATATTCTTTTTATAGAGGTATTTTTTTAGGTCCCTTCACTAATCGTGTATATTTTCATTACTTTCCGAAAAGATGACCGTCGATTTATTAGGATATCAGGCTCCATTTGTTGGATGAGATCAGAATGAAGCGCTAATAATTAGCGACTTTTGGAAATCAAACTATATATCTAATGGTGACCATTATAACTTTGTACGATCCGGCATTTTGGCCATATACTACTGTCATCTCCAACTCCTGCAAAATTGTTTATGTGTGTCATTTTAAAAGCAGGAACGTAGATCCGTATTCCATTGGTAACTTGGTCACACTTTAATGAACGTTAGCACCTAAAACTCATAAATTTTCTTTCGTAGATGTCAAATGGAAGCGTTTTATGGATATAGGTTTATACATGTTAATGTTTAGTTTTGTATCCCTACGGTCATTAGAAGGGAATCAGGCCAAATAGAAATGCTACTATCATTTTAAAAAAAATCTACATTACAACCGAAAACGTTTGCGGTTTCTCTCTTCTTTTTAATATACACACATTTCTCTCGTTGGAACGACTATAACCTCTTCCCTTTATATATCTATCTATCTATCTATATCTATCTATCTATCTATCTATCTATATATATATATATATATATATATATATATATATATATATATATGTATATATATATTATAAATTAATTGATTTAAAACATGGTTTTTTCGCTACACAGTGATAAACATCAATTAATTTATAATATTAATGCTCTGTAAATTTACATTGAGCACTATTGTGTAAAAATAAAAATATCTATAAGAACACCGGATTTTATATCTTACTGTTCTTTCTTTATATTTATATATACATATATATATATATATATATATATATATATATATATATATATATATATATATATATATATATATATATATATATATATATAAAGAAATATGGTTTTAAGTTGTTAATATGTATGGGATAAAATGCTCAATATCAGAGATAGAGCGTGTGTAAATATAAAAGTGAACATAGAAGTCAACACTTAGAGGCGACAGTCGGTTACATGCTAGATGCAATCGTCAGGTCACCAGCGTTTTATGGATAAGGTGGCCTGACGATTGCATCTAGCATGAAACAGACTGTCGCCTCTAAATGTTGACTTTTATGGTCACTTTTATATTTACACGCGCTCTATCTCTGATATTGAGCACTTTATCCCATAATTATAGCACACTTTAAGACTATATTTCTTCATATATATATATATATATATATATATAATGTACGGCAATATCACCTGGGAATTATATTACATTGAATATAGGCGGTAAATATGGCCGCTCAGTTAAACGTTGAAGTGATCGCTTATTAAAAAGAAGTGTCTGTTATGATATACACATGAATAGATGCTAAAAAATTTAAGGCTCCCCAGCGACTGAGCAAATATCACGTATATTTTACGTTTTAATTCCGCCGGAATTTTCGTCAGCATTCTGCTTACACACCCGCATGCACACACACACGTGGGACACACACACACACACACACGCATATATATATATATAAATATATATATATATATATATATATATATATATATATATATATATATATTAATGATATTTTTATTTAACAATATATTACATCGCGACACGCAAATTTCTAGGTTTCGGAACTTTAAATTTATTCCATTATCAAGCACCTAAGTAACTTGTGATGAAAATGATTTACTTTTGAAAATAGAATGTTATTTTATTGAAGAGTTACGAAGGCGGGGGTGGGAGGGAAAGATTTCAATATTTTGTGGGTACGTCATGTTGGACCAATAAACGGACATGTATAAGCTAAAGCAGAAAAGTGAAAAATATAGATCAGAGTTTAGGGTGGTGTGTGTTATTCATACCTGTCTAGATAAACTGTCATTTTTAGACGTATTAAAATTACATCCGGTTAAGAAACATAATTTTATCTATCTATCTATCTATCTATCTATCTATCTATCTATCTATCTATCTATCTATCTATCTATGTATCTCCCTCTCTCTCTCTCTCTCTCTCTCTCTCTCTCTCTCTCCGTGTATATATATATATATATATATATATATATATATATATATATATAACAAGAGCTTAATTATAGAATTTCTAAAAAAATTATTTTTGTATATACTTTAGAACTATCTTAAAGAGGGGGCTTCTAGATTAAATTATTATTATATATATTATATTATTCTGATCCTAAAATGCAATACTTTATATATATATATATATATATATATATATATATATATATATATATATATATATATATATATATATATATATATATATATATATATATATATATAGAATACTTATATATATATATATATATATATATATAAAAGTGAACATTGAAGTCAACACAGAGGCGGCAGGCTGTTTCATGCTAGACGCAATTGTCAGGTGGCCTGACGAATACGTCTAGCATGAAACAGCCTGTCGCCTCTAAGTCTTGTCAATGTTCACTTTTATATTTACACACGCTCTATTCCATAAATATAGCACACCTTCAGAGTATATTTCTTCATATGTATATATATATATATATATATATATATATATATATATATGTACGTGTGTTATCGCTAAAGAACATTTGCATCATTGGCGTTTATCAGATGAATTCGAAATATATTTTGACTCCCAAATCAAACATATATTTTCCAAGAACAAGAAAATAAATAATTTCCCACGGTTTGTCTAGATACTAAAGGAAATATCGACATTGCCGTGTATCTTACCGACGCAGACGAATTTGCCAATACAGGATTTGAAAGTCATTTACGATGCCAGTTTATCGTTTAAATCTCTGTTTATGCTCAGCTAAAAGGATTATGATGAAAAGAAGATAAAATTTTTAAAAACGTCATAGAAATAATTTTCCGCATTTTGCTCAAAGCAGAACGGCAGATGAAAGTCGGCGATGTGAAAGAATTTATCTGTACATATATAAATGTTTCTTGTGAGAAAGATATATTTCTGAATTACGAACGGAAAGAATAAGAAATTTTAATGGCGGTGCAATTGACGTAATGTTAATCCTCTCCGAAAATGAAATCGCTGTGAGTTTTCATCAGTGCTCTTCAGAAAGGCATGAATTCATTCTTTCCGATTTAGACGTTAAATAGTAGGACGAGGCATTTAGCCTTGAGGAGATATCCAGTCTAGAAGAACAGCGCTGACTTTAAACCAGCCGGAAAATGGCGTGGGATGCGGTCTATCAACCAATCGTACAGTTCCCAACCTTATTCTCAAACACCTAATGCAGGCTACATCTACCATACCTGCAATGCTGCAAAACCTTGTAATAGGATTCTTCTTCCTGTGCCGTATCCTCCCAGAACGTAGGCGATCACAGCCCTCTACAACTACCTGCCACTAGTAGCTCTTACTCCTTTAATTTCTTTCTGTTATGTCTCCTAAGCCCTGTTCCATCATCCATTTATACAAGCTTGCTAAGTATGTTATGCGTTGTTTTCCTCTGTCCCTCTTGCCTTCTATCTTTCCTGTGAGTATCAGATTTTCCGAGCCCCCTTTTCTTATTATGTCTCCTAGAAACCGCAGCCGTCTCTTCCTGGTGTTTCCATTTTTTCTAAAACATCGTCATCGCCCACATTGGCTACGGAATTAAAAAAAATATATTAATTATACTTGTTCGAAAATAATTGTAAATCACACTGCGATTTATATATTTTACATTGCTGTTTAAATCCGCGACACTCCACAGGGAAACAGTTAACCTGTTAGGTTTCACTGACAATTTAAGCTTTAATTCAGTGTTTAATGATTATTTGTCAAATGTAGTTTACATGAAAACGAAAGAGAAGGAAGGCGAGAGAAAGGAATAATCATGCAAAAATAGATATTTGGAGAGTCTTGTTAAAGCTAGAGTGACAATAACTTTCTTTGAATTTCCGGCACTCTCCTTTGCATTCTCATCTACTTCCAGAACTTGTCCGAAGAGCTTCACTTAGGATTTTTTTTTATTTAAACGAGGAACATTTTAGTATTTTAAACTAGCCAGCCAGACATCATCATCGTCATCTTTATTATTATTATTATTATTATTATTATTATTATTATTATTATTATTATTATTATTTCTTTTGATATCTGGCGTTTACACATTTCTTTCCAGATCCTGCCCAGGGACCTAAGGTTAGTAATGGCATCATGACACTTTCCACTGCAAAAAAAAAAAATTACATAGATAAAGCCCTTCGTAAAGTGTGGGCTGTACTTGTCAGGACAATTTTTTTTATCTCTTTGAAGCATGGACTTCCAGGGATCCCTTCAATCAACCTACTGGAATCTTTTTCAACCAGTCCAAGGGCTCCAACTACAACAGGGATTGATGTTCCCATGTGCCACATTTTTTATATTTCGATTTCAAGGTCCTTGTATTTTGACAGTTTTTCGAATATCTTCAAAGATACATTGCAGTCTGCAGGGACTGCCATATCAATAAGGAGGCACTTATTTTGTTTGTGGTCTTTAACAACAATGTCTGGGCGGTTGGCTTTGATTGTTCTGTCAGTATGTATTGTGTAGTCCCATAGAATTGTAACAGGTTCTATCTCCGTATTATTATTATTATTATTATTATTATTATTATTATTATTATTATTATTATTATTATTATTATTATTATTATTTAATTTGATATTCTCTATGACTCGTAGATTCTTCAGTCTGAGGACGATGATCATTCACCACCCTGCAGCTTAGACACAAACTACAGGACAATTATTTGATTCACTGATTATTTGCCAAGCAGCATTGTCACTTGCACACTGCCAATTATGCCCGGCACTTGCAACACGTTGCTGTTGTTGCGGCTGCTGCTGCTAGGAGGAATTATTCCTGGAAACAGTCCGGAGTACGTGAAAGAGGAAAGAGAAAACTTGCTCAGCTGATTGCTTCACATTTCTGAGAAAAAATGATTGTACTGTTAATCAGTGCAACAAAGCCAACAAATGCAGTTAATGTGAATGGAATGCAACTGAAACGTGATTAACATTATGGTGATCGTGCTCATTTTAAAATTTTAGTTAATTAGTCGGTTAGTTGATTAGTCAGTATGTGCAATTAAGCAAACATTTTATCTTAGGTACCTCTACAAATTCCCTAAGAAATGAGCATACCGTGATGAAAAAATTCCCCAGACTTAATAAAACCAAGTTTTATCATCAAAATCTTTGTTATCATTAAGTGGGACGACCAAATGATTTTTTGATTCCCTCAGTTATGTGCCATACGTGATACACGCTTAGGCGATCGAGACATGACTGACGAGGCAGATTTTTCCCAGTCGTAGGTTGTCATTTCTTTCTGCGGTAGACCATGGGGGTGAGAAGAAGAGGATTCATAGAAAAGTATTAGCACGTAATTAAATGCGATGGATTCGACTAGGAAATCGAACTCGGATCTCCGATTTCTCAATCCCAGCTGCTATCCATTACTCTACCGTTCCTCCTTTTTTTCACTATTAAATTATATTTTTTATTTTTATCCTTATTAGAACGTTCGAATTTTTTATTAAAAATCTTGTTCTTCTTGCGTCAGCGGTGCGGGAACCAAATGTAAGTAAGGAAAATTGTAGCGGCTGTTTGCAGTGGAAAACGCATTGATTTGGAAATTCTTACAAAAATCAAATAATTGTGTGATTTTCATGAAAGTTTCAGGACTTATTGGCAAATGAATTAAACTATTTGATTTTTTTTTTAGAAAATCTCGGTAAAAACACCTTTTTGCACTTGTTACCACCTACTTAATTAATTCTGTGAAATTTCCAGAAATTAATTTTTGTGAGGTTTAAAGTTTATATAAATTATACGCTGAACTCCTTGGAGAATCTAAATCATCAATATTTCTTTGGAAAACAGGACCCCCCAGTTACCGAAAATTTGCTTTGTATCGTAAAATAAAAGATATAATAAAGCTAAGACATTATTTAATTAGAAAATCTTTTAATTGCTATTATGAAACGATATTATGGACATTATTCATAATCAAAATATTTTCCGAATAAATAATGAATTTTTACAAGAACTGTTTTGATTTTTTAAAATTTTAATCAGAATAATTTATAAAGTTTTATATCTTTTAATTTTTTTTTAATTTGGACCTGTTTGGTGATATTGTTAATTTGTACCTTTTAGGTAATATTGTTATTAAGCATACCTATATTTATATTATACTAATCCTAAATCGAAAAGATAACTAGAATTCAGCAACCCCGCAATATTTGAAAATGAATTTCGAATTTTTTTTGTGTAGAAACGTGCAGATATTTTTTAAATACGGATTTTCCATATACGACATTATTAGAAAATACCGGCGATAACTATAGTAAATATAAGGACAAAGTACCTAAAATTCTAGAAAACGTTAGATTATAGAGCCCATATATGGTAGAAATATTTCATTTTTGGTCTGATCTGGCCCTTATAAATACCGGGGGGCGGTTCAAATACAAATAAGAGGAGACAAATCTTTTCTAGATCGGTCACACCGCATTCGGTTGACACGTCACTCAGTTGTTCCCTGGTTTTCTATTCATTCTGCAGACTGAAGAACCGACCGTTTTGTTAATATCCTTTTTGATATATTTGGTTCTTAGGTTTGGCTCTTTTACAGCACATATGAAAAAATTCCGCTCTTTCATTCAAGTTTCTGTTCTTCATCAATGCCAATGTTACCATTTTATCACTTTTCCACAATTCCGTTCCTTTCACGCATCCAGGTTAGTATGTCTATTAAAAACTTTTTGGATTGCATTTGTTTTATAATAACATGCCGGTTTATAACCAATGACATAGGACAAGCTAAGGATATGTCGGGGAGGTCGACCCGGATTTTAGTAAGAGGAATAGAATTTGAGTGTCGTGTTTACAAATACAACAGAAAAAAGTTATTTTTATGTTTTTAGATATCGCAAAAATGTAAAAAAATAAAAGCTAAATATAACAGTAACATTTATAGAGTCAGATAAATTTATTTAAATATTAAAAACAATGTTTTTTTATTGTGCCATGAAGAGACCAATAGTTGGATTGTTCGAATTAAGAGAGGGGAAACAAGTCTTACTTTTGTCGTGTATGTAAAATAAATGATCGCTGTCATAGGCTTTGTCATGGTACGTGTGTCTATGTTGTTGATAGAGGCTTGGCCTTGCCTGGTTCGCTGACTGTGTATCGCAGATTAAATCGGTGACTGCTTCTTTCGCCGACTGTCCTTAAATAGCCGAGTCGTTGCAGATGTGTTGCTGACAAGCCGTTTTTACCGCTATTTGACAGTCGGAGCTCTGCTCACGATTCCTGAGTTTAGCGCGGGAATGTATTCAGTAATCCGAGCCCTGACCTATTTCCAGCTCATTTGGAGTTCAATTGCGTGGACGTTGTAGAGAGCACATCACGTGACTTCCGGAGACCACTTATTTAATTCGGAGCTGAGTCTGTACAGAATTATAAAAAGGTTTTTCGTATGTACTGAAATTAGTAAGATTTATTTGTAAGCGCCTCGAACCTGGTTTTGCTTCATTTATTGGCCGTAAAATATAGGAGTTTGTATCCTAAAGATATGATTCCTTGTTCCCTCTTAAAGAAAAGAGAGCTATATAAGAAATACGCTTAAGCGGAGAAACACTCCACAGGAAAATAGTTGTACTTGTGAAAACTACTTTTTGGGATTTCCTGGGGAGATGATGCACCAGGGATTTTATGAATTTGTTCTTGAATTCCTTTCTGTACCGGAATCAAAGCTCCAACATTATTATTATTATTATTATTATTATTATTATTATTATTATTATTATTATTATTATTAATTTCTGTTGTATACACATTTCCTTCTGGATCCCAACCAGAGACCTAATGTCAGAAATATCTTGATGATATTTTCCACTGATCATATTTGTAAAAAAAAAAAAACTCCACACGCTAAGATCTCACATATTTTACGTAGATAAAGTTCTTCATAATGGGTGACCATGACTCGTGAGTAGATTTCTTTGTATTTATTTAAAGCATGAGCTACCAGGCATCCCTTCAATGAGTCTATCGGAATTTTTCCCAATCACTCCGAGGGCTCCAACTAGAACTGGAATTATTGATGCCCTCGTGTGTCACATCATTGCGATTTCGCCTTCAAGATCCTTCTATTTTGTTAGTTTTGTTTAAGATCTCCAAGATATATTACAATCTTCAGTGACTGCCATCTCAATAAAGAGCACATTCTGTTCTTGTGGTCTTGCATCATAATGTCTGTGTGATTAGCTGTTGTTGTTTTCTCTGTTACTATTATTATTATTGTTATTTACATTCAGTCTGGTAAAATCCATCAAGTGGTCATTACACGAGACCTAGCGTATGGAAAATTAGAAAATATTAACAGAAATGCTGGTGTAAACCGATACTTAACATGTTTTATATTTACTTCGCATTGATAATACTCTCCTGATTATTTGAATAGTTCCATACAGTGGTTTTTATTATCATGCAAACAAAAAATGTAAGAGAGATTGTTAATTTTCTTTTCTGTGCATTCAGCTGGCTAAGTTATTATACGTATGACAGTTTCTAAAGTCCCAAACCTTTTCAGTTTATTTATTCTTTGTGATACCTTAATATAAATATTTTTATCAGACTACACTGCCACATCAAGGAGAATCTAGTTCATTTGTTTGTAACCCTTAATCACTACATGTCAGTATGAATGTCTGAAAGAACAGTAATTTTTGTACAATGTTTGCCTAACAGTTCATCGTGAATAGGCTTTGGCCATCTGCAACCAATATAAATGCCCCTGCTTCTGATTTAACCGTGTAATATTCCAGAAGTGATTTCCTTTATAATCCACATCTAAATCCTTAGGTCAGAGTGCACATTGTCCACTTAAGGGTTTTATCTTCCCATGTGTGTGCTGAAGATTTTGTCCCGTTTGTCTTAATGTCCTTTTTAATTATGTTGCTGCATTTGTTGGTAGTACATATTTCGTTCTTTCTATAACTGTAACAACAAGTTCCATTAGGAGTTTATTCTCCAGTTTCTCATTGGAGCATTTTGTTTACATTTCTCATGGCAACTAACAGCTTGTAGCATCAAAACAGATCGAGTATATATATATATATATATACATATATATATATATATATATATATATATATATATATAGATAGATAGATAGATAGATAGATAGATATTGTATAAAAATACAATCATGGCACAAGGCCATATATATATACATACATGTACATACATATATATATATATATATACGTAAATATATATATATATATATATATATATATATATATATACATATATATATATATATACATATATATATATATATATATATATATATATATATATATATATATATATATATACATACATATATACATACATATATATATATATATGTATATATATATATATATATATATATATATATATATATATATATATATATATATATATATATACAGGGGTTGGACAAAATAATTAAAACACTTGTTAAATTTAAAGAACATTTATTTAATATGGAGTTGGTCCTTCTTTAACCTCGCATACAGCGTTAATACGTCTAGGAATGGAATCATACTGCTTACTAACTTCGTCCAGAGGAATTTTCAGCCATTCTTCCATTATCACCCGCTCTAGCTCTGTAGGACACGACGGTGGAGGATAGCGGCTCCGAATTTGTCGCTCCAAAATGCACCACAAATGTTTAATAATATTGATATTTGGAGATTGGGGAGGCCACTCCATGTGTTCTAGCTCACTTTCATGCTTTTCATACCAATTCTTAACCACTCACGAGGTATGTATCGGAGCATTATCGTCTTGGAAGATGCAGTCACCATCAGGGGATAAAGTCTGGGCCATTAAATGAATATGATCACCCAAAATGTTCAGCTAATCTTTGCTGTTGATTCTACCACGCAGTGCAACTATTGCACCGAGACATTTCCATCATATAGCGGCCCAAACTATTACTGATCCATCACAATGCTTCACTGTTGGAAGAAGGCAGTCAGGGTTGTAAGCTTCTTTGGGCTGCCTCCACACATAAACTTGCCCTGAAGTTGGTAAAAGAGAAAAACTGGACTCGTCTGAGAATATGATTTCCTTCCATTGGTCAGCAGACCAGGTATTTTGATCTCTGCACCACTTCAACCTCTTCTGAATGTTGCGAGTGAAAAGAAGTGGTTTCCTTGCGGCGGCCCTTCCATGATATGCAGCCTTATGTAACTCACGACGAACAGTTTTAGCAGACACTGGACTATTCAGATGATTATTCAACTCAGCAGTCACATTGGCCGCAGTAGTCCGATGATTTTTCGCTACATTGCGTTTCAATGCACATCGGTTCCTGTCAGTAAGTTTGCAAGTCCGGCCCGAATTACTATGCTTGCTTGAGGTTTTACACACTTTCTTGAATTGCGTCATAGTTCTTAATATGGTTGTTCTTGCAAAACCAAACAGTATAGCAACCTTAGTAATCGAGGCTCCTGCCATTCGAGCTCCAACCATTTGCCATTTTTCAAAGTCGGAGAGGTCACGCATTTAGCTTAAATTTTACTAAATTCTAAAATAAATAAGCCAAAGACAGTAAATTAGATAAATAAACGTATTTACAATAGATATAACCTGCAATTACAAAGTTTTAGTTAAAGTTCTTAATATAATAGGTTTTTGAAATATAGGAGTGGAATTTGCACATGTTCCAATTATTTTGTCCAACCCCTGTTTGTGTATATATATATATATATATATATATATATATATATATATATATATATATATATATAGAGAGAGAGAGAGAGAGAGAGAGAGAGAGTGTGTGTGTGTGTGTGTGTGTGTGTGTGTGTGTGTGTGTGTGTGTGTGTGTGTGTGTGTGAATCAAAAATAATTTTACAAACGGTATTCTCCTTTACACCACTATTATTTCTAACTAACTTCTCTCCTCGGCAATGTTTGCTGTTTTAAAAGGCGATGATTAGTATTGTAATAAAACTTAAACATATGGTTAAATAGGAATTGATACGTTTTTCTTGTTCGTGAGAATTTACAACAGATATATCAAACAGCATTTATTTATTAGATTGTTTATGTACAAGAATAATTTCATATTTACAAGTTTCTAAAATCAAATACAATTAAAACTAATACAATGCTATATTTTCCATATATCAATTTATAAAGAAATAAATATGAAAGCAATTTTTATTCATAATTACATAAACATTTATTAAAATATTAACTTATGTGAACCAATTATAAGGCAATCACTATTATTTACCATTTTATAAAGTTCGAATCAAAGGTCCATGTTTAACATATATATTTACACTAATTACTTTTGTTTAATAGGTTAACTCCCATTCGTTTAAGTTTTTACCATTATGACGTCTGGCAATATAAAGACGGTCCAAGTAAATTGTCTGACGGTGCATGTTATAGGAAATCATTAATATTCTTAATTTAGAATCCGTTTACTTCAGCTCTATACAACTTCAACTATATTTCTGTCGATAATGTTGAAATTAGAAGTTTCGCGCGAATTTTTAGCTATAGTCCGGTGGCAAGCATTGAATTCAGTGAATAAAATAGCACTTAACCAGTAGGTTTCCTTTATAATGTTTTCCAAATTTTATGATTACTATTAATAGTAGGAATAATAGTAGTATTATTATCAATAGCCCTTATTTGCAATAATGCTTGTTTTTTGTTTTTTTAAATCGAAACCTAATGTAAACATAAGAGTGAAATCTTATTTTACACACAAAGTTCAAAATGGTATATGCAGCTGCGTTTCCTTTCCGTTATTGGTATTATTATTTTGTATGAGTTTTTATGATTGTTTTTCAAAGTAATATTCAGTTTTTATTTGGCCGAGGGGTTCAATGACACGTTTTAGTGATTGACTTGCATCAGATTTCGATCTTCAGACTCTGATTATAATCTGTATTTTCTTTTGATGACAGATTAACATCGTCTGGGATCGCAGAGGAAGTGAAATTTTACTTTCTTTCCACGGCTTTTTGCCAAAAGTCACTTGAGCAAAAAGTTCATTATTATTATTATTATTATTATTATTATTATTATTATTATTATTATTATTACTACTACTACTACTACTACTAATAATAATAATAATAATAATAATAATAATAATAATAATTTGTACTGGTTGAGTTATCGCATCACCCTCATTTTCATTGTTCTTGGTTGCGATTAGTTGAGGGCAATTTTTTATCACTCTCCTCAGCTTTCTTCTCTGTTTTGGTTTTGTGGTTTGCCTGTTTTCAGTTTTTCGTAAGATATTTAAAATTTTAATCAGATTTCCTATTCGCATATTTTTTTCTATATTTCACTGATTCTTAATACAGTCGTATCTTCTGTCTTTCACTAAAGTCCAAGTGTCGACAGGCCTTCTCATCACCATTATGTCTTTTTTATCGTTTTACCCGAAGTCAATAAAGCCACTAAAATACAAGGAATTACTGTGTGTGAGAAAATAAGAGAAAAAATGAACGTTATTAAGGAGAGAGAACAATGAATGAACTGGCCTTAAAAAGACAGAAGATAACAATTGCTGTTACATTTAGATTTCTGTCGATCAAAGTTCAATTGAAAGCAAGAAGCCGAAAGAGAAGTGCGAGAGAGAAGAAAATGTCAGCATAGAACTTACGGTTACGTCTAGCCATGTGATTCGTAAAATGATGAGACCTGACGGCCAGTCTATTCTACTTCTTTTTTATGAGACGTGTCCCTTCAGGACATAGGCGATCATTGCTCTTCAACATTTCTTGTTTTTTTGTAGCTCTTAATTCGTTATTAATCCTAAACCCTGTTATGCCATCCATTTACTCAAGCTCGTCAAGTATGTGGTGCGCTGTTTTCCTCTGTCCCACTTTCCTGTGTGTATCAGATTTTCCAAGCCCCCTTTCCTCAGTAGGTGCCCAGAAATTTCAACTGCTTCTTCCTGATGTTAAGTATAAGTTTATTTTTTGTTTCCATTTTAGGTAAAACCTCAAGTTGCTCAAATTTTCTATAAATGGTATCGACGGCATCTTTCTATAGAGCCACATTTCTGTTGCTTCAAGTCTTCTCTTCATCTTTGAGTAGGTTGCCTAGTATTCACTACCATATAGTAGCACAGATATCACTTAACAGTTTTTCTTTTTTCTTTGTCTCTTAATACACTGCTTAGCTTTTGGAATGCATCTTTGGCTATCCCATCCCAATGCGTCTTCGGATTTCACTGTTGCATATTCCATCCTCTGTTAGAACAATTCCCTGCAGATTTTTTAGCATTTGCGGTTTGATTTTGGTTTCTCCGATTTCTATTTTACATTTTGGGCTCCTCCCTTTTTCTAACAACCATGAATTTGGTCTTCTTGCACATTATATTTTTGTAGTTTTCTTTCCGTGTCTGCTATCAACGCTGTGTCATCTGCATATCTTATACTGTTACGACTGAGGCCGCCATTACTGAATACTGGTAGAACAGCTAATTCTCTCAGTATTGCCTCGCTGTATAGGTTGAATAAGTCCGGTGATAAGATGCATTCTTTTTTTCTTATATCTCTTTCTAATTTTCTATATCTGCTGAACTCATTTTCTATCCTTATGCAGGTGGTTTGATGCTAATAAAGTTTCTTGATTATTCTAATATGCTTCCCGAATATGTAAAGGTTGTTGAAAATTTCTAACAGATCCTTGTGGTTCACTTTATTGAACGGCTTTGCGTAATCTGTGAAGCACAGGTCCACTCCTTCTGCATTTGTATCGCTCTTTTCGTCAACAGGCTTAGCATAAAAATCGCGTTGCTTGTTCCATTGTCTTTGACGAAGCCACACCGCTCTCGTCTTACCTCTGATTCCTCTGGGCGCTCTATTCGCCAAAATTCAGATGACGAGTTTTGTTATATGGTTCATTAGGCTGATTGTCCGATGAGGTTCACATTCGTTTGCACCTCATTTCTTTGGCAGTGATATGAAAACACACCTACTTAGGTTTTCCAATATATTACCACTGTTATAGATTGAATTTAGTATTTCTGTAATATTGTCTATGCCGAAATCATCTAAGACTGTCAGTATCTCTATCACAATTCCGTCAGGCCTTGCTACTTGGTATCTGCTCAATTTTGGCCAGTCCAAATTACACTTTGGGTTTTAATATTTCCGGTTCGTCGATATTTCTGTGTATTGCCGGTTGCTCTCTTTCGTCGTGGAAGATTTCACCGATATATTCGTTCCATCTCTGAAGTATTTTTTTTCTTTCTCAATTATCTTAGTTCCGTCCTGTGATTTTATGCAGCCTGTTGATGAGCATATTTTTTTGTCCTGTCTTCTTATTTATTTCATGCACATCTGCTTTATCTGCAATATTTATTTATTTCTATTTCTGCGCATTTTTTGTTGAGCCTTTTCTCTTTAGCCGGCCTGCCTGCATTTTTTCCTTATTTCTTTGTATAGTGTTCTATAAACTGTTCTGTGTCTCGGCATTGTTTTTTTGTCGACTATTCATCATGACGTGAATCTCATCTGTCATCCATTCATGGTTTTTTTTTCTTATTCTTCTTAGTCTATTTTTCCTTTGGGATAATCCCGTTCACTGATGTCAACAATGCTTCTCTTTGTGTGTCCCACTTCGCGTTTCCATTTTTATTTTGTTCCTCGTATCTGCTTTTCACACTGTTCATATATTTCTCATTCAGATCCGAGTCATTCAAGAATCCTTTTGGAATTTTGGTGTTGCCTTAGTCTTCTTCAATTGCTGTAGTTTCTTTCTATGTTTGCCTGTAACTGGGAGGTGATCGCTTCCGCAGTTGACACTTGGATCAGTTTTGCAGTGTACAAATGCATCCCTGAATCTCTTGCCGTTAGTTATGCAGTCGATTTGGATTTTCGTTTTCCCTCCTGGGCTTCCCTACTCCAAGTCCATATTCGTCTTCGATGTTCTTGAAATAATATCTTGGCTATTTCCTGGTAATTTATTGTTCATCGTTGGACTCACTTATCTCAGCGACCATTTATGTGTTCATAGTAGCATCCTTCTCATTGCCTATTTTGGCACTCACGTCTCCCATGACAATTGTGATTTCTTGCGATTTACGTTGATTCTTTGCGTTGTCTTGCTTAGAGTAATTCTCTGTACCATTTCTCTTACTTCTCGTCTCCCTACGTTTTCTTTTCTATTTTACTTCAGAGTCTTTCAGACTTCCCCCACGTATTCTATTCTTTCATATTACTACTGCTTTTATGCATTAACCCATTCCCCGCCAACTATTTTGGGGGTAAGAAAAGTTTCATTTTTCACGCGAAATTTTTCTATTTGTTGTAATGTAGTAACTACGAAACTGAGACGCCTTAAAATACCCGAATGGTGGCTAACACTTCTACCAAACGTATGAGTCGACAATTTGCGCGCTATAAGCTCAGAATGGCATAAAAAGAATCAAGATCGACGTATAGACACGTATGTCGCTGGTTTCTGAATGTTATGTTTTGGGCGTGTTTATTCATCCGTGATTAAAAAAGACACTTTCGGTAAAAAAACAAAACCAAAAAAAAACGTATATACATGTCTATGCCAGGAAAGGGGTTAAGATGCTTAGAGTAGAACTTCGATTACATCTTCTGTAGGTTGTGCTCGCGGTACATACCCAACCATAATGGGTATGTTGAAAGGCTTTCCTTTCAGTTTAAACAATAATACTTTCAGATAACTGACAGCATCACAGAAAGCGTTTCTTCATATCTTGGCCTAGCATCACTCCTATACCGCTTTCATCTTTTTCTCAGACTACATAAATAATTCACGTTTGTCGGTGAAAAAAAGATCCATTATTAGGCCACCTCGTTTCTCATACGCCTAAAATGTTGACATTTAACCGGTGCTTTAAGGTTCTAACATGACTGCTTAATTTCATCAAGCCTACCAAATACGAAATCTCATTAGAACAATTCCCATGAAAATATTTATACAAAAGTCACCGGGATGATACGTTATGGCGGAGGAAAAGTGACTGAAGCTGAGATGACAGGTCAGGACTAGTAACATTTCAAATTCTTTTCTTTTTTTTTGTATCTTATCAAGAATGTCTAACTGTATATCAGAAGCGCCAGACCAGATGTGACAGCAATATTCTATGAGTGGACGAATGGTAGACTTATAAATATGTAAGATGGTTTCTAGCGAGACAAATTGTCTAGCACAATATATAATCTTTCCACTTCATGTCAGCAGAAATCTTTAGGACGAGAAGGCGCAAGTTAGCATCAGCCTTGATGAAAGGTTTATTTTAGTAATATTTTAAATTCAGTTCCCCTACAGATTTTATAAACGTTTTTTTTTGTTTCTTCGTGCTCGAACAACGACAGGTACGATATACACTTGAATATTCCACAATTTCGAAAATGTTATTCTATATATTCACTCTAGAAGTACCAGCTTATTTTCGCTGAAGATAAAGAGAAAATACTGAAATTATGTGTGTATAATACGCGTTTGTATATAATAACAATACCTGACTTTTGATCTACGAAAACTACGGATAAAAACATGTTCCGTTTATAATACGCACTGTTTATTAGATTTTACATTATCTAATTTTTTTCTTAATCGAACATTTGTTCAAACTTATTAATAGGTTTCATGTTGATTAAAATTAAGAATTTATATAATTGTTGTGGTCCAGGTTAGGACCAAGGAAGAACAACACGAACACAAGAGTAGAAATAACGAAGATATATTACACGGAATAATAATAAAAGATGTGGAAGGTGTTAGTATGACTGTCAGTCTGGCTTGGAGTGAACTACTATCGGCTGGACTCGATTCGATATTTAACAGTCCCCCCACGAGGAAAGTATGTGGCACAAGGCCGAGCTTAACGTGGGTTTCTCCGAGCCCGTAAGCTCGGCCAAAAATACTCCCTTAAGAAACCGTATAAACGGGTTCAGGGCTTGTCTAAAACACCGTTCTTCTCTGCCAAATCAGAGAGTTCGACAGGAGTCGCGCACAGTCAGGGACTGCGGCTCGACTCGATTCGTTTCTCTCTGTCTCTCTTGAGAGGCGTTGTATACATGGTGTTAGGAAGAGTTCATTCTTCAGTTATAGGTAAGGACCTATAACAATAATTTAACTTGTTTTAAAATTCTAATATTAATTAATATAATTCTAATACTAATTTATATAATTTACATTGTATTAAAATATACAAATTATCTAAAAGATATTGTACGGATATGATCAAACATGAATGCCGAATGATTGCACATATATAGGTCATAGGACTTGGACTTCAGGACTTGGATTACCATGACTTTATATCCTCCTGTCGATTGGAGTTCTTTGGCTGGTCTTTTCAACATCACCCCCCCGTTTTCAATATCCATTTACACAAGCTTGTTAGATCAGTTTACAGCGTTTTAGCCTCTGGCATTCTGGCCTTCAACGTGCCTTGAAAGTTTCTAATTCTCCAACTCTTTCTACCTCATGACACGCTACCGAAACATTGCTGAAAATGATGATGATGACCGGCTGATGTAGTAGGATTGCTGCGCAGAATGAGTATCTCACCAGTCATCTTCAAATATCCGAGAGGAAAACGAGAGAGTCCATTCCTTCATGCGAGGGGTATGTTGGGCAACAAGGCCTGGTGGATCCCATTCGTCTCTATATAAAACCGCAGACAATAAACTACAACTTGAATGCTTGCCTTAGTCATTGACATATGGCTGTTACTTTCATCGGGGGAACACGCAGATCTGGTCGTTCACTTCAAAAGGTTTTGTCATTGATGATGAAAAGTGGATAGACCGGGATAAATCTGTCGAAAAAGGAAACAAATCAGTTTTATATCAAAACAAGAATCAAAACCCGAGAATACAATTATCTGAGCTATATATATATATATATATACGGATCTTCAGGACAAAACTGGCTAAAAAGTAAAATAACGGAACAGTATTTATTGATAAAAACCAAATAAAGCCATAACAACGTGACACAAAAGAAACAATAACGGTATGTTATATTATTGATAAACCAATAACAAAGCATATATATATATATATATATATATATATATATATATATATATATATATATATATATATATATATATATATTGTCATCCACAGACAGACTGTTTCGCTGTATCACAGCTCATCAGTGTGGCTAGACGTCCGGTTGCCTCTGGCTAGAATCGAAAACCGGCTGAATTCGCGTCAGTCGGAAATTTTACCCTGAAGCCGTTGGCGCACGGCAGAGAAGGTGAATTTAAGCGTATTTATATTTAGATAAACACACAGTGACTGAGAGAACTCGATTCGATTTACCGAAGAGTCTTGCATTATTAGCCGTAATAGTCACTGTTTACAAACCCACACATCCTCCCTAGAGAGCTCAACCGATATAAATATAGATAGATAGATAGATAGATAGATACTATTAGTGGTAAATATACACATACATATGCAATCATATATCTAAAATATATAAATATATATACATACATACATATACATATATACATGTATAAAAAGTAATTCCAAGAGGATAGAATCCACGTAGAACTCAATGTCCAGGACAGAGTAAGGATATAATAAAATGACTTAAACACTGATATTCCATGGACATAATTTATTCCATTGGAATCGTAAATACGATCCAATTCATCAGACCTACAAATTCAAAAAGAAACAGAAAAAACAACTCCGGGAATAAAAAATAAAATTTTATTTTTTTCTTCCCGTAGTTGTTTTTATGAAAAAAGCAATGAAATAAAAGTGCTCTATTCTCATGAAGTTTTACAACATCCAATTCTAAGAGATATTCTTTTGCGGAAAAACGGGTGCTTCATTGAAATACTGGGGAGGTGCTTTATGCTTGCATGGTAATACCAGGTTACACACTACAAAACGTACGCAAGAGAAAAAACCTTTTGACCTCAGGGTCAAAATATTGAAGTATTGTCCCGTGAACCCTAAACTCTCCTATCTCTGCCGGTTGATCATCTTTTCATATCTTTGCTGCATTTTACGAAAAGGAAAATTGGACCCCAATTATTAAGAGGTTAAATAAAGAAAAAATATATAAATATCATTTTTGTCTCGAAACATTTTAATTCAAATTCATATTCTATTCGGAGGAAGGAACCTTCAAAGCGACAGATACATTCTTGAGAATTGCTACATTGTAGAATAAACTCCCCCGAGGGAGGGATGCTACCTCGATCAGTACCATCTCAAACACATCAAATATACGATGAACAGCTATCTATCCTACATATTCTCAAAATATACACTTTGCTGCTCTTACGACTATAGAAAAATCTCATACCTTGAATCGCTCTTGGCCATTTTATTGGGTAAACACTGAGTAAAAAAAGACGAATTATACCCGAGGCAGTGATACTATTCGTACATGATGAAATTCTGTTATATTAAACGAATGAGATTATTAAATCGATTTAATTAGTAATTAATCGTTAAGTATCTGTCAGTTATTTGAGCTAAGTGGAAAGCAACAGATTATTCTCAAGTTAACATTTATTTTTCTGTTCTATTAACTGGATTTAAAAGCCAAGAAAAATGAAGACAGTAGACCGAAAATATTGTCAATAATAAAAGATTAAAAGATATATATTATGAACAATATTTTTTGTGAAATATATCATGCTGATGAAAAAAAAAAAAAAAAAATGAAAACTGCCATTACTAAAAATTCGTCATATGGTTTTAGGATAGATGGTCATAATTTTTGTTCCATTTTTCTCTTGCAGATATTGCAAAAAATATAGCAGACAGTCTACAATTTACAACCATTCAACGTTCGCACAGATTGATAGACATTATTTTTTTTATTATAATTTCCAAGGAACACATTTTGGCATAACAGTAGACAGAAAATAATCTATGTTCAATTTCTGTTTTCCGCTCTCCCCCCCCCCCATTTTATTTTTTTCTTTCCATTTTGTAATTGGTGTTCCCCACATATCATTTTTTTTTCCTATTTCGTCTCCCTTCTTCCGTTTTTTTCCTTTTATCTTTCTCTGGCCTACTTCACTATTTTCCACACTCCTCCTTTTATCTCTTTGTAGTATGTTTTTTTTCTTCTTCGGCATCAGTCTCTTCTTTGGACCTCTTTCACAGTCACGGTCGTACCTGGCCTCCCGCATCCATTATACATTCCCTGTGTGCACTCTCTATATCAACCTTTCTTTTATAGCAATTTTATTTTTACTCCAGTTCCCTGTACCATTCCTCTTAATTCTCGTCTCCCAACGTCTTCCTTTCTATTTTACTTCAGTGTCATTAATACTAACCCCACATATTCTATTCTTTAATATTACTATTGTCTTCATGCGTTAACCCATCCCCCGCTAATTATTTTTGGGGGAAAATTTTTTTTTCATTTTGACGCAAAATCTTTCGATTTGTTTTAACTACGAAACTGAAACGCCTTAATTAAAATACCCGAGTAGTGGCTAACACTTCTACCAGACGTATGAGTCGACAATTTGCGCGTTTTAAGCTCAGAAGGGCATAAAAAGAATCAAGATTGACTTATAGACACGTATGTCGCTGGTTTCTGAATGTTATGTTTTGGACGTGTTTATTCATCCGTGTCTGAAATAGAAACTTTTGTTTAAAAAAAAGAAAAAGAAAAAAAGACGTATATACACGTCTACGCCTGAAAAGGGCCTAAGATCCCGCATCCTCATAGTAAATAAAAGTACAAACACACACACAAACACACACACACACACACACACACCTCACAACATTCTTTGCCTGCGTCACAACACTCATG
>OZ038488.1:87426388-87433888 GCA_964036315.1 Acanthosepion esculentum
CCAAATTTATATCGATTTATATTTCAATCTTCCACCAGTTTTGTTCCCAGATTTCGTAACTACCAAAAAATTGATTTTCGTTGTTTCTACAAGGTAACCAAAAAAGTTCTGTCCGTTTTTTGATTAGTCATTGAATGAAGTTGAAATATATATGAAATGCGTGTAACAATTGTTTTCAAATTCGGACAGCTGGAAGTAGGAACATCAGACGTTATAAAAAACACGCGCACCGTGTCCGGCCATCAGTTATAAGCCGAGCAATTGTGAGAAGGATGGAAGTGTCTAGAGATCTCTTTCGGGGCTGTTTGCTTTACGACTTCAAAGTGGGCTTATCAGCAGCTGCATCAAGTCGCCGAATATGTCAAGCGTTTGGGAATAGTGCTGTCGATGAACGTACTGCAAGGCGTTAGTTTCGAAAATTCAAGTCGGGTGATTTGTCGCTCCATGATGAGCATCGCAGTGGACGACCACAGGTCTTGAATGACGGAGTCCTGAAGGCGGCCATTGAAGAGGACAGTAGTCTAACGTGTGGTAAACTTGCAAGACAGTTCAACGTTTTCGATGAAACAGTTAGATTTCACCTACACTGCCTAGGTAAGACGTACAAACTGAGCAAGTGGGTTCCGCAAATTCTGTTGAGGTCCACAAGGGACAACGAGTGGCAGCCTGCGTATCGCTGCTTTCTCCACATCGTACCGCATCCTTATTCAATCGAGTGCTTACCAGTGATGAAAGGTGGGTTCTGTACGAAACTCCCAAGCGTTCCAGACATTGGTTGTCTCTTCAGGATGCTGCCCCTCACATCGCAAGACTGCCTATGCACCCACGCAAGATTATACTTTGTGTCTGGTGGGCAGGTCGTCAAGTGGTTCATTATGAACTGCTACCAACGGGCCAAACGGTCACTGGAGACCTATACTCTCAGCAATTAAAACGTGTGCAACAGGCATTGCGTCAGTTGGAGCCAGCACTGGTGAATCGCAAAGGTGTGCTTTTCCTCCCTGACAACGCATGTCGCACGAGTGGTCAGGGATACCATATAGTAACTTGGGTGAGAGACTTTGTGCCATCCACCTTACTCACCTGACCCTGCGCCATCCGATTACTACCTGTTCCACTCCCTGGATAATCACCTTCGTGGGAAATCCTTCATCAATGAAGCAGACTTGCGCAAAGCCGTGACCACCGAGAGAGAAGGCCTGTTTCATTTCGTTGTTGACAAATGTGACGTCATCATATTGAGTCCGACTTGCAAGAAGCGTGTCGTTTGTTTTGTGTAGCAATTTTTTTACGGCGGCATTTTTAAATTACTTATTAATATTTTCTTTTAAATATTGAATTAATTTAAAACAAAAACAATGCCTTATAGATGCATTGTACCAAATTGCAAAGGGAATTATAAAAACGGCCCTAAAGTATATGTATTTTCTTTAAAGAGAAAGAATTATCTGATGTTTGGATTCGTACAATCAGAAGAGATCATTTTTATCTACTAAATTCAGCAGAGTGAGTATATTTTTTGTATTAAAAAATAAGTAAATTTTATTGAAACTTTAATGATAAAATTAATACCATGTCTTTGTAATTCATAACAAAGTTAATAAGATATAAATCTAGCGAGAAAGTTTAGAGAGAGAGACATTCATTCTCGTACGTGTTGTTTTTAAAATCTAAAATCTCATTTTTTTAAGAAATAAACTTTAAAGAAATTTTCGAAAGGAATATTTTATATACATAAAACATAATTTTATCGATTTTTTAGAATTGTTTTATTCGTGACTAAATGAAACTTTAATTGAATTGAATTTTATGTCTAATTCACAACACATTTTAAAACAGCTTTGTAACTTGTTTTAAAAAGTTATTAAACTCAATTGAAACTTTGAGGATTAAAATAATTTTATATCTTTATAATTCACAAAACACATTAAAAAGAAATTTGCGAAAGTTTTTAAAAGCTGAAATCTAATTTTTATAAAAACAAACTTTAAGAAATTTTCGATATAAATTAATAAAGGAATTTTTTAGGCATAAAAATAATTCTAATAATTTAACAATTTTTAGAATTGTTTTATTCATAAAAATGTTTTGCATTCATCATTTTAAATTAAAGAAATGAATAAACGTTAAAAATTCTCTTATTTCTACATAGCTTCGTCGATTAATAATCCTTTCTTAAATTCTCTCCACTTTTCCTAAAATTGTTATTGCTAAATATTATTTTTTAGATTTTTGCTGATTGATTTCCTTAGATTTTCACAAGAATTTAAAATAGGTTTGGTTTTTAAAATCTTTTTGAGTTTTTATGTGAACTACATTTTCGACCGGAGGACATAAGGAGTGAATCGTCAGCTTTTGACGAAAAACAGGTGTCACAATTGCAGTTAACCTAAAAAGATATATCTTCATGATGGTGCTATTCCTAGAATTTTCCCAAACTGTCCCTCATATTTATCTTCATTGACTACTTCTAGAGAGTCACCAGATTCCAGGAGAATGTGACTAGAGAATTCTGCTCTTAAACGTGCTTTAAATCAAAGTATTAATGATGACTTAGCATATAAGATGCAGAAGAAATTCTATAATAATGATCTAGAAGGGAAATTCAATTTCCTTTATAAAAATTACTGGAGTTTTGTTAGGCAGCAAAAGACACTTATTATATTCAGCATCATCAAATCCCCATATCCAAAAATCTATCTGTCTCTTGTAATCGAATCTGATTTTGCAGTACATGTTTTTTTGTAGAGATGTGGAAATACATTCAATAGGGGATTATAAGATTTCTAAACACGTAACTGATCAAAATACTCTTGAAATTCTGATAGAAAACATGAAAAAAATGGACACAGAACAACAGCAACTTGAACCTCAAAATATGAGTTTTATATTAAAATTGGTAATGTCATTTCTACTATTGGTGCAAGAAGAATCAAACATTAATGCAATCAAATTTATATATGAGCAGCTAAATTTAATGACACAAAATAAGCTTGATTATTCAACAGAAATGATATTTTCTTCATTGTTATATAACTGCTCCCCTAAAGGGGACAGATTGTTAAGAGACAGCAAAAATATAATTTTACCTAGCTATTCAACCATTAAAAGATTAACCTTATCAACATTTATGAATCCTTTGACTGAGCAACATAACAATTTTCTTATGTATATTAAAAATAAATTTAAGCTCCTAGTGCAGGACATCACAGTATCTTTACTTGTTGATGAAATTCATCTAAAACATTATAAGGGTGGTAATATTGTTGGCTTATCTGATAACAGCAGTGAAGCTGCAACAAGTGCTTTTGCTTTTAGGATTAGCAGTGTATTCTCACAATATAAAATGTTGTGCATGTTATGCCAACTAAATGTCTTAAAGCTGAGAAGTTATTTGATATAGTTAAACATATAATAATTGGTTTAGAGGAGATAGGCTTTCAAGTATTATCAATCATAACAGATAATAATGCTATAAATAAAAAAGCTATATCTTTCTTTTGCAGTTCTCCAAAGCTTTCCATTGTATATCCACCCTCAGTTATAAAGTCTCGACCTCTTTTCTTCCTTTTTGACTCGGTCCATATATTAAAATTCATTAGAAACAATTGGCTTAGTCAGAAAGATGCAAATAAATGCATGCTGTTCCCCAAATTTTGTCATGATGGAAATCATGAATTAGATAGTATCCAAAGTGCCACATTTTCTACCTTACAGAAACTTCATGCCTTAGAATCTCAGTCAATTTTAAAATATTGTTATAAATTAACCTCAAAGGCACTTTCTCCTACTAATCTTGAAAGGCAAAATGCTAATTTAGTTCTGCAAATTTTTAATGAATACACTATTCAAGGATTATTGATCTTAGGAAAACAGAAATATCTGCCTAATTTTGCAGAATATATAAACATATTTTATATTTGGTGGACAATAATGAATGTTAAAATGCCATATAAAGGTTGTCGGCTTAGAAATAAATACTGCAATCCACTTAGAATGAATGAAGAAAATTTTAGATTTCCCTCTGTATTCTGTGACTGGTTAGAATCTTGGAATAGCATTTCTGGAAGAAATGGCAAATTAACAAAGGAAAACTTCAATGCTTTGCATCATACAACCTATGCATTTCTAGAACTGACCAAGTTTTGCATAGAAGAACTGAAAATGCTGTACATATTACCAGGCAAATTTCAAACTGATCACCGTGAGACAAGGTTTGGTCAATATCAACAACTTACTGGGGATCAGTAAAATATCTCGATACGGCAAGTGTTTGAGTGTGAAAAAATTATTAGAATGCAATCAGTTTTAAAATTAAACTTACCATTTAATCAGCAATGCATTAAAATTGATTTAAAGAGTTTACAAGAACCAAACTGGGATGAAGTGACAGAGGAGGAAAAGTTATATATATATAAATATAGAATTGATGTTAAAGAGGATGATGTAAATAATTGCAGAGAAGTTCTACATGTAATACTATACTTAGCAAGTTATTGGTGTAATGCAGTTTTTAAGAAAATTAAATGCAATAGCTGCAAAGATTTAATATCTGGGAGTGTAAGAGATAATGTGGAAGAAATACCTGAAATAAGCAGCTATTTTCAGGGGATTAATAGAGGTTCTCTCTTATATCCTAATGATAAAACTATAAATTTTGTTCTGAATAATTATGTAGTCATTGATAAGCTGATAAAAAATCATTCTTTTCTGCATTCAGTAAATCAAAGAAAAATAAAATAAGCCATGCATATAACATTGAATGTTTTTTGCAGATTATGAGGTTCTTTTTATGTTGACACTTGTGATGAGGGTCACAATATAGAAAAAATACAAAGAATGTTTGTCTGGAGCTCTACAAATGCTCTTTTAAATAATTTTTGTTCTAGGGAAAATAATATTACAAGTAACAAGTTAAGCAAAAAAAGAAAACTTCATTCAGCTAAATTTTGTATCAGTAACCTATTTTTCTGAAAGTATTATTTGATTTTTAAATCTATTTATTGTTTGTATCTAATTTATTTTCTTGTTTGTGTTTTTGTTTCTTGTTTATGTTTAATTGTTTTATTTATTCATTATTTAATTATAATTTGCTTATTTAATTGTTTGTTCCCTAATTCATAATTCAGTTGTTACTGTAATAATCTCTTAATGATTACAAAAATTGTAACTTCACAGAATAATTATTAAAATTGAAATAAAAACATGCAAATTAAAACAATGCTGATTATGATTTATAAAAAATGTTCAAATGTGAAACAATTGAAATCATGAATGAATTTCATTCTTAAAATGAATTGTCTGTAACCTACTTTTCTATAAGTATTATTTGAATTTTAAATCTCTTTTTTGTATCAAATTTATTTACTTTCATGTATTTAGTTTATTTGTTTCTTATTTTAATCGTTTATTTATCATTTACATGTAAATTGCTTGTCTATTTATTTAATTGTTTATTTGTTTCCTAATTCATAATTGAGTTGTTGCTGTCCGAGTGTATATGAATATAATAATCATTAATAATTACGATATTGTAACTTTACAGAATAATTACTAAAATTAAGATAAAAACATGCAAATTAAAACAATACTGATAATTATTTAAAAAATGTTTTCATATTTGAAACAAATAAAATAATGAACGAATTTCAGTCTTTAAAATTTAATGAAATCTAACATGATGTTTAATTTCTTTAACAAAACATTCAGCAACATTTTTTGTTTCTTATCGGTTATTTAAAAAAAATTAATATGAAATAAAGTTCTGTATAAAATCCAATTCTGTTTATTTGTTTTGTAAAACAATGTATTTTTTAAAAGTTTTCTAAAACTAATTTTTTTCTTACAATTATTCGTTACATTATGATTACTGTCTGTTTCACTGCATGGACTACTTTTGTGACGTCACGTCACTACTGAATAGGCCTTGTCTCTCGGAGGTCACGGCAAAGCCATCACGGACTTCCTTGCGGCAACCCCCCCACCGAGTTCTAACGCAAGGGCATTGAACAGCTGAAGACACGTTGGCAGAAGGTGCTGGATGCCGATGGCAATTACTTCGAAGACTAAATATAAGTTACACATACAGTGAAGCGTTTTCTTTTTTCCTCTAAAAACGGACAGAACTTGTATTTATGAAAAAAATTACCCATTGATTTGAAAAGAAGCGACTATATCGAATCAATAGCTGCATCTACTGCAAGGAAAGTTGCATCACTGTGTCGGACCAAAAGTTTTTATTATTCTCGTGAGAATCCATCCTGCACGTTTACAAATTTGCCACTACTCTGTGCATTGAATAATGTTGCCATATCTGGTTTGGTTCTCCTGCTGTACACCTAGAGATTCTTGACAAAATCCAAAGGAGGATCTGTAATGTAATTGATTCTGACTTGGCATCTTGACGTGGCTTCCCTTTGTCTTTTCTTCAAATATTTTCATGGCAGCTTCTGACGAGTTATTTCCCCCCTGGTGCCCTGACAGCATGAATGTTAGCGTTTTACTAGATTGGCATCTAGATTCCATCTTTTTACAGTTGAAATTGCGAAATTCAACCGCCGCTTCTACTCGAACAGTTTCTTTTCTCACACTACCCACCCGTGGAACTTCCTTCCATTATTCACTTGCTTACCTGTTAACTATAATTTTCAAAAATTTAAATACAATGTCAAATGCCATCTTTCGTCTTCTTGAATTCCGTTCATGTTTTGTAATTCCCCCAGTCCTCACTATTCTCATTCTGTCTGTATATATATATATATATATATATATTATAGCAATTCGTCGAGCTTCGAATCCTCAACAGAATGCAGAAAGCACTGGACGGCCGTTTCGTCCTATCTGGAACTCATCAGGAGTGTGCATCGACTACCGAGAATCGAACACGGACCGCATCGATACAACGCGAACGTCATACCAACTGTACCACGGGACTCGGTGACGAAGAAGACATAAACTAGACTCGATATAGCGTAGCTACTCACTCAGTTCCGTTCACCGATACCCATCCAAGTATACAGAGTTATCCACTGTCTCCGAATAACCGTGCACATCCACTACCTCAAAATCGCGTTCAGTGCTTTCTTAACTCATTACATTGCAAAACAATGTTTTATGGCAAGCTATTGAGTAAAGTTATTGCGAATTAATAAAACTTAATGAGCGGGTTTTCTAATAGGCTGTTCTGAAGCGGGCTGACGTTTATTGGGTATCTGAGAGTACCATACCTTTAATTAGGTGTTATAGCAGAGTATACTGTAATATAGCTCAGTCTGGCACAAGTGTAAAAAAAAGGCGAAACTTGAGAGGACGAATATCTCTGTAGATTAGTAAGCCTGCGCGACGAGCCTGCTGACCATCCCACCGCGATCGTGTAGTTTCGTTCTTTTTCATATCATTATCATTTCTTTAGTATCTTTCCGTCTCCTTTTTATTATTTATTGCACTGCTTATCTGTTACGTTTACGGTTTTTACAAGTTCCTATTCTTGGGTCTTTTTTC
>OZ038488.1:87438888-87446388 GCA_964036315.1 Acanthosepion esculentum
ATATATATATATATATATATATATATATATATATATATATATATTATTATTATTATTATTATTATTATTATTATTATAAGAGATTAGAACCAAAACGTTGAAATCACTACACAATAGCTTTTGTGTTTAGGCACTATGTTGTGCCTATACAGGCGATGGTAAGTAACTGGTGATTAAATGATTTTTTTTTTTAATTTAAACGCCTTACCTTTTTTCGAAAGATAAATGTAAGTGGTGACAAAACGCAAGGTCAGAATTAAAAATAGTCTTTTGGGTTTGCCCTTATCAGCCAGTCAATTATCCGATCTACGCTAAATAGAAAATTAAGCTCAGAAGGCGAAGGAGGTGGAGTTATTTTTTCCATGACATAAAAATCGGATCTTAGACATGTCATCATTGACTTTTGCGGAAAACATACAATGAAAGGTGTAGGAGGATAATCAGACGTAAAGTTAATTTCAACAGAATGTTTTAAATTTCAAATTCAGGAAGCTTCTTAGAGGTACTTGTAGATAAAATTATCCTCCTACCCCTTCCCTCAGCGTCCTTTGAAATATTGAACATGTCATATTTGTCTACAACCACAATGTAGTTGTTGATTGTATTTTTTCCGCAAATGTCAATGAGGACCTAATTTGAGTTAAGAGAGATGGCTGAGACATCCGGAACAGGATTGGTACATGGAAGTAGAAAACTCTACCCCGGTGTTCAGTTCGAAATTCCAATTACCTGAAGAAGGCCGGAGCATATAACGGCCGAAACATCGTGAAAACTACAATAAAGTTGAGGCCAAGAGTAATAAAAATAAAAATAATGTAAAAGTTTAGTGGTATTATGCCTATTTATTTTGGTTTTAATCCTTTCAGGTCCACGAATTAATTTATCGATGGGTGGGAAAAAAACTCCCTATTTAAAGTTAATAAACTTATTTTTATTGGTCGATTTCATAAAACAGGTTATATTTGGAACAGCATAATTGTAGACCTAGAGCACCTTTTGTACATTTTCTTCCAATCTATATGTTGAAGGAAGTTCGAACTTATAAAGTTTGAATGACAATTTCTAACGGTTTTGGCATCTACTTAAGAATGAGTTCCATGAACACGGCGCCACCATCTCTACACTTGTGCCACGGATGACCAAACTCGATACTCACTGACAGCGCTCATGCATCTATCTATCTATCTATCTATCTATCTATCTATCTATCTATATATATATATATATATATATATATATATATATATATATATATAGTCAAACCTAATGAGCCAGACAAACCTACCAAGGTTTCACTTAGGCAGATCGCCTATACGCCGTTTTCTGTTGCCTCTTTAGCCAGCTGACCCTGACGATCTGCCTAAGTGAAACCTTGAGGGGTTTGTCTGGCTCATTAGGTTTGACTAGGTTTGCTCTACGCTTGTATTGAGCTCTTTAGTTAGTTGTTTACTCGTGTCGGGTTTTTTTCTTTGGGCCTTGAACCTATATCTGTGCGATTATTTTCGACAGACTTTCATGTTCCTGGCTCTTTCTTTTTTTAAAACCTTTTTTCCTTCGTGATTGATTTGGCTATTGTTAAATCAAGAGTTCGAAGGTTTTTCGACACGAGTATAGTTACCTATATATATATATATATATATATATATATATATATATATATATATATATACTGACACCTATTTTTACATACATAATTGTATGTCATAGGATATATACCTAGCTGCAAATATTTTTTTAAACATATTTATATTAGACTATATACGTTATTCGGACGATTGTCCTCATCTTTGTCGCCACGTTTATCACAACGTTTCGCCCGTTGTACGCTCCGGCCTTCCTCAGGTTATTGGAATGTCGAGCTGAACCATTTATTTCGTTCACTGGAGTAGACTGTTCTAGTTCCACGTGCCATGTCTAATGGATCTTAGTTATCGGCTGTTAAATTCCCCTTTCAAATTTCTCCAACGCCTTAACAAGGTATTGAACTCTCACTCTTAGGGTCCTGTCACTGGATCTAACTAACGCCTTTATCCACTGCGCTATGTGTCCTCAAGGACACAACCAAATGAAGAAGACCACCTGAAGAAGGCCGGGGGGTACAACGGCCGAAACGTTGTGATAAACAGGGCGATAAAGATGAGGACAATAATCCGAATAATATAAATAGTGTACATAATATCTCATCTCAGAAATATAGACATATACTTATATTAGATATTGTCTTTGGAATGATTCAACAGCTGTTAAAAGTCTTTCGAAATTCTGCACTGAAGCTCATACTTTTCCGTCAAATTTTTGGAAACTATTTCTTAAAAAGGATATATGACCTGAGATTTATGATCGCTGGCATTTTCAACGAGGTTAATTTGGCCAGCCAGCCTCTGGGTAAGTGATGATTGTGAATTAATTCTCCTTTTGAAATTTAATTGAAATTAAATTTTAACCTCCATGACAGGAAAAATACAAAAAAAAAAAAAAATCGATGGATCTCTCACTCCATCACTCCCCACCTCTATGTGTGTCTTTGTATGCGTGTATCGGTGTGCATGCGCGTGCAAATGCAGATTCCTCATGCCTGTCTTTGTCTGATCGACATGCACCCGAAAGGCATAATTGTAAAGGATCCAACCTACCTGAAGACATGTCTGCAGCTGTTATGATACCCAATTATTTAATGATTCATTTATTATGTCTAATGCCTGAAGAATCTTCTGGATTTTAATAAAACAAAAAAACAAAAACAATGTATCAATAAGAAAGCGAAATAACGAGAAAGAAAAAGGGTTAAAAAGAAAAAGCTACTGGCACAGACAAAAATCCATGCCTTACAAGCAAACCTATATAAATATCTAGCTAGATTCACTGACGCATATACATATATATATATATATATGTGTGTGTGTGTGTGTGTGTGTGTGTGTGTGTGTGTGTGTGTGTGTGTGTGTGTGTGGAGAGGGAGGGAGAGAGAGTGTGTGTTTGTGTGTGTGTCTATGTTCGTGTATAAGTGTGCGTGTGTGAGAGGGACAGAGAGAGTGAGAGTTTAGAACAGAATAATCTCTTGAAAATGCATTGACTGTTCGAGACCATTTTACCAATCATCTAGAAGAAAACTGTGGGATGCCGGCGTTCGCTGTAGACGTCTTCATTAATGTGCAATCATTTTTGTAATTGGATTGTCGCATAATTCTATGTTTGCATCCACAACCATAACATGTGAACCCAGGTTCATGCCCATATATATATATATATATATATATATATATATATATATATATATATATATATATATGTATGTATGTAGGTGTGTGTGTGTGTGTATAAATTATTAATTGTAAAATAACATAAATTAATTGAATCGATACACCAAATTGTATAGATTCTTTCTTCTGCTTACGTTTGTGAAACACACATATACGCGCGCACACACACACACAAACACACACACACATATATATATATATATATATATACATACTAGCAGCATGGCCCGGCTTAACCCGTGCTTGATTCAAAAATCGTACGACTCATACAGCAATCGCTATTACTTCACTTAAAATATTTTTGCCCTTCCTTGCCTTTAAAGGAGAGCCCTTTGCCGTGCTGATGTTGCTACATGCCTTACTTCTTGCCTATCTCACATTGCAAAGTTTTTCTAAGCTCTATACTAAACATTAAATCTGTTACGAAAAAGGAACTAAACAAAATGAGCACAAAACGATCAGTTTTAAAAAAGGACTCGTAACTGGAAAAACCGAATGAAAAAGAATGCTAACAACAAATCCTTTTTCACACCCAACCCAGTTCTGCGGAATCAGAATAACATTTGTGTCAGTCAGCTGTTGGCTCTCACGCTGGCCAATAGAATCTCCCTGCCTATTCGTGGCAGCCAGCTATAGGCTCTCACTATGGCCAGTAGAAAATGGCCGCAAACTACATGAAAACTACCGTAGAAGCATCACAAAATCTATTATTTCCACTATCGATTGGAGTTGGGAAATGCATAGTCGGTCTTGGCCTTCTTGCTAGCTTGGAGCATGTGCATGTAAATTTTGGTGCAAATCCGTCGAAAATTGCGACCGTGCATTAGTTACACACACACACACACACACACATCCTGCCTTTTATAGATAGAGATATATGACACACACACACACAAACACACACACACACACACACACATAAACTACCCCCCGCAGATTTTGAATTCAAAGTTGTTGTTCACCCTGACCAGTTGACATCCAAGGCTATAGAACTCAGTTGATCCTGCCATCTTACCTATAGCTGCTATTTTATTTATAGCAGGAAGAATTAAGTGAATGTAATAGATTCGACTGGAATTTGAACTCGGCTTCCCGATTTCTCAATCCGAGCCGTTATCCTCTACTCGACCTTCTTCCTCTTTCTTTCTCTCTCTCTCTCTCTCTCTCTCTCTCTCTCTCTCTCTATATATATATATATATATATATATATATATATACAGGTTTACATATATATTTAGACATGTTCTGTCTAATATGGTTTTTGTGCGGTTATTAAAAGACAAGAGGAAAACGTGTTGCCTTATATTGCATTTATTTCCGAGAACTTTCGACAGAGCATCATATTATCATCAGGATATTCTTAATTATAGAGAAAGAATTTAGTGTTCATGGTTGTGAAGGATAAAATTCGTGGTCATTTTTATATGTGGAGTCGGGAACGCTGTGTCATTTCTTGGCTGACGCGGACATTGTTTAAGTGGAGATAACTAGGTATGCTATGGAAAAATTTCGGACTTGTGTAATAGCTCCATAAAGCAAAAACTATTGATGACAATCGTTAACATTGAAAGACTTGATAATAACATTATGCTATGCCGAAAGTACTCGGAATAAACATAATATGAACCAACTCGGTGTTTTCCACTCGTCTTTAAATAACAGCACAAAAAAGATTATCGGTGAATATGAAAGGATCCTAACGAGGATAAATAGACAGAACATATCTAAATTATTTAACGAAACCTGTCTTAATGAAAGTATGCTGCCGAAACATACGCATATATATATATATATATATATATATATATATATATATATATATATATATATATATATATATATAAATATATATATATATATATATATATATATATATATATCCTGTATAAATACTTTAAACCTTAGATATCAAAAATTTCTGGAGGTACCTAATGAAAGCAATAATAGATTTAATAAAAGTGCCGAATTCCCAGAACATTTATAGTGTTTACAAACAGGAATGTCTACTCAAATGCAGGTATTCACAGAATATGACTTTTATAGTAATAATATATATATAAATATATGTGTGTGTGTGTGTTTGTGTGTATGTCTGTGTGTTTGTGCGTGTGTGTGGCTGTTTATGTGTGTGTATGTATTTGTATTACATGTAAATCATCGGTAGAAAAATTATATGAAACTTGGTGTACGGATTAAAATACGTTAAGAAAACTATGTTATTTCACAATTCATATATATATATATATATATATATATATATATATATATATATATATATATATATATATATATATATATATATATATATATATCACTTACCCTTATATACAGCGATGAAAGTTAATATATCAAAAAGCATTTGGGACATATGTGTATATGGACTTTTGTCCTTGTTTTGGTTTATGTTACGCCCAGTATATATGAAAGATTATTTTATTAAAGTGCAATAATAATAACAGGTAAAACGTGACATAGATATATATATATATATATATATATATATATATATATATATATATATATATATATATATATATATATATATATATATATATTGGAATGATGATTTGATACCACATAATGAATAGACAGAATTGAATAAACACAATTTATGCTCCTTTTTTTATTCGTCAATTGGAGAGCACCTACTGTTGAATGAGATAATCTCGTCGTGTTTCATGACGGACACATTTTATTTTCAATATAGGCAGGACCAAACACATTTTGCTAGTTTTAGAAGCCATTTGCCTTAAATTTCGGAAACCATTTCTCTGATTTTTAAGAAAAGGATAATTCTTTTGCTGTTTTTAAATTCATTTGGAGGTTAGTTAGCGATTCTTTACTTGTTTTATGTTCCTGGTTGGTTCATTTCTAATTCTCTTAATTTTACGTATTTATTTTAATCGTAAATCTGTTATAGACGTGTTCCAGCCTCATCACCAAGAATTTTCCCGCATATTTGCAGTCTAATTTTCATTACTTAACGTGTGCCATCGATCAGTCCCTGCAGAAGCGTTGGCCGGAAGGTTGCCTATATCCAAAAAAGAAAAAAATGATCATATATATATATATATATATATATATATATATATATATATATATATATATATAAGTTCCGTGTAACTTGGGAAGTATGTGAATGTACGTATATATATGTATATATATATATATATATATATATATATATATATATATATATATACATATATATATATATATATATATATAGATATAGATATATATATATATAAGTTAACTTGGAAAGTATGTGTATGTACGTATACGTGTATGCGAGTGTGTGTGTGTGTATGTACTGATTCCTTGTAATGGGACGGTATGTGTGTGTGTTTGTGTATGTGTGTGTGTATGTGTGTCTGGGTGTACATATGTGTTGCGAAAATTGTAACGGATGGCAACGCTGAAATTGGAATCGGCAAACTTTTTTAATGTGTGGTGTCCCCTCAGGACGTAGACGATATGGGCCCTTCACAACCTTCTGTCTCTTGTATCTGTTAATAAACTTAATCTTTTTATTTTTCCCAAACCCTTATGAGAAAGAAATTTGTAAATTTGAAACAATGTTAAAGGCCGTAGAGTACAGAAGAGGGGAAAGAGGGTGCGCGGCCCCCTGGCATCCATATTGGAAGGGCATACAATCAAACTGCGAAATAAAAATTTACTTTTTGAAATTTAAAATTGTCACAGTTAATTTCTTTGTACAAGCACCGTAGAATCCAACAAGCTGATGTGAATGTGGATCCGTGTTTTGATAAGCGAGACCTGAGTAAGTTCCTACTGCTTGAGTCTTAGTGGCATGGAATCAAGCAGTTGGCCCCGGGCATCGCCAAACATCACGTCACTGGGTGAAGGTAAGGAGAAACCACTCCACATTGTTTAACAATAAAGCATGGAAATCCTCCGATTATAAAAAGAAAGAATCTCTGAAGAAACATGATCACATGTCACGAAGGGTCTTTTAATTAAAAAGTAATTCATACCAGTTTTTACGATGATTGTCAATGGTTTAATGCTACGTGTACGTGTCTATACCACTCGAAGAGAAGGAACGGAATATGAAAAAAATGAAAGGGAAACATATTGAGAAATTCTTTTGTCCAAGAGTGTCTAGCCGATATTTTATTATTTCTTTTTGACGTCATACAAAGTAAGAAAAATCGTCTAGCTCTATGTCAGAGTCTCAGTTAAAATAGTTTATCACTTGTTTCCATTCTCGCACTGT
>OZ038488.1:87451388-87456388 GCA_964036315.1 Acanthosepion esculentum
TTTATCATTCTGAACTTGTGTTGCTGATAATAAAAAATACGTTACTTCTGTGGTTTAAGTTGGTTGAGATTTCTTCACTGGTGTTGACTTGGAACCATTAAAATTTTTATAGTAAAATTATATATATCATCACAGTAATATCATTCTGCTTGTAACGACAGTAATTGTTAATTAGTCTTAGTGACGTGTCTGTCGGATACATCTTGGTTAACCTTTCCACTCCCTTACTCTCAAACTCCTCGTTTTCTTCTCTTTCTTTGTCCATGATAAGAAGAATTCGATAAAAATATTTTAAGCAAAAAAAAAAAAAAGATACATATTGTATGAAAAAAAATAAAATTATTTTTAGCTTGAAAGAAAGCCACAAAATTCAAACCATCTTTTATCAGTGTTTATATTTACTTATTTTTTTTCATAACGTAAGTATGACTGTCGTAGAGGGCAAACAATAAATATATAACTTCCCTAGCTTGACTAACTAAATCGCCAATTCAAGAATAGAAATTCACGTCTAGATGTGAAGTGAATATTCAAGCAACGAGAGGCCTCGCCTTCGGGAAATTAGAGAAACAAAGCAAGAAATTCTTGAGCCTATGTTAGAAATAAATATTCAAGCAGTGGGAAGAGTGGCTTTTGGGAAATCTGAGAAAAAGTAGAGAAAGAAATTCACGAGTTGGTGCGAGAAAATAAACTGGCATATAAACAGATACAAAGTGTTGATACCAGACAGAAGACAGTAAAAAAAGACACACTTGGACATAGAAGGATGCAAATGTACCTCAACTTAGCAGTTGTCCTTTCATAATAATGACAAATATACGAGGGTCATTCAATAAATAAGTTGAATTTTTCGGTACAAGGAATTCTAATACAGATAGAAGCTTACTCTTTTTTATTTTGTTTTGTTTTACTTCTTTTTTAACATAAATTTAATTTCTTTTGCAGATTAAAAAAAAACTTTGAGAGTTTTGGCGATTAACAAAGATGGCCGACCAAGAAGCATGCTCCAGGATTGAACAGCGGTCAGTTATCAAGTTTTTTGGTTGCTGAAGAGTGCAAACCAGTTGAAATTCATAGGAGAATGTCAACTGTGTATGGTGCCACATGTCCCAGCCAAAAATGTCTACAAGTGGGTTAAATTGTTTAAAGAATGACGGAGCATTGTTGAGGATGAAGACAGGCCTGTGATGGCCTCTAGAAGTGAGGTCTCCTGAGGTGATCGAATCAGTCAATGAACTCATTCAGTCTGACAGAAGGGTAACAGTGGATGACATTGCAAGGACTTTGAGCTTATCTTTTGGGACAAACGCAGGGGTCATCAGTCAGAAGGAGTCATCTTGCATCATGACAACGCAAGGCCTCACACAGCAGGCCAAACGGTGCAGACCATCAACGAGCTGGGCTGGGAACTGCTCCCTTATCCCCCTTACAGCCCTGACCTTGACACTTCAGACAATCACCTGTTTGGTCCCTTGAAAGCGTTCACGAGAGGCACGAAGTTTAAAAGTGACGATGACCAAAAGTGTTGTGGGCGACTGGCTGAGACATCAGTCCAAAGATTTTTACACTGAGGGAATACGGAAGTTTGTGCACAGATGGGGAAAGTGTGTGACAGTGCTGGGAGACTACGTTGCGAAATATAAAAAAAGTAAGCTTCTATCTGTATTAGAAGTGCTTATACCCAAAAATTCACCTTATTTATTTATTTATTTATTTATCGTATTTCTACGACTCAACTTACAAAGAAAAACGTCTTATACACAAGAAGATCTCTAAGCAAACGAAGAACTGCTGTAATATAAAAAGAAATCGAATCCCTTTCTCTTCGAACAGCGAAAAACGTTCCTTTGTAAGATTATACGCCATCTTTCTACCAGCCTCCGTACTACTTCTCAAACTGAGTAAGTAAATACTTTCAGCATAGACACTTTTCATCTCTCACATTTTAAATACTAATCTCACACCATTTCAATTAACAACGAACTTTATATTTTTTTAATATTATTTGTTCTTTGGAATTTTCATTAAACTTACAGTTAACAAAGGATACGTTTGCTGTACTAAAATGTGTTGATAAATTTATATTATTATGAATAATCAATTATTGATTATATTAAATCAATGATAAGAGATTAACAAAGGCAGAGTTATATTCATTTGTATTTGGATTAATAAACATCTATTAGGGTCTATGAATACCAATGAACAAGGCCTAATTTTCGTATCATTACTGTGAGACTAGCTAGAGCTGGAAGCCAGAGCGGGAACTGAAGCCAGTAAATTTCAAAATTTGGAGCTTGAGTTGCAGCTGAATACTTAGATGCCAGCCCCACAACCCTGAATTTGAGCAGCGTTACTAGGTTCCCACAAGGATATTTCCCTAGGCAAGCGATCGAAATTTCTTTTTTCCACATAAAATTTCCCTTTCGTATTTGAGGCTATAATACCACTTTTACAAATTTAAAATAACAATGCCCGCATATCTTAATTGCTTGTAGTATCGTTACTAATTTTGTTTATGTATTTCTGATCTCTGATGCATATAATTAGCATGAATAATAACAATACATATATAAGCCAAGTAATTTGCGTTTGCTAATATTTATTAATCTTTTTGCTAATATTTATTCATTATCTCTTCATAATAAAATAATTTCTTTATTAATTTTAAGCCACTATGTCCAAAAAATTAAAACGAAATTTGAAAGAAGAAAATAAGGCTTTCAATGATGAATAGGAATTGCAATATTTTTCAGTGTTTAACAGTGGTAAAACGTCTTGCTTTCTTTGTGATACTGCAATTTCAACAGTTAAAAATACAATATGCATCAATATTATGTTGTTCATAAAGACAATAAATATGCTAATTTTGGAGGATTGCACTGCAGAAACTAAAGAATGCAAAGCAGAAACAATTATTCCATTCTGTATTAAATTCAGGAAATGCTGCAACAGAAGCAAGCTATAAAGTTACATATTTGCTTGGAAAATAGGCAAAGCTTTTATGTAGAGCTCATAAAGGAATGCATTGCAGAAGTCGTAAAATGTTTAGGTCCAGAAAAATCGCTTCACTGCGCTGTGCGAGACAATTTTACTCCAAGGAATCTATCTTACATATCTATAAATCTACCATGCTTAGAATATTGTTGCAATATATGGTCCGGTGCCCCTGCTGTATACCTGGACCTCCTTGACAAGATCCAAAGAATAATCAGCAATATTATTGTTATGGTCCAGGTTAGGACCAAGGAAGAACAACGCGAACACAAGAGTAGAAATAACAAATATATATTACACGGAATAATAATACAAGATGTGGAAGGTGTTAGTATGACTGTCAGTCTGGTTTGGAGTGAACTACTATCGGCTCGACTCGATTCGTCTCTCTCTCTCTCTCTTGAGAGTAGTATACATAATGTTAGGAAGAGTTCATTCTGTAGTTACAGGTAAGGACCCATAACAATTATATTATTGGTCATGATCTGGCGGCTCGGTTTTTATCATTTACCAACCGCCGTCAGATTGCCTCGCTTTATAGATACTTTCATGGTAATTGTTAGGATGAGCTCTTCGCTATTGTACTCGGGCTGTATGAATTTAAGCGTAATACGAGACTGGCTGCTAGATCTCATCAACTTACAGTTGACCTTGTTAGAGGTTGCCGTAAATTCTATGCTCACAGTTTCTTTTCTCGCACTTCTCGTTTGCGGAACTCCATGATTTCCAGCCAACTTTAATCTCCAAAAATTTTAACTGCAATGTCAATCGCTCTTTTCTCTTTCTACTCATTACTAATGTTTCTGTTTCTAAATCGTCCACATTCTGTAACCCCTTGCCTGTTATTGGTTCAATCGCCTTGCTTGGGGTGATATGATTAAAACATGTTTACAAATATAAAAATGTGCCTCTTTCAAGAAGGACAAATACAGATTGACACATGAATTGGCCAAAAATGTAAGAGAGCAACTCAAAAATATGATAAAAGAAGACAATATATTTTTGGATGAATCGAGAGATTCCACTGATTTGGCACAAGTATTGGATTTCATTCGTACAATAACTGACAATGTTCATTTCTTTGAAGAATTATTTGCTTTAGGCACCCTTAAAGGAAAGACAAAAGGAATAGATATTTTTTAATAACTTCAAAAAGAAATGTTATAAGGTTGGGCTGAATCTTACTAAATTGGTAAGTGTTTTTGTGCTGATGGTGCTCAAGCTTTGATGGCTAAAAATGAAGGCTTCATTGCATATCTAAAAAGAGTTACCACAGCTGCAATGCACTGATTTATTTTCCTTGCATTCTGCGCCAGCAATATCTCTGTGTAAAATCTGCTATTTTAAATAGCACCTTACATAATATTTTATGGATTGTAAACTATATACGAGCAAATGCCTTGAGGCATCGTCAGATTCGAAACATGTTGATGATAGATGACGAGCCAATAAGTTTGCCCTATCACTCAAAAATACACTGGTTATTTCGAAGACAAGTTTTGGTCAAAATGTTGTCTTTACGAGAGGAAACAATTGACTTTTTTTAAAAGAAAACAATAAGTTTTATGAAATATCAAATATAACATGTCACAGATATGTGTATGATGTAATGAAAAACAAAATCAGTTAAATATTTCGTTACAAGTAAATCAAGACGTTCCCTACTTTCGAAAGTAATGAGTAAAAGTAACGAGAATATGTATAAATCTTTTCAGGAATACTAGTCAGTTTTAGACTCTTTAATAGAAGAATACAACAGAAGATTTAGTAATTTTGGAACGCATAACTTCAGCCTGAAACTAACTTTTCAGTTCCACTCAGTTAATATATCAGAGGCTTCCGAGGAGTTACAAAGGGAGCTTATTGAGTTGTCCGAAGTTAATTTCCTGAAAACTCCGTTTGGCAGAAAGAAAGATCCCATTGAAATTTGGAAAAGGGCGGTTGAATATCCTCCCCTTCGTGAACATACACACCAACTTATTTCTTGTTTTCCTTCAACATAC
>OZ038488.1:87461388-87468888 GCA_964036315.1 Acanthosepion esculentum
TTCATTTTATTTTGCTTCGTGTTCGTTCATTTTATTTTGCTTCGTGTTCGTTCATTTTTACTTTGCTCCAGGTTCGTTCATTTTTATTATGTTTCGTATTCGGTCATTTTAATGTTGTTTCGTATTCGTTCATTTTAATGTTGTTTCGTATTCGTTCATTTCAATGTTGCTTCGTGTTCGTTCATTTTTACTTTGCTTCAGGTTCGTTCATTTTTATTATGTTTCGTATTCGGTCATTTTAATGTTGTTTCGTATTCGTTCATTTTAATGTTGTTTCGTATTCGTTCATTTCAATGTTGCTTCATGTTCGTTCATTTTAATGATGCTTCGTATTCGTTCATTTTTATGTTGCTTCGTATTCGTACATTTCAATGTTACTCCGTATTCGTTCATTTTAATGTGGTTTCGTATTCGTTCCTTTTTATGTGGTTTCGTATTTGTTCATTTTAATGTTGCTTCGCGTTCGTTCATTTCAATGTTGCTTCGTATTCTTTCATTTTAATGTTTCGTATTCGTTCCTTTTTTATGTTGCTTCGTGCTCGTTCATTTTTATGTTGCTTCGAGTTCGTTCATTTTTATGTTTCTTCGTGTTCGTTCATTTTTATTTTGCTTCGTGTTCGTTCATTTTTATGTTTCTTCGTGCTCGTTCATTTTTATGTTGCTTCGTGTTCGTTCATTTTTATGTTTCTTCGTGCTCGTTCATTTTTATGTTTCTTCGTGCTCGTTCATTTTTATGTTGCTTCGTGTTCGTTCATTTTTATGTTTCTTCGTGCTTGTTCATTTTTATGTTGCTTCGTGTTCGTTCATTTTTATGTTTCTTCGAGCTCGTTCATTTTTATGTTGCTTCGTGTTCGTTCATTTTTATGTTTCTTCGTGCTCGTTCATTTTTATGTTTCTTCGTGCTCGTTCATTTTTATGTTTCTTCGTGCTCGTTCATTTTTATGTTGCTTTGTGTTCGTTCATTTTTATGTTTCTTCGTGCTCGTTCATTTTTATGTTGCTTCGTGTTCGTTCATTTTTATGTTTCTTCGTGCTCGTTCATTTTTATGTTGCTTCGTGTTCGTTCATTTTTATGTTTCTTCGTGTTCGTTCATTTTTATTTTGCTTCGTGTTCGTTCATTTTTTTGTTTCTTCGTGCTCGTTCATTTTTATGTTTCTTCGTGCTCGTTCATTTTTATGTTGCTTCGTGTTCGTTCATTTTTATGTTTCTTCGTGCTCGTTCATTTTTATGTTTCTTCGTGCTCGTTCATTTTTATGTTGCTTTGTGTTCGTTCATTTTTATGTTTCTTCGTGCTCGTTCATTTTTATGTTGCTTCGTGTTCGTTCATTTTTATGTTTCTTCGTGTTCGTTCATTTTTATTTTGCTTCGTGTTCGTTCATTTTTTTGTTTCTTCGTGCTCGTTCATTTTTATGTTTCTTCGTGCTCGTTCATTTTTATGTTGCTTCGTGTTCGTTCAATTTTATTATATATTTCATCTTCTCGGTGCTGCCTTTTGCATTTTTTTCCAACTTAACTTATAGATATATATATTTCACTATTATACATCGTTGTATTCAAAATATTTTCCTCGTCTTCCTATGTTTCCTCAATTTCTTCCAAATGCTGCTCACCTGAAAACGTAACTGGTCCCGCTCCTGGGGGGACGGGAATGTTCACCTCGGATTTAGAACTTCTGTTCAGTTATTTACGAGTTGGTTTTTGATGTCCTAAATCGAATGTCATTTTAGATGTGTTTCCTTTTCGTGAAGACCTGGGCGACACTGACCCTGAATTGAGACACATGTGCCTATCTTATACAGACCCTTGGGAGGAAATGTCTTCATTATATTGGCTGACGTCAGAACTGAACAGAAATAAGTGTTTCTATACAAGATAAAAGTACATAACTTGTTTTTTTTTTGTTTATTTTTGCACCAATCCCTTTTTGCCCGTGTTTTATCTTCTAGCGTATCATCTTGCATTTGTTGTTGCCAATCTGTTAATTTCAAGATTTCCTGGTGTTCATTACATTATGCCAAGGAGTTATAAATATGTTTGTTAAATACAGGGTTAGTGATAAGTTGTTGACTTATTTGGCCATTTAGCAGATTTGGGGAAAACTATTTTTAGGAAATATTCTGGTTCAAGATGATGTTCAAATATTCCTGTATTCATACGCATGCCCACAGACCCACTCGAACCCACGCATATTCTATGTGAGTCTGTTTAAACTGGTCGGCTGTCAGACAGGGACTAATTATCTTAAAAGTTCAGTGTAATGATCAAAGTTAGATTGATAGATTTTATGACTTCTCATCACCTGTTTGCTCATTTTTAATATACAATCTTTTATATTATCTTGTAATAGATATATTATTGTATTATTGAATCTGTATTTAATTACTGATATTGTTTAAACTTGAGTCTATAAGAAAGCTTTTGTTGACTTTATACTTGAGTCTATATATGCGTCTACAGTTAAACTTTGGTTGAGTCTATAGGTAAAAGGTTGCTGCGTTTATACTTGTGTATATAGGGGCATTTATCTATATGTATACTTGAATCTATTGGTAAATAGTAAGTAGGCTTATACCTGCATTTATAGCGAAACATTAAACATGATTTTACTTGAGTCTGTGGCTAAAATTTAGTTGACTTAATACATGCGTCAGTTGGTAAACTTTCGTTGTTTATATTTGGGTCCTAAGTGAAATTTGATTGTATTTATACTTGGATACACAGTTGAAGGTTGGCCGTGTTTGTAACTGAATCTAGACGTAAACCTGTTTTGTGATTATATTTGAGTTTATAGGTAAAACTTGATTGCATTTATTCTTGATGCCACAGATAATAATTTCACCTGTTTATATTTGAATATGTTTGTACATAGTAGTCGTGTTTATACTTGCGTTTATAGGTAAACATTAAACATGTTTAAACTTGAGTCTGTAGGTAAACATAGCGTTTATTCTTGGGTCTGTAGCCAAATATTAATCAGCCATCAGGCAACCATAAAACTCGAAAGTTATACCATTTGTGAAGATGTAACTCATCTTTGGTTGATGCAATTGGTGTTTTTCTAGGCCTGGCCTATATAGTATTTCATTGTATAATACGCAATATATGTGATTAATAATTACCATTTAATTAAGCGCTTTCGTAAAGAAAGTAGATTAGATTGAGAAACAAATATTTCGTGTGTAAAATAAATCGTTTCTTTTTCCTTTGCACAACAGGTTTACGAAGTTATATCCGTAGCTTTATAGGTAGCATATCTGAGATGTATGGATATGCGTGTAGCGCAGCAGTTGTCGGGCTGGGAAGTTAAGAAAGCCTGTCGTGTTCAGATTCCGCCCGAGGCCATTGCGTTAGCTTTCATACAAATAACCTTGAGAAAGTTATGAAATCATCTGTTACCCTTTCAACAACTGCTTAATAGCAGGACAACCTTGCTTCTTTGTTGTTTGTCAAATAGTTTATGTGATAAATCGGAATTCAAAACTGGTTGGGTGTGGGCCTAAAAGCTCCATTCGAAAATAAAAGAAGTAGCTTGGTGATGTATTGCATCTATTCTCAGCATAGTATCGACAGAGTTAACACACACACAATCACACACACACACACACACACACACACATACATATATATGTATATATATATATATATATATATATATATATATATATATATATATATATATATATATATATATATATTGGCTCCTGTAAAATAATAATATAATAATAATAATAATAATAATAATAATAATAATAATAATAATAATAATAATAATAACAATAATATTGGCTCCTGAAAAAATTAATTTCGGTTGAGCTCTTTGGTTTGAGGTGTGAGTTTGTAAACAGTGACTATTTAAGCTAATATTGCACGACTCTTCGGCAGAATTGAGTCACTGTCAGTCACTGTGTGTTTATCTAAATCTAAAAATAAACACGCTCAAATTCACCTTCATCCCTGCCGTGAGCCGTTAGTGGTAGAAGTTCCGACTGACGACAATTCAGTCGGGTTTCGATCCTAGCTAGAGGCAACCGGACGTCTAACCACACTGATGAGCTGCGAAACAGTCTGTCTGTGGATGACAAATATATATATATATATATATATATATATATATATATATATATATATATATATTGTTACGGCTGGCGCAACACAAAATAAGATGGAATAGATTATTAGAAATTAAAGTTGAAAGAAAAGATTACATGTAATAACGAAAAGTGGGTTTTATTTAACATATAATAGAATATTTTTATAAGCAGCAGGGCTGAGGCTTAAACAATATACGTTGGGAAATGCTAACAGGTTAATGAGCGTATGCGAGCCCAGAAAGTAGTTGGCTTAACGTGTAGCTATATGAGGGAGTGGGAGAGGGAATTATTATACAGCTAAAATTAAGGCGACGGATGGGAATTCGTCGCTAGTCAAAGAATCATATTATTTTCTTCTTAGAAAAATAGTTAGATATTCACATGTATATAAAATAAAGGAGTTTGGTCAATAATATCAACGAAAAAAAGGTGAAGTATTTACTGATAGTCTTTTCTTTTCGAGGACTGTCGGAAATTAGATTCTTTCGGTCGAAGCTTTGTTCATGAATCAAAAGGGACCGGAGTCGACCTCAGTAGTTGTGGCTGATTTCAGGAGGCAACTGGCTAGTTGGTACGAACTCCTTGTTTATATATGTTTTTTGTACCCTCTAGAATCCAGTAGATGTTTCTAGAGACTTCTAGAAAGTTCCATTCTATTATTATTATTAAAGGGTTTGGTGAATGGGAGCTTTTCGTGAGGTAAAATGGGCATCTAGTAGCTACAGATTTAAGTCAGCATTTTAAGCTAGGTTTTGTATTTTATAGTGCAAGTGTAAAGAGGTAGGACAAAATGGGGCCTCGTAACAATATATATTTCGTACAATTAGAATAAAGTTACCATTAGTTAATGATCATTTTCACCCGCAAATTTAAAAGTTAAAATTGGCAGGATTTTTCAAACTGTTTACGGTGTTATTTTGTAGAAGGCGACTGGTTAGTTGGGAGAAGAGAAGAGAGAGAGAGGACGTCAGAGGGGGGCAGAGAGGACGAAATGACAAAAGATGGCATAGTTACAGGAAGAAAAAATAATGTAAAATAAACATTGAGCGCTGTGTGTGAGTCAGTTTTAGCATTTATTATATAATATTTAAAATACTATAATATGTTAACAGGATTCATTGTGATTATTCCAACGGATTACTACCTGTATATATAACTATATATAGATAGATTATGACGGTAAATATTGTATATCGATATCTATCTTAAACCTTTATAAATCTGCTATTCGTCACTGCATTGAATATTCCTACCATATATGACCTGATGCTTATGATATGTAGCTGAACATTTTGACAAAATCCATTGAAAATCTGTAAATCTTTTGGACCTGATCTGGCATCTTGATACCAGCCACTTACACACGGCCTTAACGTACATATCCTGTGCATTTTCTATACGTATTTCCTGGCTAATTCTTCTGCTGAACTTTCCTCTTTGGTACGTCGTCTTTCCGAATTTAAATGGAGTATTGGATGGGTAACTATATCTTATATTTCTGTTCAAATGGCTGATGTAACCGTAGGTTCTACGCTAATAGATTCTTCTCCCTCAATTGCAGAATTCTCTTCCAGCCTCTTGATAACTACAATGTCAATCGTCATCTAAAATAAAATAACTGGAAGCTGAATATTTAATTTATATATATATATATATATATATATATATATATATATATATATATATATATATATATATATTTAAATACTTCCTTACTAAGAGAAAATATTTATATATATATATATATATATATATATATATATATATATAATGTTTATTTAAAAATTATAACATAAATATTTTATAAAATCCCTACAAAAATAGCCATTTTGTTTTAACACCTCTGGGGTTTTATCAAGTGACCGGAGGTGTTGAAACAAAATGGCTATTTTTGTAGTGATTTTATAACATATTTATGTTATAATTTTTAAATAAACAATTGTATATGCTCTACTCTGTATTGAACACTCTTTTAAGAATAGTAATTGTTGGTTATTGGAATGTATTCCGTATACAACCATCCTAGACTTGTATATATATATATATATATATATATATATATATATATATATATATATATATATATATATATATATATATACAAGTGAACATTGAAGTCAACACTTAGAGACAACAGGCTGTTTCATGCTAGACGCAATCGTGGCCTGACGATTGCATCTAGCATGAAACAGACTGTCGCTTATAAGTGTTGACTTCTATGTTCACGTTTATATTTACACACGCTCTATCTCTGATATTGAGCACTTTATCCTATAAATATAGCACACCTTAAGAGTATATTTCTTCATATATATATATATATATATATATATATATATATATATATATATATATATATATACACATATGTGTGTGTGTTTGTGTGCATGTGTGTGTGTGTGTTTGTGTGTGTTTGTGTGTGTGTGTGCGCGACAGGTTGTTTCTAGCATGAAACAGCCTGTCGCCTCTGAGTGTTGACTTCAATGTTCACTTTTATATTTATATTTACATACGCTCTATCTCTGATATTGAGCAGTTTATACCGTAAATATAGCACACCTTAAAACTATATTTTTTTACACACACACACACACACACACACATATATATATATATATATATATATATATATATATATATATATATATATATATAAGATTAATACAAATATATGATTTGTCACTTAGCTGATTGATATCATATTCAGCACCTCGATTCCAGAGTTTTGTAGACGAAATTTGTGCAATTGTTTGGTTCTCTATTGATGAGGTATCAGCATATGTGTAACAATTTTCACGTTTTCCTTATATTTATATTATGTTAAAATAATTTATGCTTTTATTTATTAGTGTTAGGTTGATTTTTCTTCTTAGTGTGCATGTCGGTGTGTGCGTACGCCGTGCGTGTGTGCGCATGCGTAGAATGTCGTGGTTATTCCTTCATAATGTTTTTGTCTCCTCATCCTCTCTCATTCCTTTTGCCTCCTCATCCTCTCTCATTCCTTTTAATTCCTTTCGTCATTTTTCTGAATTTAGTGTCAAAAGATGGTGTAACAATGTTATATTCGGTGTCACAGACGACTTTTATTTAGGCTAAGTTTCTGGAATAATGTGTACTTTTCTGAAGTTTTTGAAAATATAGGTTTATTCTATTGTTTTTTGTTTTATTTCTTGTTTAAATATTTAATTATTTTATTTTTTGTTTAAATAGCTTATTGTTTTATTTACTTTTTGTTGAAATAATTATTTGTTTCTAATTCCAATTAATGCTTGAATATATATATATATATATATATATATATATATATATATATATATATATATATATATATATATATATATACGATGCAATGAAAACGAAAGAAATATATAAATTCTAACGTTCACAGCATTAATCCATTACAGTGCTC
>OZ038488.1:87473888-87481388 GCA_964036315.1 Acanthosepion esculentum
TAGACGCCCTGGGTATGACGATAAACTACACCCAGCATCAAGTCCTCTGATCGGGAGAGTAGATTTTCTGAGAAGCGTAAAACCACCTCTTAACTGCTGTTGTTCCCACGCCCACCCCGACCTGAGGTGGCAGCAAATGTTAGGTATATAGCTATGGACAAATAGTGAACCATAAATTAATAGTACATTTTTTAATAAAATGACCACAAATACATTTTTATATCAAAATAGCAATCTACGTGAAAATAAAAAAAATATAAAAATACATTTTTGTATTAAAATTACCAACAATAGATTTATGTCCTACAAACTACATATCTAAAAACATACCTTTACCCAGAAAGTATAAAATGATGTATTAAATATCTGTAATTCAAAGCATAAAACTAGGTAAAAATATTTAGATTTCAGCATTACATAAAACATAAAGGCTAGTCCACGGGAAACTGTGCAATCGACTGCAATTTGATGAAATAAAACTTAAACTATTTTTCGACCCCCAACAAATCTTCGATGGATAATACTGTTACTACCACAAATTTCTTACCTCATGTATAAAACGTAACTGAAGCAAGTGAACTTAAAATTAATGTAAACGATTTTATTATTTTGCTTCTAAAGAACACGAAAAAAATCAAAGCTAAAGTAATGGCGCATTCCAATAATCTTGATAATGTTCTCTCAGTATAAGGCGTAAGAGCTACTCAAGGCAGAGGGTTAATGAATGAGGCGCGCGGAATGGACGTAAGAGGAGAGAATACTTTCATCTTTAATCCCGATCTAATGAACAGGAGCTTTTTCCGTTGTTTCTTATTTCGGGTTTGGCTTCTGGTTCGTTCTAACATCTTCTTTAACTCTATTCTTTTAACGTCTCCGTCTAAAACTCTGAAAGTGTATTTACTACTGAATGGCTTTTTCTTTTCTCAATAGGAATAAATAGGTACGCCTTTCATCCGGTTCACACACCTCCCCGGCCTTCTTAAGAAGAGTAGATGTTTATCCCTTGTTTCCTGTTTAGGAATGGATTTCGCCTTGCGTCTTGGTGGTAGTATCTCTTTGATTTGAGTGGTGCCTCTTACTCTGTAATCCTCTACTTCGAGTGGCTCTTTGGCCATTTACAGCATGAATATCACAGTGAAAAAAAGTAAATGAAAATTATGGGTGTTATATAGATAATTATATATAATATAACTATAATATGTCTTAGGTTAATGGTCAGAGTTGAATCAAGCCAGGAAACAGTGATATTAAAAAGTGCTCGATACACGTGTGAAAAATAAAATAAACATAAAAATAAAGTAAAAATAACATGCAGATCTTTTCAGTTTAAAATCAAGAGGTCAGATGAATCCGCTACCTTGGTTTCAACCTTACGGTACCCTCAGTCGTTTTTTTATCAAATGACCTCTTAACGCTTTATTTTTTTTTTTTAACTAATGCACGCTATATTGATATTTTAAAAAATAAATAAACAAACGTTTGTTTATTTATTTTTGAAAATAACACTATAGATATTAAGTTTTTTTTTTAATATAACCTTAAGAGATCATTTAATAAAAAAACGCCTGAGGATACAGTAATGTTGAAACCTAGGTAGCGGATTTACATTCTAATTTTTAAAGCATAATATAATTATGTATAGATAACGGCTGAGTCTAGATTTGAAGAGGTAAAAATTGTATTTTTCGTGAAAGCATCCACGTAGGAGTAGCAGTTTTGGGGGATGAAACCGTCTGAATGCAAAATCCTTGTAAAAATATTATTGTAATGTTTGGGACACGTAATGAAAACACCAGGTTTGGAGGATTTAACACTCGTAGAATACAGGGAAGTAGAGACGTAGAATGTAACAGCGAGTAATCTACTTAGCAAGTCTATGTTGACAAATAGCAGAATGGATGCAATGATGGATGGTAAAGAGACAAACACTGTTTACAGATACAAAGGACATGAAGTTGTGGAGATCCATGATCGCCAAAGATTTTTAGGAGAACGGTACATAAAATACGAAGGTCATTCAATAAATAAGGTGAATTTTTCGGTATATGGACTTCTAATACAGATAGAAGCTTACTTTTTCTTTTAGTTTTCAACGTAGTCTCCCAGCACTGTCACACACTTTTCCCATCTGTGCACAAGTTTCCGTATTCCCTCAGCGTAAAAATATTTGGACTGATGTCTCAGCCAGTCGCTCACAACACTTTTGACTTCATCGTCACTTTTAAACTTCGTGCCTCTCGTGAAAACATTCAAGGGACCAAACAGGTGAATGTCTGAAGGGGCAAAGTCTGGGCTGTAATGGAGTTGAGGGAGCAGTTCCCAGCCCAGCTCGTTGATGGTCTGCACTGTTTGGGCTGCTGTGTGAGGCCTTGCGTTGTCATGATGCAAGATGACTCCTTCTGACTGATGACTCCTGCGTTTGTCCCAAAAGATAAGCTCAAAGTCCTTGCAATGTCATCCACTGTTACCCTTCTGTCAGACTGAATGAGGTCATTGACTGATTCGATCATCTCAGGAGACTTCACTTCTGTAGGCCTCCCAGGCCTGTCTTCATTCTCAACACTGCTCCGTCCTTCTTTAAAGAAATTATCCCAGTGGCACCATACACAGTTGACATTCTCCTATGAATTTCAACTGGTTTGCACCCTTCAGCAACCAAAACTTGATAACTGACCACTGTTCAATCCTGGAGCATGCTTCTTGGTCGGCCATCTTTGTTAATTGCCAAAACTCTCAAAGTGTTTTTTTAATCTGCAAAAGAAATTAAATCCATGTGAAAAAGAAGTAAAACAGGAAAAAAAAACAGAAAAGAGTAAGCTTCTATCTGTATTAGAAGTCCTTATACCGAAAAATTCAACTTATTTATTGAATGACCCTCGTAATTTAAGGTTTAATCTCTATCAAACCGTGTAAATTGTCAAATACCATCCTATGATAGCGTATGCCACGCCTTTTAAAACTGTTGATTCGATACAGCAAACATTGTAGGAGCTCAAAATGAATGAGTCAGGGATTGTCAAATCATGTCCTACAAAATGTTCATTCTGGTACAGATTGGAAAATCCTTTCGTCCTTAAAATCTATTAAATATATTTGAGAATATTTTGAGAAGCAGGGGCATAATTGGGCGGCTCTTATGCTATTGAAAGAGAAAATCAACTTCTTTTTGCACGATTGACATCTGGATATATTGAATATCGTTCTGGATATACGTGTCTCATTCAACGACTCCTCAATAAAATGATACCCCGGGGATTGTACATGTGTAAAGAAGGTGAATGACATCTGCAAGATCTCGCTTACCAAGTATATGTCGCTCACAAAGACGACAATCATCTCTGTGACGGCAAAACCTTCTCTCATCACTCCTTAGCGCCGTTATTCTCGTGTGATCAATAGAGACCTCCACTATACTGTCGAGTCAACAGATCCCTTATTTCGGGCGAAATTAAAAGATTCACAACAATCCGTCTTGTTAGTGTTGAAGCTGCATTTGTTCCAATGTGTAGAAATATGCAACACCGAGAATACGTTGGCGGCGAATTTAGTTAACAACGCCATCATCATAAAGGACACGATCAGCAAAGAAGAAATTACATTCTTGTATACGAGATAAAGCCGATGACTACACGCCAAGTATGCGAATTAAACACATTGATGGGGTGTCATGTTTAGCTTTCTAGTATATTTGAGATTAAGAAATTCGATTATCACTTGGTTTCATATTCTAATAACCTCTTGCCAAGCTTAAGCGTAGATTACGAAATAAAAACTGTCTCACCCAAACTTGGCATCACCGTTTAGAGAGCTGCAACTACTTTTTCCCTCTTTTCATATAGAAACATAATGCTCCAAGGAACAATAGCGCCGAAACATGATGCGCTTATATTAATAGACTACAGTTATTTTGTACTGAATTTTGATCAACAAGATTAAGTTAGGCTGCGAGAATATCCATATGCCGTCCTGGGTATGACGATAAACTATATCCGCGTCCGAGGTAAGACGATAAAATACATCCAACAGCAAAACCTCTGATCAGGTTTTGAGGAGCGGTGAACAACCTCTTAATTGCTGGAGATCCCAGGGTCCACCCTGACCTGGGGTGGTAGCACCTGTTAGGGCCCCAGCTATGGGCAAATAGTTGATCCCCACAAACTGCGATCAAAACACTATGAAAGTGTAAAAAAAGAGTTTAATACCCTTAATACTCTGTAAAAAAATATTACCAGGAATACATTTTTGAGGAAAAAATTGTCACAAGCAATGCGTGATTACCAGAAATACATTAAAAATGTTACCAGTAATACATTTTTGGAAAAAAATTACCGGCAATACATTATTGACAAAAAAATATTACCAGCAATACATTTTTGGAAAAAAATTACCGGCAATACATTATTGACAAAAAAATATTACCAGCAATACATTTTTGGAAAAAAATTACCGGCAATACATTAGTGACAAAAAAATATTACCAGCAATACATTTTTGGAAAAAAATTACCGGCAATACATTATTGACAAAAAAATATTACCAGTAATACATTTTTGGAAAAAAATTACCGGCAATACATTATTGACAAAAAAATATTTCCAGCAATCCATTTTTGGAAAAAAAAATATTACCAACAATAAAAATTTTGTCAGCATTAAATAACCCATTGGGGTTGATATGCCGTAAAATAAAACAAACCAAACCATACCAAAACGAATATTCATACCAACTCTGAAATAATCTCAATCCAACGTGTTTAACGTATGAGCAAGATTATGCTTTCTATTGAGCGTGATAATGCCTCGGCGTTCTCATTCCGGAACCGAAATGAATTAAACAATGGAAAGCAAATGAAATGATTTGGTAGCCGATTGATATCATTTTATATTAATGAAGTTGTCAAATTGGAGCAAGGGATATTAAGAACTAGACAGTTATTGTCTCATAATGTAAATGATCACACACGCACAAATGATCGATTAAGATTAGGCATATATATATATATATATATATATATATATATATATATATATATGTGTGTGTGTGTGTGTACGTTTATCACAATTCAAGCAATCGCACCATAGTATTAATATTGTCAGATGCATGCTTTCAGAATCTTCATTTAAGTGCCAACAAAAACGATGAAAGTACGAGTTAAAATACATTTTTGAAATAAATTCAAATGCTATAGCATTAAACAAGGGTTTAGGCTTACCCAGAGAATACAGTTCCCACAGAAAGCCTTCTCACGATGAGTGTCGTGGAGACCCTCATCGTGACGAACTACTAGGCCGAAAGAATCAAATTTCTTACAGCAATACAACACATTGCAAAAACACAATAACCACAACAATTTTTCCGGAAAAGAGAGTTTCACTTCATTGTTTTTATCTTGTCTCTTTGATAAAGAACACAGATGTGTCCGAAAATACCCACTTCAATTCTTTCTCTTCGAGCATCTGTTTAATCAATAGATCTATTAATATAAAATAATCATTATTAGTCTTATTGAAAATATTCTTTTTATAATTTTGTTGTCCATTTCTTCCTGGAATTTCCTGAACCGGCCTATTAAATCTAGATATTATGAGAAGCATCAGTCAGTTATATGCCATGCGTTATACACGCTTAGGTGATCATCTATCTTTCGATACATGACTGACGAGGCAGATCTTTTCCTGCAGTAGGTTGCCATTTCTTTCTGCGGTAGACCAGTTGCCATCTAAGTCTATAGAACCTGTTTTTTTCTGCTATTTACCCATAACTGGTGGGAGAAGAAAAAGATTTATACCTTTCCCAAGGGTATTAGAACGTAAGTGATGGTAATGAATTCGACAGGAATTCGAACTCGGCTCTCCGATTCCTCAATCCGAGTCGCCATCCACCGTACCTCCTCTAGAAGAAGCATAGGTCGACTAAATATGTTCGAGTTAATCACATTAAGGTTTTGCAATATCGAGCGTACGCTTTCGCAATGATTTGACCTTGTGCCAAACTAGAGAAATTACCTCAGTCTTATAGCAGACTATATCTTTATGGGATGGGAATTCCCCTTGGTGCTCTAAACAATATCTGTCCTCTTATTATCGCTACCAGTCTCCCACCCGCCATCTCCAAACACATTAGGTAGTTTACTCGATTTTTGCCTTTGTCGCTTTTGACTTCACTATGACCTGACAGTGTCAGATTCTCTAATCCCACTTTTCTCGTTACGTGTTGTATAAATTTCAGCTTTCACCTTCTGGTCCTAATTACAGGTGTCCATTTTGTTCCCATATTTCTTAAACTACCTTCGTTGCTCACATATTCTCTTCATGGTATACTCAGCATCCTTCTGTAGAACCCCATCTCTCTTTTGTTTTCATCGTTGACGCAATTGGCCAGCATCCAATGCCATAGAGGAGTATTTATATTACATGGTTGTTCAGTGTATTCTTCTTACGAGATAAGTATATGTGCATGCTAATTAGTTCCTCAATATGTATTTGATATATACAAAGACAGGGGTTAAATATTATCCTGACCCATTTCGAGAGGATGAAGAGACATGAGAATTGTCATGATTATTTATTTTCCCACCTAACCCTCACCCACGGTTACACAATTCTTCAATCGCTTGACGAACTTAGAGAGACCTTTTCTTGTTGAACAACGTAGGTTGCAATTGCGGTCAGGGTTTCACCTCATTAATCAGTGTACAGTCATATTGAAATGGCCCGCTTTTCAAAATACGGAAGTCAAATTGTGATAAATATTTAGAATAGAGGAATGAAAAACAATTCTCTAGTTCGTGAAGTATGGTTCCATTTCTGTAACCCGACGATCAACAAAAATTTTAGGCAAGACAGACATTTACTAGAACTGTATATATGTTGGTATGTTTGTGAGTTTGTGTTTGTTTGATGAGATTTTAGTGTAATTTTAATATGGATAGATACGTAGCTACTACGGTTTGTTATGTGATGTTAACGAACCATCGTTGTCACTTTTGTAATGCTCGTTGTGGTAGAATCTTTGTAAATCGCAGATACAACTTATAGTACGCCGTTAAACAACGTTGGTGTCAGACTCCTTCGAATATCACTAACACTAAAAGCACTTGCTAGATAATACTCGCTCGAATAGTAGTGCGTATAGTGATCAGAAAAGATGAATAGTATAGAGAATAGCGAATCCTATAGTAATAGAGGATAGAATAGAAATGGTGATCCGAATAATTTAGATAATAGACTAGAAATGGCAGATCGTTAGACGTTAGCTACTTTCTACATCTATGCGTTTTCTCTATGGTCACGTTGTCTACTTAATTCAATAATGGGATCGCTTGTGTTTGCTCACTGGCGATCTATGTTCAAACTCAAGTGTCAGCAGCGACACCTTATTCCCATATAACAGTTTGTGATGTGTAATTATACAAGCAATACTGCATATGTCTCTGTTGTGCTACATCTGCGTAGGAAATCCGTAAAACCGAAGCCAGTTTTGTTCTCGAAGATTATGAGT
>OZ038488.1:87486388-87543888 GCA_964036315.1 Acanthosepion esculentum
GAAAGTACAGAAATGTTATTTCTAAATTTTCGGCTGGCTGAGTTGCGTCATGATGCTATTTTTCTCACAGATTTTGCCCAATCGACCCTACTATACTGAGCAGTTGCTAAAATCATAAACAAGCAACGCACATGCGCGAAATTAAATATATAAAATGGTGACTATTGTATATTTACTGTATGTCTATGCACAATCACTTACACACACAGACACACACACACACACACACATATATATATATATATATATATATATATATATAAAATTCTATGCTAACGTTTTTTCTTTCACATATCAAAAAATTAAATGCACTGTCAATCATTTTCCACTGTCTTCGTTATTACTCTTCTATTGTTCTCGATCCTTTATAATGTTTCTCGTTTTTTCTTATTCTTTCACGCTGAGTAACCTCTTGTGTTTGAGTGGCTTTACTGTCTTGCATGCAGTGATACGATTAAGAAAAAGGAAAAAAAGTATATTGTAGACTTAAAGGCATCATCATGGTACCTTGTATGAGATAATGGTCTTCCACGGCTTATGAGCTATGTTTAGATGAGATGCCTCTGACTGTAAAAAGAGATAAAATATCTCCGAAATTCCATATCTGTTTCTCCGTATCATGCACGGCGTTGTTCAGACGAGGTGCACATTCTTGGAGTTAAATTTTCACTGTTCTTTCTGTTTGTTGGGTAAAGTCCAATAACTCTGAAATGCTTTTGGCTCTTCACCTGTGCGTCACTGTATTTTTTATATATTGGCATAGATCCAGCTTGTTTTGGAGTCTTTTTCGTTTGTAGAATCAGAGTGTTGCTAATGCATTAATAAAATGTTCCCATTTGAAAAGCTCACATCAACAGAATTTGGGAAATTACTGTTCTTCTTTAAAACGCGATGTCCATTCAGAACATGAGCAAACTTGACTCTCCAAAACGTCTTCTGACTACTCTACTTTTTCCTTGTTTTCTCATCCATTCACTAAAACTATTTAGGTAGTTTACTCGTTCTTACTTCCAGATTCGGTTGTCTATTTTAGTAAGGCCTGAGTGTGACGATAAACTACATCCTGCAGCAAGGCCTTGATCGGGAGCCTGGAAGTTTTGAGGGGCGTGTAACCACCTCTTAATTGCTGTTGATCCAAGGTCCACCCTGACCTGAGTGATAGCACCTGTTTGGCCCCCGCTATGGGAAAATAGTGAATCTTCCCACAAAAATAACATTATGAAATGATAAAAATAATTTATTATAGTAAAAATCCCATCAATAATTTTGTATATATAAAAGATGACCAAATGACATTTAAAAAGCAAAATGATAAGCAATACATTTATCATGAAGGTAAACATTTCCATTGAAAAATATTTATTGAATCCAGAAAATTCTGTCCAACTTATTTAGATTTCGACATTAAATAACCCATAGAGATGTTGATATGCCGCTAATCAAAATCAAACGAAATCTATATAAGCCCTGTTAGTGTTGGGCTTACAGCCATATAACTTTGAAACACCGCTTCTCGTACTATCACTGTAGTTAAGCAACGTCATGCATGGTCAATACCTAGATGAGTGACTGTTTGTGAATGCTAGGTCGTGTAAGCTTGGATGTGTCGTTGATGTAATTACGTATAACTTGGATATGTTAATCGGAGAGCCGGTTTCCAATCTCAGTTGGGGGCGTTATATTTACTTACGAGCAAATACACTTGGTAATTATACATCTTTCCTTTCTAGGGGTTAATTAGTAAGACTTGTATCACTAAGTCATTATTATCTAAAAAATATTCACAGAATCTAAAGATATTTTCTGGCTTTAAATAACCCAACAAAAGTGTTGGTAAGCAGTAGAAAACGAATCAATCAAACAATGACTTTTGAGAGTTAAATTTTCTGATCTGTCTTTCCTTATTATATGTCCCAGAAATATCATCTGTCTTTTTTCTAAATGTTAATATCAGTTTCATTTTAGTTCTTCCCTTAAAACTTGCTGTTCGCTCTGATGTTTTGGATATGTTATTCTCAGTAATCCTTGTGAGCCTTTTTGACTCACGTGTAAACCCGAACGGTGTTCGTCCTCGGTATAAAGATAAACTACACCCGGTAACAAGATCGGGAGATTGGAGGTTTTCAGAATCGTCGAACCCTCTGTTGTTCCCATGTCCATCCTGACCCGGGGTGTGAGCACCTGGCATGGATCTAGGAATGTGGAAATAGTGAACATCCAAACAAAAATTAAAACATTGTATACGTTTTATAGTATAAAATACCAACAATACATTTGTGTAGTAAATTACCAGCAATATATTTTTATAAAAAAATTACCAACAATACTACATTTTTATAAAAGAAAAAATTACCAAAAATATTTTTTATAGTAAAATTACCAACAATATATTTTAACGCAGAAGTACCAACGATACATTTTATAGTCGAATGAAAGTACGTTTTTATAGCAAAATGACAATCAATACATTATAATTTTTTTTTTTTTAATATATTAAAAAAAACAATTTTCTCTGATTGATCTCATTTCTCGTAAGGAGAAACAAGTTTTCACTTCTGATTTGATGTTGTAAGATTATTTTCTAAAATAACTGCAGCTAAGTAATTATAATTTCATCCTGAAATATTGTCATTCTTTTGAATTAATTAATTTTGAATTTTCATATTTAGATGCCGGCATTAAATAGCACATACTGGTTGATATGCCGATAAATAATAACAACTAAACAAAAACGAACTGTCTCATCTTTTAAAACTGTTCCCTAACCCAGAACTATGTCTACCTTTTGAATTTTAACACAAACTGAAATTGTGTCTAATGTTTTACTCTAATTTAACCTGAGCCGATATACCTTTTGATTTGACGGTAAACCGTAGCTATGTCTAACTTTCTGATTCTAGAGTGAAACAGACATATCTTTTTAATCTTGGGTAAAGCGGATTAAAACATTTTTCTGGCTAACGTAAACCGGACATATGTTGACCAACTGTAAACCAGAGATGTATCTATCTATATATTCATTCACAGCGACTTTTATCCTAATAGATTTATATTCAACAGGAAATAACACAACGAAGTTTGATATGTGAAATTACCCAACCATAACCGAAATCTAATCGTATTTAACGTCTTTTTGAACCTTTACAATCTTTCAAACAACACTTCAGGGCACAGCTCACCTTCCTATTCCATAAATTACCCAGTTTGCTGTAAAGATCGAGATATTTGTCGAAACTTTCACTTTCTTTTTGTATCAGCCCTTTGTCGACTTCAACAGCGGCACACGCTTTTTGATAAATTTTCCAATTATAAACGATGTCTATATCGGGTTGGCGTGTCTGAGTTTGGATTTCACATTACCAAAGGATTTACTTTTTTTTTCATTCTTTTGAGCAGTTTGTTTTACTTATCTACCATTTGTATGTATGGACAAATCCAAGTCGTTTTCTCAATTCCCAGTGGAATACTTTTTTCTCCTTAACCCGGTCGCGTATTAACAGGATTTGCTGCATTAGCTTATTCGATAAATTCCATTTATTTCCGTCTCCGTAGACTAATACGTTTACTCATTAACTGAGTCCGGATTATCTTGGAATTGTCTTTATATTATTTATCGAAAGGCATCAGTAACAGATTCATTATCATCCTTTTAGTTTTCATATGCTGTTTTTATGCAACCACTTACCAATCATTTTACCTCATAGCAGCATAGAGAATTCCGCTTCTCATCTTTAAGAAATCGTCTTCCAATCTCCGACTCCACTGAATGTCTAGATCTGATAGAGGAACTATAGCGACCAATAAACTCGTACATGACTGGTGAAAACCATAATACCGAATCTTTTCAAATTTAATAAGGAGCAAGACATGGAATCAAACAGATTAACTATAATGGGGCCGTCGTTTCATGACGTCCCTGATATAGTTAATCTGTTTCCTAAACAAAACTCTGCGCATGTGCAGGCACGGATACAAAGAGAATAGCACTAATCCTTTCAACATTCCATTCGACTCTAGTAACAGAAAAATAGCACTCCAGTATTCCCTCCCAAGGCTACTGTAATGGCGCTAAATAGGGCTATGTGGATGACCTAGGTATTCGTAGCTGAGATAAGAATGGCCTTGAACAAACAAACAAGTATTCCAAGAAGTATGTCGCAAGAAGGGCTTTTGAAAAAAGAAACTATGATCTAAATTGTACCTGGGCCGGGTCCAAAAATAGTCCAGCCCCCGCAAACATCGAATGAGCTTTTTGAAGGATTGATTCGTTTTCTACGGTTTATCAACCCTTCGTATGATATTTAAAGCTAGAAAATATTTTTCTCAGTCAGAATCTTTTGGGGGGGATATTTTGGGGATTTAGTTATACAAGTCTTAGTAATTAACCGATATCTGGTCTATAAGCGGCGGATTCATGCCTTTCCCAAGAGTATGTTCGCGTATGTGCATAACGATCCTAACTGGAATTGAAACTCGGCTCTCCGATTTAGAATTCCGAGCCATTATCCATTACAGTACACGCACATCCAAGATTACAGCACCTGGTATTCCCAAGCGAAACTTGACATTTGTAAATAAACAAAAAGTAACAGATAACTGTTCAAGAATCAGGATTCTGATGATAAGTGATACTTAGCATGTGTTTATATTTTCTTGATATTGATAATACTCCCCTGAGTAGATGAAAAATTCCACACAGTGCAATCTGTTTGGCATCTCTCGTAAACAGGCACATGTTTGGTTCTTGTTGATATGTTTGTCACAAATATTCTTTCTCTTCTTCTTCTTCTTCTTCTTCTTCTTCTTCTTCTTCTTCTTCTTCTTCTTCTTCTTCTTCTTCTTCTTCTACTACTACTATATATTATTATTATTATTATTATTATTATTATTGAATACGCGAGTTGTGACGCTGGAATGGCCAAGGACGCATTCCAAAAGCTGGACAGAATATTGCGACACAAGAGGACTTCTTTGGTAACGAACAAAAGAAAACTGAGCTGTTACGTGACATCTGTCCTTCTTTACGGCAGCGAATGTTGGACGATTTCCTCAAAGATGAAGAAGAGACTCGAGGCGACGGAGATGTGGTTCTACTCAAGGATGCTGAGGATGTCATGGACCGAGCGTGTGAGCAACGATATGCTCTTATAGAGTATGCAAAAAAGGAGGCTTATACTTAACATCAGGAAGAGGCAGCTGATGTTCCTGGGACACATAATGAGAAAGGAGGGCCTGGAGAATCAGATACTCACGGGTCAAATAGAAGAGAGACAAGTGAAAAAAACGGCCTTAAGCAAATGGATGACTGAACGAGGCCTGGGGGTGGTGGTTGACGGAAGGAACTTGTTGTGAGCTGCAAAGAATAGAGTGAGTTGGAGATCCATGATCGCATACATCCTGATGGGACACGGCACATAGAAAGAAAGAACAGTATGATCAGAGTATCGGTAATTTTGTGTCATACTTTGATGTCGTTAATGGAAATTCTTTTCTGGCGACATGATGTCACAAAGACTCCTTACAACTCATGATCTTTGCGAGAGAGACGTTTTTCTGGGGGGGGGGTCTACAATCTTGGTTTCAACTTTCCCTAAGAGTTCTTCCAAGTTACTAGGTCATGCTTTAAGCCCAGGCATTATTAGAGGAATTACTTCGGCCGTCATGCTCCATAGATTCGTCACCACCTTAGCTAGACTTTGATATTTTTTCAGCCATTCCATTTCTTTGAAGTATTTTATTATTATTATTATTATTATTATTATTATTATTATTATTATTATTATAAAAACAACAACGTTATCTATCAAACGAAACAGATATGGTCTTATCGCTCCAAGAAAAGCACTGAAATTAATAAGAAAATAGGGAAAGTGATATATATTTATTATTATTATTTATTCAATCGTTGTTTTTATTATATTATACATTATTGGTTGTTTCTCCTTATTATTTTATATTTTTATTAATTTGTAAGATTTATAGTGTAGTATATAGTTTTATCTACTTATTATTCTCATTATCATATAATGAGCTGGCATGGATTATGTAAATTGAATGTGACTCAAATAAGTTTTATTACAAGACTTAAGTATATTATAGTTACTAACTTATATATTTGACACAAGTGAACAATCCTTAGTTATTTACTTTTTCATATTTCAACACTTTATTAAAAAATTAATTTTAATTTATTTTATTTTATTTTATATATGATACGGAAACGGCCGACATTATTTTTGATTTTGAATGATAAGATTTTTTTTTAATTCTAACATCGATTTCCTCATGTTTTAACTCGTTAATTTCTCATATGCTTTATATTATTTATTCATAATTTAACTTTATCCTGTTCCCCAAGTTTATATACAACTATACCATTAATTATACAATGAAAATAAAATATTGATAATAATAACAGCAAGAACATTGATAGAAATGATAATAATAAATATGGGAATAAAACTTGCCGTGTCCTAGAAATATCAACGTAATGTCTGTCGGGGAATAGACGTCTCTCATGGCAGGACGAAATCTTTAGTTTTGGTCGACCGTCGTCTTAGAGGAGGTATCTTGAACTAAATTACCCCTTGGTAGTTAACGATAAAACGCCAAAAAAAAATTATCAGTGTTTACAAACAAAACCTCATACATTGTTGATTGTGACCGAGGTAAACAAGTGCCGCGTTCCTCAGAGAAGAACCAATCTGAGGTCGAAAAGATCTGTCACCGGAATAAATTCTTCCACCAACAATGAAACACCTGGTCACCAAAACTTAGTTAACTTCAACCTTAAATCAAGTGACTCAATCCTAAATCAGTTAATTAAAAAAAGCGAAGGAAATTGAATCGCAAAGGTTATAAACAAATCATGGTAACTTTTTTTTTACTGTATTCGAGAAAGAAATATCACGGATCAGGCATACCAATATGGAGAGATATGGTAGGAACTAAAATAAGAGCCTATCTCGACCCAGATATGCCAGCCAATGTCCACGGAGAGATCAGGCAGAATAAAAGACTCGAATGCAGAAATAGTTAAGATACTACTAAATATAAGACAAAATACAATAAGTCATAATCTAAACAAAAATGAGGCAAAGGTGGAAATAAATAACATGACAGATAATGAAGGACAAAGTAAAATAAATGAGATACGAAATAATGATCTCTTTGGAAATAAAACGGAAAAATTTAGCTACCACATAAACAATTGCATTGATTCAGATTCTGTCATTGATGAAGATGAATCAAACGACATTAGAGCGGAATTCATTGAAAACAACAGAGTTGACATCACTGAAGCGAAAAGCCACATCATTCAAATAATCAGCAAAGTAACTCGCGCACAAAAGTCAGAAATAGACCGGCTTCCACAAATTCATATGACAAAGTCCAATGAACATACTGTGCAAACATATAACGCTGCATTGTAAACATTGTTAACAGACAGACCACTGGTGAACATCACCGAAGTAAATAATGTCATATATATGCAACAGTTTTAAAGGCTACTTGGAAACTTAATGTAGAGACAAAGAAAAAAATCAAACGACAGACAAAAAGTACCCGCTTGGAAGGCAAAATTAAAGCGAGAAATTGAAGAAATCAGATATGAAATATCGATACTAGATGAGATTCCAAGAAATCCAAATTTTTCAACACGTAAAAACAGGACGATCAAACAGAGATATAAGATTAAACTACTAAATAAAATCCCATCAGCCAAGGAAATACAGAGACTACAGCTAAACAAGACGATGGGAAAAGCATTGGAGGTTTTAACAACAAAATAAGATATTCCAAACGAAATTCAAGAAGGTTTACAGGGAAATTAGAAAAGCATTTACAGAAGTCAAAATGCCATCATCTATTGAAGAGGTGCAAAAATTTGTGGAGAACATTTGGAGTATCGCAAAGGCATATGATCCCAATGCAGAGTGGATCAAATGAGAACAAAAAGGAATGAAGATTTTGTTACGTTGCTACATTTGTAATGCCAACGAATACTTGTTGTCACTTTCGTAATGTTCACTGTAGTAGAGACTTTGTAATCGCAGACACAATAATAAAAACGCCGTCAACATACTAGTGTCAGACGCCTTTGAATATCACTCGCACTAATAGTACTAATACTCGATCGAAAAGTAACCTGTATAGTGATCCGAATAGAGAAATATTATAATTAATAGCGTAGAGAATAGCGGTCCATATAGTAATAGAGGATAGAGTAGAAATAGTGATCCGTATAGTATGGAGTATAGACTAGAGTCTAAAGCGATCCGAATAGTAATAGAAGACAGAATACAAATAACGATCCCATATATGCATTTTCTCTATGGTCACGTGGTCTACCAAATTCACTAATGTGAATCGTCTGTGTTTACTTACTGGCGATCTATGTTCAAACTCAAGTGTCGGCAGCGACATTTTCTTCCTATATAACAGAAGGATTAACCTGTTCAAGACAATGAAAAATATATCCAAGTTTAATGTCAGGTGAGTTTTAAGCAAAACTCCAAAATCGAAATCCTCAAAAAAATGACATAAAGCCCTTGCACAAACCTTATCAATGCTAATTAATAACCTCAATGAAATTCTGGAATGGATCATTGAGTGTATTATATATCTCCTACCTTAAACAGGTGAAACAAATGATCCAAAAAATTATAGACCAATAACATGTCTGTTCACTACGTACAAATGGATCACGCCTGTCCTGACGAAATGTACTTACTGTTTTCTTAACAAAATCAACATTTAATCTTTGGAATAGAAATAATGTCGAAGAGGTTCATATGTTTGCAAAGATTCTAAAGTATTGTGGGGAAAAAATGTAGAAATGTCAGCACAGCTTGGATATTGGATGCTTCAGGAATAGAGAATAACCATCTGAAGGAAAAAGTAAGAAAATAATAATACAGACCTGTGAGTCTGCTACCTACAAGCGCGTTGTGTTTTGTTTAACGATCAAATGCAAACGCTTTTATTGAACAGAACCTTGGGAAATTTAACTTGCAGTTGCATAAAAATTACATAGGCTGACACAATTAGGCTGAAAACCAATACACTGTCCGGTGGCAAAAGCTGCTAGTGGCGACAGGGGTGACAGTACCACTTTAGCCACTGAAACTATGTTAACTACACTAGTTGGGCGCTGATGATGGCAGGGTTTTGCAAGTGCTTTCACACGTTATATGTAGCAAAAATACCGTTTTGGATTCAAAAATCAGAATATCAGACATGAACGAACTGGCTGTCCCTGTGGTGTAATCCATTTTCAATGTCTTTAACTGGAACATAGTTAATATTAAGAGAATGGATGCCAAAGCGGGGAAGCGTCTCCTTGGCCACCGCATTCATCATCCTAAGGCTGATGTTGATCAGCTGTATATACCCACATACGAAGGAGGAAGAGGATTAGTTCAACTAGAACTGTCTTACAAAGCCACAACAATCGATCTTCAAAGAAAACTGGAAACTACAGAAGACAGAATGATGGACTGTGATAAAAACCTTGAAAGAAACAAGAAACTGTCTTCAGTCATAAAGAATGAATTTTCAATTGGGTGAAGAAGTGAATGTAAAACATAATACTGCAGCGGGAAAGAACCTACAAAAGAAAGCAAAATCGATGTACGAAATGCAGAAGCGATGGCAAGATAAGTCACTTCATGACCAATACTCTGTCCTTACCAAATAAACAGATATTGACAAACCTCATATCCATCAGTGGTTACATAGTGCACGGTTAAAAGCTGAATACGATGGTTTTATATTTGTTGCACAAGAGCAATGCTGCTAATTAGATATCACCAAGTATACATACAGAAAAATATTGGTGACACCAAATGCAGCATCTGCGATAAATATCCAGAAACAATTGACCATCTTGTATTAATTTGCACAGTATTAGCGCCAACTGAATATAAATCTCGGCAGGATAGACTGGGCCTATATCTACACTGGAAAATCTGTAACTTATTCGGGAAGGAAACTGTAAGAAACTGGCATGAACACCACACAGACCCGGTCACAGAGATGGAAGCTGCAACACTTTTGTGGGACTTTATACTACACTCAGACTGAACAATCAATGTTAGTCACACAGACATCGGGGGTAAAAACGGCATGTGATTTCTTACTGCTATGGCAGTTCATGCAGACTGTAAATTATCTTTGAAGATCGTTAAAAACTATCAAAATACAAGTGAAATCTCAAACATGTGCCACATGACAACATCAAAATATCCAGTCGTAGTTGAAGCCATCAGTTTGTTTGGATGATGTTTCTAAAGAAAACACTGAAGGGGTTTATATTAGCCTATGCCCAAGAGAAATACTGAAGATTGTACTCACAAGTACAGCTACAACTTATAAAGGGCTTTTATCGATGTAAAATTTGAGTGGTCTTAGGTTGCCTGTTTTATTATTATTATTTTTTTTTTTTTACAAAAGTACTCAGTGAAAACGTCACGATGCTATCTCTGAACTTAGGTCTCTGGTTGGGACCCGGAAGGAAATGAGTATACAACAGAAACCAAAAGAAACAACAACAACAACAACATTAGTAATAAAATAATAATAAAAATTATTATTATTGTTGTTGTTGTTGTTTTCCGCTTTGATCCAATTACTTATGATCACTTGTCACTGTAGGCAAATGCAAATTATTCTCAATACACCTTGCGCCTCTTGTTTGAGAAACACATTTTCCAAATATGTGAGAAGTCCTCATTAACATAATCTTTTGTTTTTCACATAAAGGTGGATTTGTCATGATTTTTTTAATGTGTGTATCAATATTATTCCTAATCATTTCTAGTTCTCATAATACCACAGGAATAATGATTCTGTTTAATAGCCACATTCTTGTAATTTCTATTTCCAGATCCTTATATTTCGAGTTTATCGAATTCCATCGTTGAAAATATTATTATTATTATTATTATTATTATTATTATTATTATTATTATTATTATTAAAGCTGTCGAAGTAATGGGTTTCGGAAAAGTTATTTTTCTTTCGAAATTTCATATTCAAGTCTTGTATATTTCCGTTACGCGGAGGTTAATTTCGACGATGTCCAATTTACGTGGACACCAAGGATAAAGTTGCTGGATTTAATTTTATCAATTAGATTTTTTTTCGTATAATTTTATTATTATTATTATTATTATTCTTTAATGATCTTCATCTTCCGGAAACCTGATTGATTATATTTTTTTCTTCAGTTGACGGAAATTCCACTCGAATGATTAGAAGAAATTGAAAGAAAGAAGAAAAAAAAGGAAGATTGGAAGATACAGAATCTAAACGGAGTCAACTTGCCAAATATATGTATAACTGTATTAATATTTTTCATATTATCACTGCTTATTCTTTTACAACTAATGCTTCTGATATTTTTTAACTATTATGTGCCGTGTCCTTTCAGGAAGTAGGCGATCATGGCTTTCCAATTCTGCCACCTCCCACAGACCACATTTTGTCATCCACTTGCTTAAGTCCGCCAGGTATGCCATGCGTTACTTTCCCTTGCTTCTTTTTCCTTCTATTCGACCTGAGAGTAACAGATTTTCCAGGCCCTCCTTTCGCATTACGTGTCCCAGAAACTTCAGTTGCCTCTTCCTGAAGTTAAGTATAAGATTCCTCCTTGTTTGCATGCTGAATATGAAAAACAAGTAGCCACTTGAAAACACACGCAAGTATATATATATATATATATATATATATATATATATATATATATATATAACCTTGTAGTAGTACCCTTATGATCTGTTAGGTAAAATCTGGGTAGGTACATTCTGGCTCACTATTATTTAGGATTTTGCTCTACTGGTGTATTGAGCACTTTTTATGTTCTTACTTACTTAATTTACTTGGAGGGTGTTCTTTTCTTTTGACTAACAATTGCAGTGCTGATTGATTATTTTCAACCAACACGGATGATTGTAGACTTTTTCTCCCGGTTTGTTCAAATATATTATCCGAGTTTTTTTTCACCACGTCCTAGTATGGGTATTAAAATAACATATATATATATATATATATATATATATATATATATATATATATATATATATATATATATATATATGCTCCTGAAATATGTTTTTCGGTTGAGCTCACGGGGAAAAAAGTGTGTGTTTGTGATCAATCACTACTACTGCTAATAACGCAAGACTCTTCGGTTAAAAGAATGGAGTGTTTATCTGAAAATAAATACTCTTAAATTCACCTTCATCCCTGCCGTACTCCAAGGGCTTAGGGGGGGAGATTCTCCGACTGATGCCAATTCAGCCAGGTTTCGATCCTAACCAGAGGCAACCGGACGTCTAGTCACAGTGATGAGCTTTTATACAGAGAAACAGACTGTATGTGAATGACAATATATATGTTCCTGAAATATTATTTCGGTTGAGCTCTCGGTGGAGAAGACAAGCTTCAGGCAACCGGACCTCTATATCCTTGGATGACGATATATATATATATATATATATATATATATATATATATATATATATATATATATATATATATATATATATATTACCAGTCTACGTAATGAACAATTTGTAATGGACAGGTTCGCCGTTGCCTGACTTTACATATATATATATATATATATATATATATATATATATATATATATATATATATATGACAATTTCTCGGACATTCAGGCCGGTAAATGTTGTTAATACTGTTTATTATGACCAGAGCATTTAGTTAAATATTTATATCTATAAAAAGAATGTTAAACATAAAAATGTAAAGTCAAGCAACGTCGAACCTGTTCATTACAAATTGCTCATTACCTAGACAGGTATATGCTTGACTTTATATATATATATATATATATATATATATATATATATATATATATATATATATATATATATATATATATATATAATAAAAAGACTTAAACACTAATATGACCATGGAATATTAGTGTTTAAGTCTTTTTATTATATCCTTACTCTGTCCTGGACATCGAATTCTACCTGGATCATATCCTCTTGGAATTATTTTTATACATATATGTATGTGTATATATAATTGCATATGTATGTGTATATTCACCACTAATATTGTCTCTATATATATATATATATATATATATATATATATATATATATATATATATATATATATATATATATATATATGTAAAGTTAAGCAACGTCGAACCTTGCTCATTACCTACACTGTTGGTGGTTTGGGAATACCAGGTACTGTAAGCTTGGATGTACGGTTGGTATAATAGATAATTTCGCACACACAAGACATATTGAAGGTGAGGGAAGCAATTTGTGTGCAGGGAAACAACGAACAAGATGCATGACCAGTTTATGCTAGGAGTAAATCTAGTATCGTTGACAGAACTAACCTGGCTGCTGATCTCGAAAAGGACCTCCAATCTGTGGTTGACTGGGGCAGGAAGTAGCTTGTAAAATGTAATGCCTCCAAAACGAAACTGCTTTCCTTTACCAACCACAGAGAACCCTTCCTGACTCCCGTCAGAATGTCTGATTCCCAACTCCTTGAGAGCGCCTCGTTACGCCTGCTTCGTCTCACTCTGTTCACTGACATGAGGTAGAAGAAATATATTGAATCAATAGCTTCATCTACCGCTAGGAAAGTTGGCTCTCTGTGTCGTACCTGAAAGTTTTTCTCGTCTGAGTCCACCTTCCAAATCTATAAATCAACCATCCGTCCTTGCATGGAATATTGCTCTCATATATGATCTGGTGCTCCCGCTGTACGTCTCGAGGTCCTTGACAAAATCCAGAGATGAATATATAAGATGATAGATCCTGATCTGGCATCTAGTCTACAATCGCTATCCCACAGACTTGCTGTGGCCTCCCTCTGTCTCTTCTATAAATATTTTCACGCATCTTCTCCCGACGAGCTACTTTTGCTCGTTCCCGGACTACATGAATTTAAACGAGCTACCAGGCTGAGATCTCGGTCACACCCTTTCACTGTCAAAACGATTAAACGTAACCGTGTCTTCTTCTCAAACAGCTCATTCTCTCGCACTTCCCGCGCGGGAAACTCCCTTCCCCTTACCTGCATCCCAGATGACTGTAATCTTCAAATATTCAAGTGTAATGTCAATCGACATCTGACACCCTGAGATTGTTCCCCGGTCCTTCTCTGTATCCTTTCCCCCCAAACACGCCTCTTTACTCTTGTTCTCAATCATCTGTAACCCCTTGCGTGCTAGTGGCACTCCCGCTTTGCTTGGGGTGAATTGCCTTAAAATATATATGGCAAAACAGGGAAACAGATATGGTAAGAATCAAAATTTACTTAAAGCAAAAAAAAATGAAAGGTTATCAAGGGCAACCATGAACGCACAAGGCACAAACGTAGACAGCACATAAAGAAAGAACCTAGAGGAGCCTAAGAAAAGCCTTTAGTCAGGAGAACATCCAATTTCAAAATTTAATTATGTAATCCCAACTGAACAAAATAAAGAGTATTTGGTCCTCCACTTGCTACTTTCAGTGCTTGTATTCGATTTTTCATGGATTTGATCAAGTTATCAACAATCGACTGATCCATATTTCCCAATGTTTCTAGCGTTGCCACTGACGTGATTTGGTTGCACGCTCTCGAATCTTTCGGTCAAGGTGCTCCCAAACGTGCTCTGTTGCATTCATGTCACGACGCTAAGCTACCCATGACAGTGACTGATTCGTTGCGATTCCTTCCAGGCATTTGCCGCTTTGCTTGTGTGATATGGCGCTTCAACTTCGTGATAAAGGTAGACGTTCTTGTCAATCTGATTGGTTTCAAATAGTGGGGGTAGTCCTTTCTTTAATATTTGACAGTATTTTGGACAATTCAACCGCTCGTCAACAAGAATCAGCTCAGATTTCCCGCCAAACTAGACAGCGCCTAACACCATTACTCCAATCCCTCCATGTTTCTCGGTCGCCTGCAGACATTTAGTGTTCCAAGTCTGATTCTGATTTCTCCAAACAAACCAATCTCGAATTCGAATATTGGCAGAATTTACTTCACTCTGACGAAATTACGGACTGCCAAAATTCATAATCTTTGCTCTCGAATTCTCTCGCCCAGTCCATACGGAGGTTCTTGTAAACCTCTGAAATCAAGGGCTTCTTTCTTGCAACTCCTCTTTGATAGCCTAGCTCTTTCAGGGTCTTTACCACCACATTTGGCGACATTTCCATGCTTTTGTCGACATCTTTGACGCTCTGACGACGGTTTCTGATGACTTCCCTATTCAGCGCCCTTTTCGTTCGCTCAGACACGATGCTTGGTCTTCCTGAACGTTGTTCCACACGACAATGACCTTCTTCATTAAATTTATTGACAATATTATTAAACGTTTGATGATTAACCTGGAAAAACCTAGTAATGTCTCTATTTGACTTGCCACACTGATGCCATCGTATTATTTGCCCTCGTTGAAATTCACCAATTTCCTTACTTCCGCAAGCTTTCATTGCAACATATAAGTCGACTATAGTTCATAGATGAGAGCAGCTTGATATTAGCACGGCATTGTCTGAAGAAAAGCAGATACGTTATTATAGAAGCCAAAATTGTTGTAATAAAAGGTAGCTTAAAACTTATCATAGCCCACTGTACTGTAAAAATGTCTTTACATAGTGTGGGTTATTTCCGATACCACCTCGTGACTTTTCAATAAACGAAATACTTTAGGCGTTGCTTATATTGTCAGTAATTAAATGCTGCAACGCTTTTATCATTCAGAATTCCTTTCTTATTGTTTTTCTATGTGTCGTGTCAATGAGGACGTCGGTGATCGTATCTTTCACGACTTCTCATCATTTGTAGCTGAAAGTAATGTCTGTGCCCTTTGCTACCCTTCTGTACGTTCTCTCATCCATTTACACAAGAGCATTAGATAAGTTATTTCCTGTTTTCTTCTGCCGTTCTTATCTTCAGTATTTCTTGTGAGAGTCAAATTCTCCAAGTTGTCTTTTCTCATTATTTTTCCCTAATTTTCAAATGTTTTTTCTTTATTATTATTATTATTATTATTATTATTATTATTATTATTATTATTATTGACAGTGGTGATGTAATGTATATTATATATGTCATTTTTTCGAAGTTTTATATTGAAGCGTTCCTTCAGAGGATATGGTACTGATGAAGTGTGTGGGGGGGGGGGCTGTGCTAATGACGTAGGTCTTCATACTTAAGATAAGAATAATCTTGAAGAAAAATCAACTGAACGGTGATTTTTTTTTACCTCGATAAACCTTTCGAAAACTATGCTCTAGAATTAGAATCACTTCTACTCCAGCAGTTTCTTTTCTCGTACTCACCGCCTGTGGAAAACCATTCTTTTTCTGATAACTATAATCTTCAAAAATTTAAACGCAACGTCAATCGCCATCTCCTAACTTCTTAAATCCTTCATATGCTGAGTCTTATCTTTAACTTTATCTTACTTCACCCTAGCCATGCGTACGAGTGCCATTCAGTCCTTGTCTGGGGTGAAATGATAAAAAAAGAATGACATTTAAGACATCATCTACTCTCAGTCCATCAGAAAAATTCAGAATGTAGATTTTACTAAACATCAAACATTTCAAAATACTTTGATGTGTGGATAAGTTGTAAGAAAATTAGTATAGGAGATGAGATAATTGAATATAAAATAGACTACGCTTGAGATAATATTGTCGACCATGCTGAAAAAAAAACAAACGATTATCCAAAGATCTCGAGTCACATTATTAAATGGCCTCATCAGATGGCCACATCTATAGGGATGTCATATAGGACATCTAACTCCTTCAGAAATAGCTAAACTATCAGATATACAACCGTTTCCACAGACCAATGATCAAAAAATGCCTTCAAGCGAATGAATCCTCGAAGCTTTAAAATGACCCTATTTCCACACATTTCATATACTGACGCTACAAAATCATAAAGAACTGTACCAAACAAAAGAAACCGCATCAATTGAAAACATTAAATACAAGGAACAATGAAAATGGACATCATATGTAAATCAAAGAGAAAATATGAGAAATTGTTGCCTTTCCACACTACCTTAAAAAAGAAACCCTATCAACACCAGAAAGCGTTATAACAGTCAGTCAGTCATGTGTCATGCGTGATAAACGCTTAAGCGATCATGTATCTTTTGATACTTTCTGCGGTAGACCAGTTGCCATCCAAGGCTAGAACTCGGTCTGTCCTGCTATTTATCGCGGGTGGGGGAAGAAGAAGAGGAGGATTCATACCTTTCTCAAATTTATTAGCACTTAAGTGAATGCAATGGATTTGACTGGAATTCGAACTCGGCTCTCTGATTCTTCAATCCGAGCCGCTATCCATTACTCCACCTTATAGCAGTGAACCTGTTTCATCAAAGAAAAAGTTTTTAAAAAACAACTGTTTTACGAAAGGCTATGTAGATTTCAATCTTTATTAACGATTACTTTTCGGTCAGTTAATGCCGAATATTTCCTTACAAGGAAACGGCTAATCTCACTATTGGCTTTTTATCATAGTTCTGTTGCACTGTACGACGAAAAAGCGTTACCCTCCTTATATATAAGACGTTTAGATTATAGTAACAAATCTTTATATTCGTGAGGCTCTCTGTCGTTTATAAATACATTTCAAGATTTTTCTTAATTTAAGATTTAGCCAAATGGGAAATTAAAAGAGTGTTCTGCTTTAATATCCCGAGAAATGTGAACCTATAAATTCAGAATTGACGATAGAATCATATATCATTTCACATTCCAAATCGCGTATCTTAGAAGCGATTTAGCACCGTCAGGCAAATACAGATATTTCTCGGCTGTTTATTCATTTTGCGTGTCAATAAAAGCAAACATAGCTCAGTGACATAGCCTTGCGACCCATTGTACTTATTCCGAGAACCGGTTACGCATCATTCATATTAGTTCGCAATCAAACAGAAGTAAAATCACTACGTTTTTAATGAGAGAAATTAAAGCGTGGTCTACTCAGTCAGTAGTGTGAGGCCACTGAGTGAACATGCGTACTGTGTGGCCGTTCAGAATAAGAAAAAGAAAAAAAGAGCGAGTAGATAGTTGACGTCTCGCACGCTATACTTCTGGTTAAACAATCATTCAGATCTCTCGGATTCCTGCTACAGCTTATGATTGTCTTGCAGTGATTTCTTGTATTTTCTAAAGCCAAAATCGTCATAGAAAAGGTACTTTCAGATCATGAACGATATTAAGGTGAACTTGACGAGACCGTTGATAACAATGCCGAAAGATGATTTTGAAGACTTTTCTAAATAGTGGGATAAAAGGAACATTTTGGCGATTAATACTTTGGAATGGAATACTTTGGAAAGAAATACTTTGGAGTGGAATACCTTAGAGAGGAATATTTTGGAAAAGAATACCTTGGAGTGAAATACTTTGGAGTGAAATACTTTGAAGAGTAATACTTTGGAGTGAAATACTTTGGAGAGGAATGCTTTGAAGAGGAATACTTTGGAGTGAAATACTTTGGAGAGGAATACTTTGAAGAGGAATACTTTGGAGTGAAATACTTTGAAGAAGAATATTTGGGAGAGGAATATTTTGGAGTGAAATACGTTGCAAAGTAATATAGTGGAGAGGAATACTTCACAATGGTATTCTTTGGAGCGGGATAATTTGAAGTGGAATACTTTTGAGAGGAATGCTTTGGAGTGGAATGCTTTGAAGACAAATACATTTTTGATGAATACTTGGGAGAAAATAATTTGGAGGAGGATACTTTAGAGCGGAATACTTGGAAGACGAATATTTTTTAGAGTAATTAGACGTAATTTCTGGAGCTTTTTTTTCGAAACCATTAGATTTCTGAATATTTTTCTCGCAAACGGCATACATTCCAGATTTAAATGTCGTCTTTCTTTATTTTATGTGTTTATTTTAGCTTAGGACGGCACAATGCCATGCATATTGGACACCTCGTTATGAATTCTTTAACTACGGTACTTATTACCCGCGAAACTAAGACTTCAGTCTTTAATACGCGGAGAATTACTATATTTTTCTTATTATTATTATTCAGGATATGGACGATTATGACACTCCACGATTTCCTATCTTTTGTAGCTCCCACTCCCTCTTCTGCCATTCATTTATGGAGTTTTCTCGTTGTTCGCCTCTCTTCGTTTTGCCGTTACTATATCCCGTGTGTGTTAAATTCTCGAGCCGTCTTACCACTTTATGTGTCATAGAAATTTAAACTTTATGCTTCTGATTCTATGTATAGGCGTTCTTTACGCTGCCATTTATAAAAACATTCCCTCGTTAATACGAGGTCCATTCAATAAATAGGGTGAATTCTTCGGTATAAGGACTTCTAATACAGATAGAAGCTTACTTCTTTGTTTTTTACTTCTTTTTCACATGGATTTAATTTCTTTTGCAGATTAAAAAAAACTTCCAGAGTTTTGGCGATTAACAAAGATGGCCGACCAAGAAGCATGCTCCAGGATTGAACAGTGGTCAGTTATCGAGTTTTTGGTTGCTGAAGGATGCAAACCAGTTGAAATTCATATGGGAATGTCTACTGTGTATGGTGCCACATGTTTCAGCCAAACAAATGTTTACAAGTGGGCTAAATTGTTTAAAGAAGGACGGAGCTGTGTTGAGGATGAAGACAGGCTTAGGAGACCTACAGAAGTGAGGTCTCCTGAGGGGATCGAATCAGTCAATGACCTCATTCACTCTGACAGTGGATGACATTGCAAGTACTTTGAGCTTATCTGTTGGGACATCAGAGAAGGTCAGCTGCCGGTGGGTGTCAAAGATGCTTACTGCAGAGCACAAACAGCACAGCAGCCCAAACGGTGAAGACCATCAACGAGCTGGGCTGGGAACCGCTCCCTCATCCCCCTTACAGCCCAGACCTTGCCCCTTCAGACATTCACCTGTTTGGTCCCTTGAAAGCGTTCACGAGAGGCACGAAGTTTAAAAGTGACGATGAAGTCAAAAGTGCTGTGAGCGACTGGCTGAGACACCAGTCCAAACATTTTTACGCTGAGGGAATACGGAAGCTTGTGCACAAATGGGGAAAGTGTGTGACAGTGCTGGGAGACTACGTTGAAAAATTTTTAAAAAGTAAGCTTCTATCTGTATTAGAAGTCCTTATACCGACAATTTCACCTTATTTATTGAATGACTCTCGTATATTCTTTCTTAACATAAACTATCTAATACGATAAATATATCTTATTTGTAAGATTATTTTTGTATTTTTTTTAGTGAGAACACTTATTTATATAATTAATAATTGAAATTTTCGATTATAAATCTCCCTTTTTCGGCCTTCCTTTAGTTTCACTCCGTCTTTCTTATAACCCCAATTTGGGGTCTTAAGGTTAATATCTGGGTTAAATTTACGGAGATTCTTTCCTTTTATGACAGATAACTTCCGCCCTCCCCTTACCACTACTCGGGCAGTCATCTTATTTATTGAATGACCCTAGTAACATACTTTGTCCATGGTATTGTCAACATTCTATTGTAAAAAAATATCGCTGTTACGTCAAATATGCACTTCAACAGTTCGGAGATTGTCCCACATACAACACCAGATAAGAGAAGTGATATTACAAATAATTTCAGCACTCTTTACTTCGGTTCTAATTATTATTATTATTATTTTATTTAGTATTTATTGTTAACTCTAAACTTGGATGTGCGGTTGGTTTCATAGATAATGGCTTGGAATATTTAATCAGAGAGCCGAGTTGCGATTTATTTTGGGTTCCTTATATTCCCCAACGCCCAAATACCCTTGGGAAAGATACGAGTCCTCCTCTTCTCTTCTCCATATATGGGTTAAATAGTAAGGCTTATATAACTAAATCATTATTATCTAAAACAAGTTCTCATAATCTAAAATATTTTCTAGCTTTAAATAACATTCAGTGGGTTGATAATCAGTAAAAGACGAATTAAATCCAGCTTTTGGAAGGTATCTTCGCTATTCTAATGCACTTTTGGATTTTGGTGTCCTATTTTCCATTACTTTTTACCACATTTTTCCAGACAGTTAAATTTCTGTACTAATTTTATTTTGACCCCTCCAATTTTTAGCTAATGAACATACTTAGAAGGACTGATATTACATAGGATTTGAACACTATAAGAAGACGAGGAAACCATCTACGAAGCGTCAAAATCAAGCAAGTATAATAATTGAGGAATGTGTAACAGAGGATGGGAATTGTGATACTAAATTCCAAAGACGCAATTGGAATCGCAAAATATACATTCCAAAAGCTAAGAGAAAAACATCGCCCCATTAGAGATTAATAAATCCATTCATTCTTTGGAACAGTTTCCAGAAGCTTATTAGCTACATTTACAACGCTAAGAGATCACTGACTGCAAAAGAGATAAAATAACCCGGTGATCTGGCATCTGTTCCCAGTACCAAACATTGAGATTTACAGACATCTGCAAATTCTTAGATTTGAATGTTCGCTGCTCTTTCACCTGATTGGGTAAATTCCAATATCCCTCAAATGTTGTTGGCTATTAACCTCTGTGTCTCCGGCATTTTTTTAATGTGTTGGCAGACATCCAACCTGTTTTCTGTTTGTCGAATGAAACTTTTGCTAATACATGAGATAGACAAAGTCCTGATTTGGAAAGCTCAATAAAACAAAATTTTATGAATTAGGATTCGACTTCGTTCTTATACCTTTTTCATTTGGAACCTTCAGGATAAAGTCTCTCTGCAATGCACTGTCTCTTCACATGAACAAGTGAAGTAGGTTAACCGCCCTTTGCGACTGCTTCTCTTCTCTTCAGTAGTAGCGTGCTGACATTTTCATGATTATTCCCTTATGATCGGTCCTTAAAATTTAAAGCCAATATGCATTGTTAGCATGAGTTTCCTTGTAATTCTCCGAAATATAGCCACTAATAAAGAGATAGAAGATATGAACAGACATATATAGATAGATAGATAATAAATGGACTGAGATAGATAGATAGATAGATAAGGAGTAGTTTGACATAGATAGATAGATAAATAGATAGATAGATAGATAGATAGATAGATAGATAGATAGATAGATAATAAATGGACTGAGATAGATAGATAGATAGATAGATAGATAGATAGATAGATAGATAGATAGATAGATAGATAGATAGATAGATAATAAATGGACTGAGATAGATAGATAGATAGATAATAAATGGATTGAGATAGATAGATAGATAGATAGATAGATAGATAGATAGATAGATAATGAAAAGACTGGAATAGATAGATAGATAGATCTGAACAGTCTGACAAAGCTAGATTGATAGATGAATAGAGGAGGAATTAACTTATCATTGATTATTTGCTGAAAGACTTCTTTCTGCAGATTAGTGAAACAGTGAAATATTAGAGGATAGGCATGAAGAATACACACACACACACATATATATATATATATATATATATATATATATATATATATATATATATATATATGCATATGCGTGTGTGTGTATGAGAGAGAGAGAGTTTCAATATATTATACATATTTGAGGGACACTAAATATATAGTAACCCATACTTGGCGACCATTACTAGTATACCGTGAAATATACCTCAAATTGTACTATCTATCTATCTATCTATCTACCTATATATATATATATATATATATATATATATATATGTGTGTGTGTGTGTGTGTGTGTGTGTGTGTGTGTGTGAGTGTGTCTGTGTGTGTCTGTCTCTCTCTCTCTCTCTCTCTCTCTCTCTCTCTCTATATATATATATATATATATATATATATATATATATATATATATATATACGCACACACACAGAGGGTGATGGAGACAGAGTGAGAGAATGAGATGTAACTTTGGCTAGTGCTGTTTAATCATTGGGTTCGTATAACTTATTGTGTAAATGGTTTCCACGGAGCCAAGTATTGAAATGAGAGAGACAATAAGAGAATAAAATGACAAAGAACGAGAAAGAAGGAAAGAAGAAAAGAAAGAGAGAGAGAGAGAGAGAGAGAGAGAGTGGGTGGAATGAAATGACGGATTGCGATAAGGAATTGTATGTTTTACGCAGTTGATTCAGGCATTCGTATCCTAATCTGTGAATCAAAGATGAGGTACTAGAAAACTGCATTAAAAAAAAAACATTGTGAAGATTAGGACAGGCAGACGAAAAGTCTGTTTTGAAACATTTAGGGCATAAAATCCACAAACTGTTACGAGACAAGAGGATTAATTTCCTGAATATTATGTTCCCGCTAGTGCAAATAAAAAAAATAAATAATAAATTTGAAAGCGATAGGCCATCGCTTAAAATAGTTGTTTATTTCACCACATAAAATACATCCTCATTAAATTTGCAATGACAGAATTAAAATAAATCAGAAGATTCGTTTGTGGGTGAAAGTATTAGATATTTCTGACAGGTGGTTGTGCGGTGGTTCAACCCTTATGAAATGTGATGCTTTTGAACGCTTTCAAGGCTTATTTTCTTAATTCACATGAGTAGTCATCTGCCGGCTACAATTAGTTTCTGAATACATGTGCATGCTAGGGCAGCTCGCACATCCTTATTACAGACGACTGCTAAAAAACATAGTCCATCAGTGTTGAGCTGACATGTATTTAAAGTTTATGGGTGAGGGAAGAAATAACGTGGGGTGAACAATGGACAGTACGCTCAAATACTCGGTGACGATGACTTCAGACTTTTGTTTTAGCAAAATCACTGACGGTTTCCGAAAGGTTGCGTCTACCCAATTTCATTTACAGGGCTTGGATAACCCGTCGAATTGTTTTCAGGTACTTGCCAAAGGTGCCGGTCACTGGGATCACCTTCCCCAGGCTGATATTATAATATCACTGACAAACTGACCATGGTGAGATACATATGGCCAGAAAGCGAACATTTCTCACCACCCGGCCATGCGCCGATTCCTTCACAAAAGTGGTATGGCAATATCAGATCAGGTGCTTACTGAAGACAATGTGAGATATTCTAGATTCATATTCGCTTGTTCGATCCTCACTGGATGCCCCCTAATTTCGGCCTTGTGCCACACCTAAGCTACCCATGGAAAATCACTCTATATATATATATATATATATATATATATATATATATATATATATGTGTGTGTGTGTGTGTGTGTGTGTATGCGCTTCATTGAAAAATATGCACATATTGTCAACTTATTTTTGTACTGATCCTTTCGAGTTGTCTAATCAGTTGATGTTAAGATTAAATTCATCAAGGGAGACGGCGTAGTTACTTTTTTTGACACCAAAAATTTAGACTTTTTTTAAGATCATTTTCAATTTTAAAATTATTTGTTGCATTTATGGCATTCCATAACTACAGAAACTGCTGAGAGAACTGGAAAGGATCAGTATAAAAATAAGTAGACACAATATGTCTATAATATTTAATTAAATATGTTTAAATGAAGCCATGGCGCCTAAATACACACACACAAACACATATATAAAATACGATTGACAGGTTACAGTTTTTACTTAATCTTTCTTGTGTTCGCATAATTTTCTACTTTTCTCGACATAAATTAGGCAGAAATTATCCAAATGTTTTGCATGTCCCCTGATATCGAGGCAATTGTAAGGATTCTATTTTGCAACAAATATTTTAAACAGAATTTAAAATGCCTTTAGTTTTACATTTTTAAATTTAATGTTGCTCACAAAAATACTACGAATCTTGCCGAAATACAAATCCGCACCACGGATATTTTCAAATGTCTCCTTTTCTAAAAGAAATACTCTTTCCCCAATTCTACGTACACGGACATTACAAATAATGAACAATTAAAAGAAAACATTAAAATCAAAAGTCATTATATAGATTCGACGAGGTTAAAACTGCAGTGTTCGGGGAAACATCCACGCTGCACTCTATTCCACGAAGTAAGCCGTTCTTAAAAAGACGCACTCTGAGTGGAACATGCAATGGATTGTGCAAGGAATGAGGGTATGCCTAAAATTGTGTTTTTTTAAAGCTAATCACCCCAAGAAAGGCGGGAGTGCCACCAGCACGTAAGGGGTTACAGAGAGTGATAGAAAAAGGAAGAGACGTGATAGAGCAAAGGACGAAGAGAAGGACGAAGAATTAGATCAAGTCCTCTGAAGATATCGGTTGACATTGCATTTGTGTATTTGGAGATTATAGCTATCAGGGAAGCAAGTATTAGGAAGGGAGTTCTACAGATGGGAAGTGCGAGTCATGAAGATATTGGAGTAAAACGTGACGGCTACATTTAACCGTTTCAACAGTGAAAGGGATCGACTGAGATGCCAACCTAGTAGCACGTTTAAATTCATGCAGTTTGAGAAGTAGAGAAAGTAGCTCCTCCGAGCAGTTACCGTGAAAGTATTTGTAGAAAAGACAAAGGGAATCGACAGCATGTCTGTAAGAGAGTAACATATAAGATTCGAAAGCGAATTTGTAGTTGTTATCAGAACTTTTAGATCTATTGTGCCTCCGGTCTTCATCAGGTGCATACCTATCCGGGTAACCAAGAGGAAAGTATTTGAAGAAAAGACAAAGAGACGGGACTGCAGGTCTACGAGAGCGCAACTGTAAACGAGATGCCAGATCAGGGCTAGTCACATTGCATATCCATCAGGATTTTGTCGAGGACCTTAAAATGAACAGTGGATGGTCAAGACCATATATGGAAAGAGTATTCCATGGTTGATTTATAGATTTGAAGGATGGACTCGGGCAAGAAAAGCTTTCTGGCGCGACACAGATAAACAACTTTCCTTGCCGTAGATGAAGCTATTGATTCAATGTATTTGTTGCATCTCAGATCAGCGGACAGTGTGAGACCAAGCAGTCGCAAAAAAGTGCTCTTGTGGAGTTGACCATCAGACATTCTAATGGGAAGCAGGGAGGGTCGCTGTGGCGGGTAATAGAGAGCAGTTTTATTTTTGAGGCATTAAAGTTACACATTAAGTTCAATAATTAATTAATATAAATATCAATAAACATTTGGTTATACTGTGTAGAGATATCTTCCTCCAGACGGACAAACAAAACACAAAATCAGAAACTATATAGTTTTAATACGGATGTTCTAGTTTTGTGTAAGACTGAAAATTTTTTAAAAAAGAGATATACCCTGATGGAGTTTGTTAAGACATTACTTTTGCAGTTCTAATCAGACTCACTGACGATAAACGACGTCCGATTAATCCTTTTTTATTTTTTTTTTTTTTTTTTTGCTCTCAGCTTGAAAATTAGTTTGTAATATTTTAAGTCGAGATATAAATAATGAATAAATAACTAAGATTTTTTTCTCTCCTTATATCGTAATGCAAAACTGGATATTCTGTCAGGTAAGAGCAAAGGGGGAAAATTACCATTTAATTACGATTTTCATCCGAAAATCCCTTCTTAAATTTACTTTTATTTTGGAGTAACTAATTACAATTTCAATCTTTTGGAAATATGAGACGAATACTTGATTATAGCCTACATACACAAAAGCCAGTGGAAGGCGTATATATATATATATATATATATATATATATATATATATATATATATATATATATATATATATATAGCACAGATGCACGCAAACAGAAATAAAATAAACGTGAAAAGAGAAATGAAAATGTTCATGGTGAGGTCAGCTTCAGGCCTGAAGCGATAATCTGATCATAAGGAGGCTGCTCTACTATGACATATGTATATATATATATATATATATATATATATATATATATATATATATATATATATATGTGTGTGTGTGTGTGTGTGTGTGTGTGTGTGTGTGTACATACATATATATATATGTGTCTATATGTATATGTATATATATATATACACACACACACATCTATATATCTATATATATATATATATATATATATATATATATATATATATATATATATATATATATATATTATAATGGTTTGCTGATGGCTTAAACCATGACAGAGCTCTTTTGGTGGACTCTCCCGTCGTATTCGACGTATGAGGGTCAAGCAGCTCATTTCCTAGGAACCGACTGCCACACACCTGCACATATGATTTGGTTATAATGGTGAAGGCTTTGTGCAGAACTAACCACACTTTTTGAAGGGCCGAATGCAGAGACTTGGTGCACTACGTGCCACAAGATCCTAGACTAGATGCCATACAAGGCTATAGATCCCAGTCGGTCCTGATATTTAGACATAGCTGGGGGGGGGGAATCGATTCAGACGTTTCCCAAGGGTATTAGCACGTAAATGATAGCAATGGATTTGACTGGAATTCAATCACGACGCTCCCTATTCTTCAATCTGAGCCGCTATTCACGACTCCATGTTATTTTACAGTGTTAATCTCTCACGTTGAAACACCGGTAGGATCACCGAATTTAAGCAACATCAAGACTGGTCAGTACCTAGATAGACGACTACTTGGGAATACCATGTGCTGTTAGCTTTCATTTGCGGGTGTATAATAGCGCAGAATTTTTAATCGGAGAGCCGAGTTCTAATTCCATTTGGGTTCGTTATATTCCATTATGCGCAAAAACCATTGAGAAAGGTAAGAATCCACCTCTTCGCCCGCTGCTATAGGTTAATTAGTACGACTTGTATCACTAAATAAATTTTTATCTCTTAAAGAATTCTTACAATCAATAAATATTTTCTGGCTTTAAATAATCTACAAAGTGTTGACAAACTATAGAAAACGAATCAATCAAAAAGCAGGCTCTACTTCTGTGTCCACATTGTCCATATCTGCTAATTCTGTATCGCCAACCATTCATCCATAAATTTGAAAATGCCAAACTAGACACACATACACACACACATACCACACACAGACACCACACACGCAACACTCCGACACGCAACCCCCCCACACACACGCAAACCCCACACATAAATATATAATCAAGCTCGTATAGATACTGACGTCTTTCGCATCGTTAAAACATTAACATTTCCCTTCCGCTCTGCGGGTAGAATCTCTGACTGATACCAAATCTGTCGGGTTTCTATCCCAGCTTGAAGCAATCGGATGTCTAGATACATTGGTGAGCTGTGATACTGCGAAACTGTGGCTGATTATTTATGCTCTCCAAATAATTAGATTGAGATCTCAGAGAGAAAGGAGTCATTTTATAAACAGTGGCTTATGCTGCTATTGCAATGCTCTTCTACTCGAATCGAAAAAAATAAAAAAATATGTATTAATATTGTGATTTTCTTTCTTCGTTTAATGATAATGTTATTAAGCTTATCAGACGATATGAAAAGAATTTAAATAAAATAGACAAAACTTGTATATATTATTTAAGGAAATATGCATCAATATATATATATATATATATATATATATATATATATATATATATATATTGAAATCTCTTAACTAACGTTCATCCAATACAAGCCCCAAGAGCCATTCAATGTAGGGTGTTATTTTGTGGGTTTATATCATCATAAGAAAGAATCAAATAAGCGATCTGATCAGGTTTTAATTCTGAGATGACTTCTCTTCATTGGTCGCATTATGTTTTTAACCATTCGTAAAAATTATTTTTTCTTCTTCACGTTTTATATCAATCGAATATTAAGGACCTTAAAATGAACAGTTAACGAATACGAAATTCGCTCTGTTGAGAGTTCGCTATGAGCAGCAGAGAGGCTTAAATAATACGAAATGCGGGTCTTTTCGGTTTCACGTGACGCAGACACTAATCATTTTATGTTAAGTGCCTCACATCATGACCTGTGTTTCTCCCGTTAAAATTATTTGATAATAAACGTGACAGATTTTATATTAGACAGATAAAAACGGTTTTATAATCGCAATAAAAGTTCACCTATTGTGTTCTGTTAATAATAAACACTGACACATGGATACACACACACACGCACATATTTTTTTTTTTGCTGGACACTCCGGTGGCTTTAAAATGTGAGGGTAGAGAAATTCAATTTCGAGCTGAACAACGAGCCTCCTAATACAACTGATTTGATTAGCCGAATGAAGGCTTGTGTAAACCAAGCAAAATTTCCGAAAAATTGCAACAGAAAACTGGCTGCCAACTAAGGAAAGAGAGCCGTGTCTACCCTGCTATTTAAATAATAGCTGGAAGAAGATAGATTTACGACCTTTTCCAAATGATAAAAAAGAATCGACCTGAATTTGAACTCAGTTCAGCAGTTTCCCTTTTATGCACAGAAAAACCGTTCCAATCTCCGTACATACCCCCCCACACACAAACACACACACATACAAATATATATATATATGAAGAAATATAGTATTCAGGTGTGCTATATTTATGGGATAAAGCGCTCAGTATCAGAGATAGAGCGTGTGTAAATATATACGTGAACACTGAAGTCAACACTTAGAGGTGACAGGCTGTTTCAGGCTAGACGCAATTGTTAGGCCACGAGTGGCCTGACGATTGCATCTAGCATGAGTGGCCTGACGATTGTGTCTTGCATGAAACAGCCTGTCACCTCTAAGTGTTGACCAGTGTTCACTGTTATATATATATATATATATATATATATATATATATATATATATATATATATATATATATATATATAATTCATTGTTAGTGCGTCACACTTTTTCAATTAAAGAGACACAACTCATAATATCTCATCTTCCATATAATAAATGACAATGTTATTGTGTCACACTTTTTCAATTAAAGGGACACAATTCTCTAACTTTCAATGTTACAGACATTTTGGATTCCCAAATTTTCCTTATTGCGATTGCATTCGCCGATTTTTTAGTTCAATTTTTGGGTACGATAACAATTTTTATAACTTGCAAATAAATTTAGGAATAATCGAAATTAATTGCGAAATCCAGCGAAACTCACCCATAAATAAAAATAATTGTTTTTTTAAGGAAAATAGGACATAATTATATTTAAATTAAAATTCTGTAGTTTATTGTTGCCTATCACAAAAAGTAACCAACAGGGCCAGATTGCAATCAAAAGAGCCAAGGATCTAACAATGAAAAGAATGTCCCGTATAAATGAAAACCGAGTTCAAATGGAAGCCAGGAGAGCTTCCAATGTGGAAAATATGCAAAGAGTTAGGACACTCATACACCTGAACAAGCTGAAGACCAACTTAACAGCCCCCCGCAGGAGCTAGCTTAATATGGCTAGACATCCGATTGCCTCAAGCCGGGAATCGAAACCCGTCTGATTTGGCATCAGTCGGAGATATTACACCTGAGCTATCCTATAGAGAGGAAGGCGAATCTTTGCGTATTTATTCTTCTATGAATTGGGACCTCTCGGTCACAATTCATAAAAGAGCTTTGCATTATCAGCCGTATGGGTATTTTCCTGGCGAGGAAAGTTTAGATGATAAGGTAATTATATATGTTCACCAGTTGCTTGCGTTGTAACAACCTGAATTAATTGAAGGTAAATAAATGTTCGTTTCACAGAACATGGGCAACAGCCAGAAATTGATGGTTTTGAACCGTTAGGTGTAAGCCACATAATAATAATAATAATAATAATAATAATAATATATATATATATATATATATATATATATATATATATATATATATATATATATATATATATATATATATATATATTGTTTTTCTTTATGAAGTTTCATTAGTGACCTGCCTGATACATTTAATAAACAGTGTTTAAATACGGAGGCCTCTACTCGAAAACGAGTATCCTTTAAACAAAATGAATGCATATATATATATATATATATATATATATATATATATATATATATATATATATATATTTGTTTAGAGGATATTCATAAAGAAAAAGATTTTAATCAATCTAATTAAATGTTAAAATTAAAATAACTCTGACATCTTGTTTTAACAGATATATTTACCAAAATTACACAAAAATATCTTGAAACACTACAGAGTAAATTTATTCAATGAATTCGCCATTGGCTTCAACCACGCCCTCCAGACAATTTCGGAATCCACTGCAATTCCTCTGGATGGCCTCCTTGTTTAAGTTGGTGAATGCTGCCTTAATAATCAAGGAAGTTGCAGTCTAGGAAGACAGGTGACCAGATGTACGTGGAATTTGTTTGCCATCCATGGCTGGCTTCTCCTGCTTGTGTGGCATGGCGCAGAGTCCTGTTGCCAGACATATGGTCTTCCAGCAGCCAGCCTCTTGACCCAGGGCAGCACTAACTACTCAAGACACTTGATGTAGGCCTCACTCTTGCGTCTGAGATCCCGTGGGAAAATGTATGGAGGCGCAGCGTCGCCATCGCTAGTAATCACTCCAAACTTCATGATGTTTAGTCTTTCGGAATCCTCTGCACCATCCTCACATTGACACCCAAACATTCTTAAATGTTCGTATTACATCTCCCGCTCTCAATTTTGAGCAGGACAGCATGCTGTTTCCAATTTTTTTACAGACGGTGCCCAACTGGAAATATATCAGATTCCTAATCAAAATACATATACAGAGTGCGATGGAAAAATTGTCATCTAAAGTACAAAATGATAATGACACTGACATCACATTTTAACAGATATATTTACCAAAATTACACAAAAATATCTTGAAACACTACAGAGTAAATTTATTCAATGAAATCGCCATTGGCTTCAACCACGCCCTCCAGACAATTTCGGAATCCACTGCAATTCCTCTGGATGGCCTCCTTGTTTAAGTTGGTGAATGTTGCCATAATACTTGCCTTCGGTTCATCTTTGATGTTGTTCCCTCATTCAACTGCGCCCCACACGTAATAATCAATTCGGTTGCAGTCTAGGGAGATAGGTGACCAGATGTATGTCTGCCAGCCATGACTTGCTTCTGCTTGTGTGGCGTCGATAAATTTTGTATGTCATGAGAATGTCACACCTTGAAATAATAAAATAATAAAAAATTTATTCAATAAAATTGCCAATGGCTCCAACCACTGGCGACTAAGGAATCTCCTGCAACTCCGTGTTTAAATTGGTGAATGCTGCCACAATCCTTGCTTTCAGTTAATCTTTGATATGACAAAGAGTTTTGTAGGTCTTTCGCTCAACTGCGCCCTACAGGTAATAATCAAGTGGGTTGCAGTCTTGGGAGTTAGGTGACCAGATGTAAGGGTTGATGTCATCGCAGTTATTGTCTGACAGCTGTGACTCGGTTCTCGTGCTTGTGTGGCATGTTGCAGCGTCTTCCAGCAGCCACGCACTTGATCCAGGGCACTTCCTGTATGCCTCCGTGTTGAGTCTGAGGCACTGGGCAAAGATGAAGGGAGACATAACGTCGCCACCACTAGCGATCACTCAAAAAACCTTCGTGATCACCATTAGTCTCATCCAACTCTTTTCGAATCCTCTGCACTGTTCTCATGTTGACACCCAAACACTCTCGGATATTCGTATTGAAGCTTCCGGCGCGAATGCCAAGCAGTACAGCATGCCGTTTCCAAATTTCTGGCGGTGTGAATTACCACAGCTACACAAAACGAGCTAACTGAATACATGATGTTGAGGATGATGATGATTTATGTTTAGCGGCATATAAACACCTCTGTGGGTTATTTAATGCTGAAATCTAAATATTTTTGTACGCTTTCCACCACATAAATTCTGTCCGGAATTTTATGGTTTCTACATCAATTATAGCATACTATGAAATTGTTTTCATGTCCCCATTTGAAAATCATTTTTTATCTTTGTATCATATTGGAAGAAAATGAGTAACTACCGACACCAAATTTCGAGCATGATATATGAATATATGTTTTCCGCCAGATGTATAAATAGCGGTGTCAGGCTACTGACTGCGGTGATTATTGAGTGACTATTGAATGGAACTATCCAGTTGAATTAGTGTGAATTATTGTGCGTCGATGATTTGAGTTTTCATTTAGGATTTACTGGACGTTAAGCTGAGCCGCGCTTCTAACAAGGTAGACACTGAAATGGCTATCTTTGGTTGACTTTTACTTCTGTGTTCTAGTTAAATATTTATTTGCGGTTTTAATTAAATACTGTTTTATCTTAACACTGTATTTTTTAACTTGTACTTAATCGATATCGCCACCGTAAGTCACAAATCTTTTGTTTAAGTATTTACATTTTTCCGGAAAGCTGACTACCGCTATTTTCTCATCAACTGTAAATATACTAGCAGCAAAAACCTATCAAAATATATGTGGTAACTCAAAAACAAAACAAATCTTCGCTAAAAACTTTTTAAAAAATACAACAAAACGATGTAATCTTTGTCTAGAATAGAACGTTACGATGATATTTTTGAATTTTTTGTATGTCATGAGAATGTCACACCAGATACAATTCGTATTTTCGTATCTCTAATGCTATTTGCATTATTCAGAAGGAAATTCGTAATCTTCTTGGTCCTGGCATGACAGTCATTATCCAAGGACGTAATGCAGCTTCACTGTGCATTTTCTGTTGATACTTTCATCGTAAGTGTTCTGATGAACTACCCACTATGCTACCTAGACTACATGAATTTAAGCGGAGTACTAAATTGGCCGAAACGTCTCATCGATTTATAGTCGAATAGGCTAGATTTTACCGTAAGTTCTCTGCTAACAGTTTCTTCTCTCGCAATTCTCGCTTGTGGAATTCTCTTATGGCTTCATCCATTCCAGCCAATTTGAACTTTCAAAAATTTAAATTCAATGACAATTGTTCTCTTCTGTCTTCTCTTCTGTTATTTGTCTTGCTCTTTAATAATGTGTCTCTTTTGACTCATTCTTTCACAGTCAGTACCAGCTTGTGTCTTAATGGCTCTACTGCTTTTCTGTGGGTGAAATTTACTTCCCCCAACTGTATTATCACCAGTAACGATGAATGCTTGCATTCTCAGAGAGAGTATTTCCCTTGAGCGCCCACTGGGAGGCAGGTTCACACCAGACCTCAAGTGAAACTCATAGATACGTTCAATTGGTAAAGACGCTGAAAAAAAGGGTCTTGTTATAGCGATTCAGTGAGTACCTGGCTCTGTCTGGCACGCTCTAAATTTGCAAGAGTCAAATCAGACCAAAATAGAGTATTGCTGCCATATCTAGGCCGGAGCTGCCCAATTCCCTATTTTCAGTCTCGACAAAGATCAAAAGCCTATATATTTTCCACCATTCAAGCTCCTTTCCCGTACATACAACCTCACTAGTCTATCGCTACTCAATCCCTATTCTCAGGGAAAATTTACTGACGTGTTACAATTCCTATTTCCACCAGTTCAGAGCTTTACAGCTATAGCCAAGTATATAATGCAGACAGAGAGTCGAGCGTCCAGGGTTTGACGATAAACTACATCTGCATCCTGGGTATGACGATAAACTACATCTGCATCCTGGGTATGACGATAAACTACATCTGCATCCTGGGTATGACGATAAACTACATCTGCATCCTGGGTATGACGATAAACTACATCCGCGTCCTGGGTTAGACGATAAATTACATCCGCGTCCTGGGTATGACGATAAACTACACCCGACAGCAAGGCATCTGATCTGTAGGTTTTGAGGAGTATGGAGCCACCTGTTAATTGCTGGTCTTCCCAGGTTCACCTTGATCCGGGTGGTAGCACCTGTTGGGGTCTCCAGCTATGGGCAAGTAGCTAACTCCACAACAAAGTGGAAAAACACTATGAAAGTATAAAAATAGATTTTAATACCAGCAATGCTTTTGGAAAAATTATTACCACCAATACATGTTTGAAAAAGAAAAATATTGCCAGCAATACATTTTGCGGGAAAAAATACCAGCAATACATTCTTATGAAAAAAATTTACCAGAAATACATTTTCGAGGAAAAATACTATCAGCACTACATTTTTGAAGAAAAAAATATTACCAGCAATAAAAATCTTGTTGGTATTAAATAACCCATTGAGGTTGATATGCCGTAAAACAATACAAACCAAAGGGTCGAACCAAATGCTTTTTTATACCATAGCGTAGAAGTAAGTTATATTCGGACAGCTTCTTCCCATGATCCACTTCTTTGTGGAACACACTCCGTGGCCACTTCAATCGTAATCTCTTCAAGTTAACCCTTGTCTATCCTAAATATGCTCATAATATACAATACGTAAAACAACCTCATTCAGTATCGATCTAGCTTGAGTGGTTTTGTGCCTTTTATTGGTTGCGCAATATCGCAAAAAAATCTGATGATAAAATGATATATATGAATTAGAGGTGTTCACAAATTGGTTACGATCCTCTAAGAGATAAAAGGCTTTGTCGACTATATGTGCATAAAGTTATACTGACATTTGTCGACACAGCTTAATTAAATGTTAGGATTTTATGAGGTGAATTTTTAAATGAATATCTAATCATTTTTACATCAGATTGAATAAAAAATTAACAATGTTTTATGCTGTTTATAATTGTGATGCAGACGGTTTACAATTAAAAAAAAATGCCTAGGCCTTTGTTTGGTGATCATTAGATTTGCATCCGGTCAAATCATGTTGAGAATACCAGTTCTGGTTCGATCACTGAAGTCAGTGCATTGGCGCGTCGGGTTACTGATTAGAAGGAGAACCGTTTGGGAATATATGGTGTTGTCATCAGCCTCTTACAATCTGAAATATATTTCGTCTTTAAATAAATCACTAAGGGTTGATAAGCCGTAAAAAAATAATAATTCAATCAATATCATTACTTTTGAAATGCCATTATTCCTATGAGAAGCTGTTATCTATTGACCAGTAACTTCTACTGTACCTGAATAGGAAAAGTTAAATAAAAAATATTGTCTGAAGCGAGTAATCTAATATGAAAAACAGAAATCTATTAGCAAAGGTTATCGGCTAGACAAAAAATTGATTTTCGGGTACTTCACTAGTTTTTTAGAAGGTCGTTCTGAATAAGTTTCATATCTGCCTCCTGTTTACAACAAGAAAAGTTAGAATATATATATATATATATATATATATATATATATATATACATGTGTGTGTGTGTGTGTGTGTGTGTGTGTGTGTGTGTGTGTGTGTGCATGTATGTATATCAGCCCATGCAAGGCAGTATATCCACTAAGACACAAGGGGTTACTGGGTGTGGAAGAATTAGGAACGGAAACATTAATAATGATCGGGATGAAAAAAGGGGTAATCTGGAGATCAGTAGTTAGCGATTGACATTGCATATATATATATATATATATATATATATATATATATATATATATATATATATATATATATATATGATAATAATAATAATAAATCATGATCAGAGTTTGATTAGACCAGGAAAAAGTAGTATTAAAAAAGGGACCCACATATAAAATGATGAATATTTAACATGTCGTGATTTTAAACTATTTATTTCGGACTATTTTCCTCATCTTTGTCTCCATATTTATTACAATGTTTCGGCCGTTGTAAGTTCCGGCCGTCTTCGGAGCGTACAACGGCCGAAACGTTGTAATAAATATGGCGACAAAGATGAGGACTATATTCCGAATAATTTAAATAGTGTACATAATACATCATATCAGAAATATAGACAGCTAAGTAGACAATTAGGAGATCAGGAATTTCCGTTACCTTGGTTTCAAATGTTTGGTATCCTCGGGCGATTTCGGTCAATTGAGTTCCTAACGCTTTATTTTTCTAAAATAAAAGGAAAAATATGAACGATACATATTTTTTAAAATAAATAAATAACCGAATAGCCTTAGAAATTCTACAAAAGCAGCCAATCATGTGGGGAAATTAAAGGGAAAATGTTAAAAAGATCCGATTGTAAACTAGAAAATTTTTAAAAAAAAGGAAAAATTTACAACAATCATAACAATAATTGCAACCTTTATCAGAAAGAAAAATTAGCTATAATAACATTTGATTTGAATCAGTGATCGGAAATTATGACCCGTTGTACTCATGCTAAAAATTTCGTTTTGAGTTCATATGAAGTGGGATGAAAAGAAAGTATGTATATTTCATTTAATTCCCCACCAATACATTTGTAATAAACTTGCTTTTTCACTCCTCCTACACCTCACTTTTTTACACTTATTCATTTATTTATTTTAAAAAATATAGCATTAATTATTTTTTTATTTAAAAAACAATAAGGCGTTAGGAAATCAGTTGACTGAAATCGCCTGAAGATACCGAAAAGTTGAAACCAAGGTATGGTAATTGGCTGATCTCCTAATCATATATATATATATATATATATATATATATATATATATATATATGTGTGTGTGTGTGTGTGTGTGTGTGTGTGTGTGTGTGTGTGTGTGTGTGTGTGTGCGTGCGTGCGCGCGAGGTGTATCAAAAATACTTTTACAACATTTCGAGGTGGGTTCCTCACACCTAAACAAGTACAAACGTCCCTATAATCATATGTCTATAAATCCATCGATTTGAGTTATTAAGTATTAAGTGTACGACATACGCTGTTAAATGTACAATCCAAGACACAATCCAAAAGGCTGTTACGAACATCGTGGGTGGGTTCCTGAAACCAAAATATCATATGTCCTAAAAGAAATCAACACAGCAGTCCATAACAAATGATCAAAATACCCTCCCTTTGCTTCTACACGCGGATCCAACCGTCGGATCTTTGACTGGCGGACCCTTTCAAATACTTCGACAAGGTGGATTCGCAGGCTCCTATGCCACTTTGATGAAGCGTCTCAGCATTATTAATATCTGCTGCATAAACCAATTGTTTTAGGTGATACCACAGCAGAGAATCCAATGGGTTGTGGTCGGAGGAAACGTGTATCATGGGAACTCCGATCCGCCCACAAATGTTGATTGTGTAAATTTGTTATTTCATTTATTCCAAATGTTGCCTCAAAAGTAAACAAGTCTGACGAGACAACTAACGGATTGGCAGTTTGTGAAATAAACCATCGGCAAAAGTCTCCGATATCCTGTAGAATGTGTTCTTCGTTGTCAGTCATGCGAGTGGATCAGTCTTCCTCGATCCATTTGTGGTGTCATGGATCCAATCTAAGCAAATTAATGATAAACAGTAGCAAACTTTGGATGACTCGGATACCTTCGGTCTGGAAAGGTAATCTGATAAAACCGTGTAGCCACGCGTCCACTACCATTCGCGCGTCCGTGTGCAAAGATCATATCTGCATATTCACTATCATTGTTAAACGAAACACTCCCCAGTTAAATCACTACTACACACTTTAAACGTTGGAGACAGGCTTGAAACAAGTTACATGAATGACAAATGACACCTAATCTACATGGCAGCCAAGCGCCATCTACCGTAAACTTTCTTTGAACTTAACTCAAAAGCTTCGAATTTGCGGACATATGTTTATATGGACTTTTAAAAAAGTATTTCAGTTACAAACTGTATATATATATATATATATATATATATATATATATATATATATATATATATATATATATATATATATATATATACTAGCAGCATGGCTCGGTGTTGCCCGTGCTTGATTCAAAAATCGTACGACTCATACAGCAATCGCTATCACCTTACTTAAAATATTTTTGCCCTTCCTTGCCTTTAAAGGAGTGCCCTTTGCCGTGCTCATGTTGCTACATGCCTTACTTCTTGCCTATCTCACACTCCGAATTTTTTCTAAGCTCTATACTAAACATTAAATCTGTTACGAAAAAAGAACTAAACAAAATGAACACAAAACGATCAGCTTTAAAAAAAGGGCACGTAACTGGAAAAACCGAATGAAAAAAGAATGTTAACAACAAATAATTTTACACACCCAACCCAGTTCTGCGGAATCAGAATCAACGTTGAGGTTAAGCAAGCGAATGAGCCAATTGGAGTCTATGCCGAAGGGCAAATTCTCGTCCGGAGAGGTAGCCCGACCAGATCACTTTGATGCGGAGTTTACGGGGAACTTTTGGCCGAGCATACGGGCTCGGATTGCCCCACATTAAACTCGAACTTGTGCCAAATCCTACCCCGAGGGAGGTTGGTAAATATTACCAGCTGGAATCTGTTCCAGCTGTACTGTCGAACTCTCTGCTTTCGGCCAATGAGGATCCCCAGACGAGGCTATATCGAAGGTCAGAGACACCTTTCGGGAAACAGCGACCCGACCCTGTCTTATACGGGGCCTACGAGGAATTTTTGGCCAAGCCTACGGGCTCGGAATACCCCACATTAAACTCGGCCTTGTGCCACATTCTACCTAGTGGTGATGGTAGCGGGGGCTGGTAAATATTACTAGCTGGTATCTGTAACTCAGCTTTTAGCTGTTGTCGAACTCTCTGCGGACGAGACTATGCCGAAGGGTAGAAGTTCGTCCGGGGAGCCTCTACCAATCGGTAGACAGATCCGAAGCCGTTTATGCGGGTTTTACGGGAAATCTTTGGCCGAGCCTACGGACTCGCATTGCCCCATATTAAATTCGGCTTTGTGCCACATCCTAACCCGTGGGGAGATTGGTAAATATTACTAGCTGGGATCTGTCGAGTACGATTCAGACTTACGCGAGAACTACTGACCTTCCAATAGAGCACCCACTACTTGATTGACTTGCGACGACCTTGTGCATAACTGTTAGCTTTATTCTTATTGTACTGGTTCTTACAATAAACCTTTCCTTATTTTATCTACCTTGTCTTTCGAGTATATATTCCTATCAGCACGGAATATAGCAAGAAGATAAATCAGGGAGCAACAATATTGAAGCTTTAGAGAATCGTGGAAACACATCTTAATTTCTGTTGTTTTCCGGTTCACCTGTCAGGATCCCACCTATGGAAAAATAGTGAATTCCTCGAACAAAAGCAAATCACTCTGAAAGTATTTATACTAAAAATACCATGAGATGCATTTTTATATTAAAAAATTACCAACAGCACCTATTTACAGTAAGAAAACTTTTAACAACAATACATATTTAAAGAAAAAAAATTACAAACTATGCATATTTACAGTAAAATTACCAAAATATCTTGTTTCAGAATGCGAAGTCCAGGGACAGAATGCTCAGCGATTGGTTGGAGTGGCTTGTGGACCTGGTATTCTGACAGTGATAGATTGCCTTTGTTGGCATTTTGTATTTAAGTCCAAAGCAGCACAAAAATCAACAGATGGCCGTAAGAATTGTGAAGGGTCAATGCGCCGTCCATACCCGGGTTAGCGACCAGCTATGACCACCATGGGAGGGACGGTGAGCCAACGCGTCACATGTGTTCATGTGACGTCATTCCTTCAGCTGCCATTTAGAATCCAAGCTGCCACCATTCTCACGTTCCTAATAAAAAGAGCACCATGACACAATTCACTCTGCCAGAATTTTCAAAAGAGCATACTCTATTGCATGGCATTTGCGCCGGACGCTGGGTAGTCTGGGTGTCAATGCTGAAGAGAATGCAGATAATTCATAAAAAAAGTTTGATAAGTCTGATGGTGATTACCAAGGTGTTTAGAGTGATTACTAGTGATGGCGGCATTATTACTCCATTCATCTTCACACATGGCCACAGACTCAACATGGAAGCCTAGAATAGGTGCCTTGAGAAGGTAATGCTGCCTTGGGTCAAGAGGGTGGCTGCTGGAAAAACATATGTCTGGCAACATGGCTCTGCACCATGCCACGCAAGCTGGAGAACCCAGTCATGGCTGTCAGACAATTTCTGTGAACACATCACCCCTTACATCTGGCAACCAAACTCCCTAGACTGAAACCCCACTGATTATTATCTGTGGGGTGCAGTTGAACTAGAGACCAACAAAACTTCTTGTAAAACAAATGATGAACAGAAGGCAACGACTATGACAACATTCACCAACCTAAACAAGGAGACCGTCCAGACGAGATGCAGGAGATTCCGAAGTCGTCTGGAATTCGTGATTGAAGCCAGTGGCGATTATATTGAATAACTTTACTCTTTAATATTTCAAGATATTTTTGTGTATTTATTAGCAAAAATGAGATGTGAGTGTTATTTTCATTTTTGCGGAATTTATATGACACTTTATCCATCGCACCCGGTATATTTTTCATGACAGCCGTTTTTCGCTGGCGCAATCACCAATGAAGGTCAATGTGCCAGAGGTTTCAAATTATGCCCGGTTTAAAACGTCGCCATCGTTTGAAGCACAACTAAGTCTTACAATGTGTGTTGTTCCTATTCGAAAAATATACGTACTTATCACTTGCAGAAAGCATAACCTATGTTTTGCGACTCTGTGAGAAAATAATATTTTGTAACTTAAAACTTGTTTTGTGCCGCGGTCTTCTGGCTGTCTTTGTATTTTTTGTAGTCTCCATCAAAATAGAAAGTAAGCATTATTCCCCGGGCATACAGTGTTTGTGGTGATTTCAAAATTCTTTACATCATGTTTACAAATAATGCTCTCTTCACAGAAAGGTACTCTTTTTATTTTTTTTGACTTTTGGGAGACTTTAGATGATAATAAGAAACATGAATATATATTGGTCAGACCAAAATATTTCTCTTGCGAAGATTGACATATTACCTCTTTGATAAAAGCAGCATATATAAATATTCAATGCCAATCCACAGGGCACTTTCCAATTTTCTGCAGATTATGTTCGATGTTACAAAAATAATCTGCCAAACCAACTGCCAAAAAAAAAAAATTAACAATTTTTGAGGCTCTTTTTTTAGCACAAGGTGACATGCGAACCCGTATTTAATTCAAACTGGCACCACTGGCAGTTTTTTGAATTGACCTTCTTCCTTTGAAAATGATCAATATTGAATGAACGTATTCGGACAGTTCCACTCAATTTCGCAAATAACAATACAAATTTGCACCTGACATCAAAAGAATTATTCGACACTAAAATGAACTCATGAACTTGCTTAACAGACATCCTTTGTCTATTCTATATAATAGCAAGGGTTTAAAGGAAGGTTTGTTAATTTTTACCTAATTATACGTCGGAGTGTTGAATAGTTCCTAAGTTGTGTCTGAAGGAGTGATACTAGAACTGTAAAGTATCGTATGCATTAATTTCAACTCTCTGTGTTTATTGACTATTTTCAAAAGGGGCTACACTATTAATGAAAGCCCAACGCCAGCTTTCAGAGGCGGTTACGAAAGGCTATCAATATCCAACGCCCAGGAAAACGGCCTAAAGGAGGACATGTTTCCTCAGGATAAAGCCTATCACACAAGTGCATGGTGTCAAAGGCTGCCGTGTGTGACTGTAGCTTTCAAGTGGTTGTTCACCGTATCCTATTCTCCTGATTTAGTCCCATCTGACTATCAGAAAGAAATACTCGGCTGGGAACTAGCATCGCAGTCATGATGACGCCATATCTGCTGTTGATGAATTTTTGACCATGAGTGAGATCCAAGTACTGCAACACCGCAAGGAGTACTGTGTAGAAAAAAATAAATCACTTTTGGTCACATTCCATGAGAGTATCTTGGTCAGCCTATGAATATTTCGGCCGACCCGCGTACTATGTTTATTACGTACTTAAAATTAAAACCTTGATTTTATACATCTGCTTAATATTTCCCTTGCCCTTCGTTTTCATCCACCATCGTAAAAGGACACAAGTTACACTAAAAAAAGTATTATTTGAACGATAAAGGAAGGAATAAAGTGTGGCCATCGACACTTGAGTTTGAAAATAGATCGCCAATGAGCAAACACAGGCGATCCCATTATTGACCGAGTGAATCACGTGACCGTAGCGGGAACGCATATAGAAGAACTCGCGTGACGTTTAAAGCATCGCTATTTCTAGTCTTTCCTTTATGCTATACGGATCGCCATTCCTAGTCTATCCTCTATACTGATGGGTCACCATTTCTACTCTGTCCTCTATTAGTATACGGACCACTATTCTCTTCTCTATACTATTTCTCTGTTCGGATTACTATTCGGTGGTTACTTATCGAGCAAGTATTATTAGTGCGAGTGATATTCGAAGACGTCTAACACCGGCATTGTCCAGTGGCGTTACTATAAATGCAATCTGCGATTATAAAGTCTCTACCAGAACAAGCATTACGAAAGTGACAACGAGTATTCATTGGCATCACAGAAGGGGCAACCATTGCTCGTTGATATCACAAAAATTATAAATTCAATATTTGCGATAAACACTGTATTTACTGACTCACAAACATATTGTGCTATAACTTCGTTAGATTTTTCCAACTCTGTAGTGCCGATTTTCGGTATTACGATCTAAGATTTCAGATAGGCGTGCAGTATCAATAATACAGAAGAAATATATTTGTTTCCGTTTTTGTTTTACTGTAAATATACTCCTTACTTTGTTCATTTATTTATTATTTTACTTAAGTCCGTATTTATATGATATCCTTTCTGTTCCTTGTGATGACTTCAGTGATTTCTTGGTTACTGACTAATTTACTAAGCTGACGTATGTTAAAACTTGACTAATGCATGGAATAATAATGCAAACACAAAATGTAGTTAGAATAAAATGTATTGAAACAAGAAAGTGTACACAATATTTACATATAGTCTTTTGTATATTCCTGGGAAGACCGTTCCTGGAGAATGTGTTGACTAAGTCGCAGTCGGACAGAGTCTCTAGTTGAATCTCTTGATTTGCCTCCATGTCTTCCGGTACCAACCATATTTATATCGTCGGTACTCCGCTATGCAAATTAGGTGGATCCTACCACAACAACGTAGTAGTTGAATATATACGTAAAGATATTTTTTCACAGTCATAACTATCACAAGTTTTGGTATAACTTAAATTAATTGTTAAATGTTCTCCCTATACAAGGCTCATAAGTTACACACGAATGAATAAGGTGCGTGATATAAATCTGAGAATGGGTGGTAAGAAGTGGAGATTATAAGGGGAGAGAGAGAGAGAGCGAGAGAGAGAGATAGTACAATTGGTATTTGCTTGGAAGAAGGTTAAGTTTGTAGTGTTCAGTGAAACATGCCACAGAGAAACTGTTCTTGAGACAAAGACGAGTGGGAGTATATACTAAAACAAAATAGAGACGAAATGTGATGAAATAGACACAGCTGAACTTGTATAGAGAATTCTGGCTGTAAACAGTCTTAACTGGTGGAACTAAAGAGTGGAGCACATCTGGAGATTTTCCATGGAAATAGCGATAGATCAGAGATAGGTATGCAATGGTGTAAGCGTCAGTGGGAAACGAGTTACCGAGAGAATAATACGTCTCCTTCTATGAAATGTGTCAAAGATTTCGAAGCAAATCAAGGATAGAAGATGCGGTTTCAGCATCTCCAGAAACGACATAGCAACAACAGTCTATGTTTATTTTCTTCTGACTGCTGTAAATGAAATGAAATGAATATATATATATATATATATATATATATATATATATATATATATATATAGTGGACAGGGGAAATGATAGATAGAGAGATACGTCTCTGTGAATAATGTGATATCCACTGTGGGCCATAGAAAATATTCACAGCATTTTTTTATTATAAATCAATCAGCATATATATATATATATATATATATATATATATATATATATATATATATATATATATATATATATTATTTATATATATATAAAATGTACCACATGTTCGGGGAAACGGGAAATAAAGTGATTAGATATCGAGTACCAACCGAAAGAAAAAACACGCATTTTGAAACATGGATAACTGAATAAAAATTGGAGAATATATATATATATATATATATATATATATATATATATATATATATATATATATATGTGTGTGTGTGTGTATGTGCGTGTGTGTGTGTGTGTGTATGTGCGTGTGTGGGATACAAGTATATAATGTTTTATATAATAAGAACAGTTTTGAAAGAAAATATATATGGCAAATTGGAAAAAGAAAGATTTTTGTGACGTGTTTTATCCGATGATGTCCTATAGGATGAAATACGTGACAAATATATATATATATATATATATATATATATATATATATATATATATATATATATATATCAGAGTATTCAGCTTATATTTTATAACATAAAGAATCAATTTATACAAAGAATTAAATAGCACTTGTTAGCGAAGTGATTTCGTCATTAATCCCCTTAAAATTGGTATTTAATTTTTTGTATAAATTGTTTCTTTATATTATAATAAATATATATATTTATATACATATATATATATATATATATATATATATATATATAGAGAGAGAGAGAGAGAGAGAGAGAGATAGATAGATAGATAGATTGTTATACATATGTGTGTGTGTTTATATTCATATATATATATATATATATATATATATATATATATGTATATATATATATGTGTGTCTGTGTGTCTGCTTGTATGTGTGTGTGAACGGAACAGGTCACATTTTAAAAATGCATGTAATTTAGCCTATTCCTGCCGAATTTGTCGATAAGCTGTTAAAAGTTCAAGTTTTTCGTTTGCTTACTTATATGAATAACTATCTTCTGCTGCTAAGAACGTTGGTTTACTGTCTCGAGATTGACAATATTTTTGCTCCATAGATTTACCATATTGTCATATTTATTCTGGTGCTTCTTCCATACACAAATCTTACCGAGAAAACACAAACAAAACAATCTGCAATGTTAACGGTCATGACCAAGTAATTTTGCCTTAACTCTTTTAGAACCATCGTAACGGAGAGTTCATGTGACTCTTGTATAAATATTTTTATGACAATTATTTTCTTGAACTTTCCTCATCGGTAGCTCGACTTCGAAAAAAAATAAGCGTAGTATTAGATTGGCAATTAGGTGTCATGATTTTAATGCTGAAATTGTAATATGTTATAGCAATTATCGTCTCTTCTCTCGCACTTCTCGCTTGTGGAACTCTTTCCCGTTTTCTTGCTTCCCTGTCAATTACGTTCTTGATAGATTCGAATGCAAGGTCAATAGTTATCTTCTGTTTTATTGAAACCTATTCATGTTATCTTTATTACGCCTAAATCAAGCTTAATTCAAACTAATATTTGAATATATATATATATATATATATATATATATATATATAGATAGATAGATAGATAGATAGATAGATAGATATACGCCTAAATGAAGTTTAATTTTATATATATAGATTAATTATATATACATATATATATATATACATATATATATTATGTGTATATATACATATATATATAGAAAGAGGTATATTAATCTCTCTCTCTCTCTCTCTCTCTCTCTCTATATATATATATATATATATATATATATATATATATATATATATATATATATGTCATTCGCAGACAGCGTATCAGCTCCTCAGTGCGACTACACAACCGAATGCCGCAAGCCCGAAATGAAACATGCATGAATATATATATATATTATATATTTATTCTTAACTCTTAGACCACCTAACCAATATAGCCGACCCTAGCCGTTTCCATAGTAACTAAAGTTGCAAGAGACCATACTTATAAACACGCGTAAATCACAAGATAGCTTATTCCCAAATTCTTGCTTGACGAGGAAGCGTGACCAGACACCTTAATTCAACTTAATTTCAAAAATTATATTAGGGGTCTCGGCACTCGCTTTTGAAATATGAGAAGTCTTATGTAGCGAAGGAATCATATTTTTTTTTTAAATATTATAATATATATATATATATATATATATATATATATATATATATATATATATATATATATATATATATATATATATATTCATGCATGTTTCATTAAATAATATAGATCTATTATATCTATTTATTTTTATAACACTTTCTAGTTCTCTAATTATCGTCGTGATGTTAAAGTGAAATTCATGAAGGAAGGCGTCATATTTTTTGTTAAGCCCTATACTTTCGATCTCCCCCGAGATTTTTGTAAACACGCGAGAACGCGCTCTGTTATAATTATTTTAAAATGAACCGTTGTTGTTACGGTGTTTTGTAAACAAGCGTTCACAATGCAAGGGAGATAACCACACCGTAAGATGCAACATGTGTTAAATGTTAGTGAACTCAAATACATTTTAAAACATTGCTACCACACTCCATTCAAAACTGAACAAAATTTACTATGAGTGTACTAGAAATGTTTTAAATTGCTTTTGATTTCACTAACATTGAATACACACATGCACACACGCATGTATACATATATATATATATATATATATATATATATATATATATAAAATACACCCCGACAGACACGCATACACACACATATATATATATATATATGTGTGTGTGTGTGTGTGCGTGTATATAAAATATATATATATATATCGAGAGAGAGAGAGAGAGAGTGTGTGTGTGTGTGTGTTTCTAAATTAAAGCAGATCCTATTTGTAAATCCAATCACTAATATATTATTCGCATATATATTCACACATGTTTACTTTTAAACGTTAAACATATATATATATATATATATATATATATATATATATATATATATATATATATAGATAGATAGATAGATAGATAGATAGATAGATAGATATAGATAGATAGATAGATAGATAGATCTGTTTGTGTGTATGTATGTGTGTGTGTGATGTTATAAATGTCTTTTTATGCCCGTGACAATATATGCATTCACATCAATAGATAATATCCTGATATAATAATATACTTTTTATATTTATCTAAATTTTTAGACGTATATATATATATATATATATATATATATATATACACACACATATATATATATATATATATATATATATATATATGTGTGTGTGTGTGTGTGTGTGTGTGTGTGTGTGTGTGTGTGTGTGTGTGTGTGTGTGTGTGTGTGTGTGTGGAGAGACAGAGAGGGACAGACTCTGAAAGAGAGTGAAAGAATGATGTATGGGAGAATGCGAACGTTAGAATGAGGAGTAATTTTGTATGGGGTTGTGTGTGGCAGTTTCTGTGTGGATGTGTCTAAGAATAAATGTAATCAAAATTCGGCAAAGAAAATTGCCCAACTTATTTAATAAGATACCCACCTGGGGTTAAGATATAATTTTGATGTGATCATTTTCTGGTAAGAAGAAAAAATATTAGAGAAAACTTTTTGTGTCATTTCGTTTTTCTTCTTTATTTTCTTAATTTTTTTGTGTACAAGAGGCATTGCGTTAATCTGAGAAGCAGCATTTTTTTCTATAATTTATTTTATTTCATTTCGTATTTCTGTAATGAGTCTTTTTTTTATTTATTGATTTGTCTCTAATTCTATTGAGTCGAACCCATCAATTACAAAGATAGCGACAAGTTGAAACGCATTCAGATATGATTTCTCTCCATGGGTTCAAAGATATGATTATTGACCGGAAGTCAAGAAACGTATCCCACGCAACAGAAAGAAAAAGACATGTTACGGAAAGAAGTTAAAAACAAAAGAAAGAAAGTAATACGAATATGAAATCAAGAAAATTATTACAGAAATATATGTTCGATTACCGAATAAAATCATTATTATTTTGCAATAGATCATGAGACGAAAAATAACATCCTTTCACCGACAGACATATTCATGTAGAGAAATCGACTCCTGTATAGAGAACGAAACAACGGCCTTTAAGGAAAAATATTGAGGACGCTGACCATAAATCGTCTGTTTCTACAAAATAACAACTAACAAACAATGAACCATTTTCAGTATAAACCAGACGCATTCTATTAGAATAAGACACAACTTTCGAATATGATCTGTAGGTGAGTATTTAAAATTCAATCCAAGTTATTGGAGAAAATTTCGACAACGAAAGTAATACTGATTTGAATGAATCAGTTTCTTCTTTAAGTACAAGAATAAGAAATTTTACTATACAAAAATAAAATTTAAAACTGATATAGCAAATGCTAAAGTGTAATCAAAGCATAACTGCGAGGCATTAGAAATATTTTTTTTTAAATAAAATAGACGTTCTTTGAGCAGAGTGTGAGATATTGCGCAAGGAGGCGACGCAGGAAGAGGAATTCGAGAGAAGAAAAAAATCCAAAGAAATACTGAAAACTTTCAGAATAATGATTAAAGATGAGTAGAACGATGGCATTATTCGGCTCCTGGTTGCTTCTTGGTACTTATTGGAAAGCGCTCAATGTCAGTGATAGAGCTAACATATTTAGTTGGATTGATGTGAGTTTGTAATCTTGTGTTTCGGGCTTTTGCGATCCTCAGACAATTTGTCAGAAAATCCCAAAATCGTGAAGCCCAGGGCTAGAAACTCATATGCACACAACTAACTAACAAGATAGATAGATAGATAGTTAGATAGATAGATAGATACTGAAATCAAAACCGAGCAGCGACAGTATGTTTCATGCTTGAATACGAACTTCAAGCCGTGTGTGTTGTGATTTCTGTTTTTTCATCTGTATATATATATATATATATATATATATATATATATATATATATATATAGAGAGAGAGAGAGAGAGAGAGAGAGAGAGATAGATAGATAATATTAGTGGTAAATATGACCATACATATGCAATCGTATATCTAAAATATATAAATAAATATACATCAGGTAGAACTCAATGTCTTGGAGAGAGTAAGAATATGGAATATTAGTGTTTAAGTCTTCTTATTATATATATATATATATATATATATATATATATATATATATATATATATATATATATATATATATATATATACATATATATATATATATATATATATATATATAGAGAGAGAGAGAGAGAGAGAGAGAGAGAGATAGATAGATAGATAGATAGATAGATAGATAGATAGATAGAAAACTATAAAAGTGGGCAATGAAATCTCTTTCATGCTTGCTTGAATACTATCACCAAGCCATGTGTTTTGTTTTCTGTTTTAACTTATTTCTATCATTTATATATATATATATATATATATATATATATATATATATATATATATATATATATATATATATATATATATATATATATATCGACAGATTGTCCTGCATTCTCTTCATTTAGAAGAACTGATACTTCATAATAATAATTTAGAATTATTTTCTTTTTTTCTAATGAAATCCTTCTGTTCCTTAATTCTTGGCTCACTTTTTGGTTAGGCATCTTTCACTTTCCCAATGAGCCTTCAGATTTTGGAATCGTACTTTCCTTCTCATGTTAATACGCTTCCCAAATAGCTAAATTGTTGCAACTGTTTGATTTTTGGAAAAGAGTTTTTAATAATTTAACTTAAACTTTCAGTTTCATTGGAAGCAGGCATGTAGATTATTGTTAATTCAGTAACTGCAAGCCTGTCAAAGTATTTGCCTATCTACTCTAATTAGGTTAAACAGTGCCACCTTAACCAGTCTTTTGTTTTCTCTGATTTGATATCCGAGCATAACGACAGAAATACACTATGCATAAAATTTGTTTAACAATTATCTTAAAACGCAATTAGTGTTACTGGCAATTCGGATATGCGAAAGCGAATATCTAAAGTGTTTCTTTTAAGCGAAAAGATGAAAGCTCTCTATTTCATAATGAGAGAAAGAAATGGTATTCTTTATAAAGCATCTTCGGCAAGAACAAATAATTTAGGAATCATATCCACGCATTTTTATAGAAGTGGCGTGAAAATTTAATTCCGAGAATAGTTCTGTACAAGAACGTTTTATTTACATGACCACTTCTGCTGTTGTCACCGTCAAATTAGAGGAATGCTGGAAAAGTTGTTGGGACACGTTTTCCAGAATATTTTTTCTAATAAAGTACATGTTGTTGAATATCAACAATGTGCGCAAATAGTTGTTCTTTAAGGTCAGTTTTTTTTAATTTTACAAAGTATCCCCAAATCACAGGGGCGGCTAACTCTACTGAACATGGTGGAACTTATTTCCTCATTTTGCACGTCTCATGTCTCCTTAATCCACCACTTGCTGCTCAGTAATATTCGATATCTTTATATTATGTTCACTATGAGTCATTTTAAGAACTAGCACTTCAAACAAAATTCTTTATTTTAACCATTTTCCGCCATTGTATAACATGAACACGTACAACTTCCTTTACTGCTCGATAACTAATGATCCATCTAATCTGCGTCTCAAGAAAACAGAAGTTCGAACATGTAGATAGCGTTTTTTCGACGGTTTCCACAGTGCTGCAACCCAATGTTCTGTTTAATATTAAACATTAAAAGAATAATGGAAAAATCTACAAATGAAACTATTGGGTGTCAGTTCTTGTTAAACCGCTGACAAACATATCCGTCTTTATATACCGAACCCAGAGTTCGGTGTATGTTACATTTATCTGTTACATCTTTTATCGTGTTGATCTACAGTGAAACATCTCTAATTTTGATAGCGCAATTTTACCCTAGCTGGGTTTGAGCTCCTCAATCCTCACCTTCCCACCTTGCTATAGTTCAAAATCGTGTACGCAGTCTTGTGGAGGAAAAAATAACTTGTACTTCACTCGGCAGAACCTTTCTCACATACACTACATCTCTACACTATCGCTACTTAGCCGTTATTTCAATGGCTAACCTGTCTATGGACTCCATTCTTTAGATCCACCAGCTCAAACCTTTACAATATGGACACGCTGTGCTACTTCCCCGGAGTCGAATGAGGCTTACTTCGTTCGTATTTCAAATGAAAAAATAAATTTCTACTCAGCCATCTTTTCCCGCAAGAACGGTTACTTTGGGCTTGCTTCACTGAACACTAAATAATTAATCTTTTTAAGTCAAATACAATAGCTGACTCTCCTCCTTATCATCATAACTTACCAATTCCTATTCATCGCACCATTGTTTTAATCCAGACAGCTCATTCATAATTACCAATTTAACAGTGAATTTCTAGCATTAGTGGCAACATTGGAGAACGTAAAACTGGAAACCTCAAAATTCCAATGTTGAAGAAATCAAAACTCGGCATCACAGACTTCGAACGTTGGAGAGATCAAAACTGGACTACTCAGAATTCCAACATTGGAGAGCTCAACAGTGGAAACTTCCGTATTTCAATAGTGAAGAGCTCAACACCGGAAATCTCAGAATTCCAACATTAGAGAGATCAACACTGTCAGCCTCAGAATTCCAAACATTAGAGAGATCAACACTGTCAGCCTCAGAATTCCAATATTAGAGAGATCAGCACTGTCAGCCTCAGAATTCCAATATTAGAGAGATCAACACTGTCAGCCTCAGAATTCCAATATTAGAGAGATCAGCACTGTCAGCCTCAGAATTCCAATATTAGAGAGATCAACACTGTCAGCCTCAGAATTCCAAACATTAGAGAGATCAACACTGTCAGCCTCAGAATTCCAATATTAGAGAGCTCAGCACTGGAAACGTTCGAATTTCCACATTGAAGAGATCAACACAGGTAGCTTCACAATTATTCCAACATTGGAGAGCTCAAAACAGGTAACTTCAGAATTCCAAGATTGAAGAGTTCAAAACTGGTAACATCAGAATTCCTACAGTGGAGAGCTCAACATTGGCAATCTCAGAATTGCAACATTGGATAGCTCAACAGTGGAAACATCCGAATTCCAACACTGAAGAGCACAAAACTAGCAGCTTCAGAATTCTAAAATTAGAGAGGTCAACACTGGAAACCTCGCAATTTCAACATTGGAGATTTCAATTCTGGCAACGTCAGAAACCAACATCGGCGATATCAACATTGGCGATATCAACACTGGCAACCTCAAAATTCCAACATTGAATATCTCAACACTGGAAACCTCATAATTTCACCATACCTGACAATTCTTAACTGAAACACAATTTTGGAAATACGATTCATAATCCATTATTTGTTGCTATAATAATGTGAAAGGTAGTTTCTCAGGATCATGTATTTTTTCTGTAATATCTGACTGTAGAAGAAAGTAGAAGAGAAACGGCCCGTATATTTGGTCAGGTGTATCTGTAATCTACATAAAATTTTTGGGTGCAATAAGCACCTATTTAATTTTCTATTTTTGATTTTAACTGAATTCATCCAGAAATCAGCCATATATATATATATATATATATATATATATATATATATATATATATATATATATATATATAAAAGTGAACATAGAAGTCAACACTTAGAGGAGACAATCTGTTTCATGCTAGATGCAATTATCGGGCCCAATGATTGCATCTAGCATGAAACAGACTGTCGCCTCTAAGTGTTGACTTCTATGTTCACTTTTATATTTACAGACTCTCTATCTCTGATATTGAGCACTTTATCCCATAAATATAACACACTTTAAGACTATATATATATATATATATATATATATATATATATATATATATATATATATATATTGTCATCCACAGACAGACTGTTTCGCTGTATCACAGCTCATCAGTGTGGCTAGACGTCCGGTTGCCTCTGGCTAGAATCGAAAACCGGCTGAATTCGCGTCAGTCGGAAATTTTACCCTGAAGCCGTTGGCGCACGGCAGAGAAGAAGGTGAATTTAAGCGTATTTATATTTAGATAAACATACAGTGACTGAGAGAACTCGATTCGATTTACCGAAGAGTCTTGCATTATTAGCCGTAATAGTCACTGTTTACAAACCCATATATATAATATACATGTATATGTATATATATATATACATGTATATATTTACAGTATTTACATTAGTCGGACTATTGTCTCATCTTAAGATGAGGACAATAGTCCGACTAATGTAAATACTGTACATAATACCTCATCTCAGAAATATAGACAGACTCTGAAGGATCGGTACGGACCCATATATATATTTATATAAAATATTCATCCAAATAAAAAATCTATATCAAGAGATAATTTCTTTAAAAACAAACTGCATATATATATATATATTTACATATATTGTTTTTTTAAACTGTCTATCGATTCTAACGAAGACGGGAATTTACATATGAATTCTTTTATCTGTCCTGTTCCTTCATAAGGTGGGCGATCGTGGCTCTCCACACATTCCTATCCTTTCTAGCTCTCAACAATATATGCCCTTTCATTCCACATCCCTTAACTCTGATTTTTGATTTATTTACATTTTTTTAATTCAGTGAATAGGAGTAGATAGGGTTGCCTATCCCCGGTTCCCTCTTCTCTCCGATCCTTTCAACAGAAGTAGATGTTTATCACTTGCTTCCTCAGTAAGATTGGGTTTCCGGTTCCTTCTACTGTCTACTTTTACTCTATACATCTAACGTCTAAAAATATCAACTTTTATTTACTATTTATTTAGCTTCTGTCCTCAATAGGTGTAGATAGATTTATCTATCGCCCGGTTCATGCTTCTCCCCGATTTTTTTAACAGGAGTACAGATTTAACCGTTCTTTTCGATTTAGGATAAGGTTTCCGGACACTTCTAAAGTATTTGTCGTCTATTCCACTTCCAGTGTTCCTTTGCGTCTTGATGGCACCACCTTGATTGGGGGGCGGTGCTCTTACTCGTTAACCGTCTACATCGAGTGGGTCTTTTACAGGGTGAACATCATTGTAAGAAAACTTCCTGTTCTGCCATCGATTTACGCATGCTCGTTAGATAGATAGGTTACTCGCTCTTTCTCTTTATCGCTTTTGTCCTTAGTATAACCAAAGTGTCAGATTCATTAAACCCACTAAGAATAAGCGCCCTTTCGTTTATTTTTGTTTCCGTCATCCGTAAAATGTATGGCGTTACACAATCTTCAACCAAATTCTACCAGATAACAGAAAGGTCGTCACTTGAGGAATTCATAACAGCAGCAGCAGCTGAAAATGAATATCATGTCACTTGAAGAGAGAATAATGACATTATCAAGATGTTGAACTTCCACACAACGTCAAACAAAAGGTTAGGAAGGAAACATCAATCAATAGTGGAAAGAGCGATAACAGCTACTGGACATGAGAAGACTGCTGTCCTGAAAAACTCATTTAAGATAAAAAAAATTCATAAATTTCAACAGACACCAGAACTGGCTACGCGGTCAGTGAATGCCAAATGTTCCCTTATAAGGAAACAGCTAATCTCAACGTTAAGTCTATTCTACCATTTATTTATAAAGGCGTACTCTCTCGGCTAATTGCTTCTCCCTCTTTTTCTCTTGCGCTGTGGGTGTCAAATTCTTTTTCAAGTATGTTCCCAGATAAATTGAGAAGCTTTCTTTCTGATTTTAAGTAGCTGTGTCCTTTTCTTTCCCATTTTTCCTTGAAACGTCGTCATTATTTACGTTCTGCCCATCGTATTCTCAGGATCCTTCTGTAGAGCCAAATCTCTTCTTCTTGACGTCTTTATCTGTGTGGAAATTATCCGAAATTCCCTGTCCTGTAAGCGGATTAATATTGGATAGAAATTAAGCACTCTTTTCTTTTTTTTTTTTTTAAATCATGTCTGCATCTGCGTGTACAAACTTTTCTCCAAACGTCTGCTTGCTCTTACTTTTTCATTTTTCACTCGGTCCTATGCCATTCCCCGCCCAGATAGAAACGTCCCCTGATCTCGCCTTCTTTGTTGACATTGCCATAATCAATAACACCAGAAATACAGACGCTGACGTTGAAACACTGTAACAGCATCATGTCTGCCTTTTCAGCACATTTTTGTTCTTAAATATTTCTTATTTATTTACTTATTTATTTCTGTATTTGTTTTTTTTGTTTTTTTTTGCTGAATTATCATCCGCTAAGTGAGTGAAAATGTCTACTCAGTTCAAAATCTACATTCATTCGAAAAAGTCTTTAAATCATCAGGAATATGCTTCTTTCTGACATAATTTCACTTCCGTTTCGGTCTTAATGTTATGCTGTTCAGCGCATTTTCTCGATAAATTTAATGTTTTACCGATGCAACTGAGAAAGTCTTTATCAACATGTCTGCTGGCCTCTTGCACATCTCGATACACTCTTCTGCAGCTGGCTCGGATAGATGTGTACTTAACAGGTTAATTTAGAATGAATGAGATTGTAAATATTATAGGTTAAGATAATTTAGTTACTAGTTTATTATTTACAAAATCATTTCTTAAATTCAACTAAATTCAGAATGTGAGTTATCTTCAGTCACAATGAACGGTTGTAATCTCAATAAAGTATTATGTTGTTAACGTCTTGTCAGTCCTTCCAGATATCAAGAGAAAATCACAATTACGCCCCATTAGTAAAATGGTTGATTTAAAGTAAAGTAATTTCTTGACATGCGTGGTCTTAGAAGGCGTTGGAAAGTACGTGAAAATATAACACAAGATGACCCATGTCTTCTTAATAGAATTTGTTTAGGCATGTTTTAGTATGGGTATACTGACCTTGTTCAAATTGTTAACCACTGTTGATAATGCCTTCAAACAATGCGATTTTTTTATAGGGCCCAGTGTGATAATTATTTATTTAATGCTTATTTATTGATTCGTTTTTTACGGCTTATCAACCCTTTCCAGGTTACTTAAAGCCAAAAAATATGAAGAAAAGTGTAAGATTTTTTTTTTTGTTTTTTGTTTGGGGGGGGGGGGGGGTGATGGTGAGTGGGAGATAATAATAGCTAAATGATATATAATCTCACTAATTAACCTATAGCTGATGGCAGAATACGTGGATTTATACTATTCCCAAGTATATATGCCCGTAAGTGAATATAACGAACCAATCGCGAAATTGAACTCGGCTCTCCGATTAACAATTCACAGCCATTAGCAATTACACCACCCGCACACTCACGCTTACAGCACCTAGTATCACTCATTTACTGACCAGGCTCAATGTTGCTGTACTTTGGAGATTTTACGAAAACAAATACAAATGTGTATGATAATTTTCTAAGCGTAGCACAAGGGCGAAAGTATAGGGAACCCAATGTGGTCCGAACTCTCGACTCAGTTGTAACTGTTCTAGCGAGACAAACCTGCTAAGCGTTGCATCACATCGAGTGGCTCCAAACACAAATACATAGGAGCAGGAATGTGAAGCATTGGTTGACAAACCACACGAGCAGTTGGTGTGTTCGGAAAATAGTATCCGGCCATTATATACAAATCAACAAAACCATCGGAGACTACCAACCAGAGTACCTATACAGAAATATAAAAATACATGAAACCGCATACCCATTACGACCCATTACGACCCATCATTTCACAGATCCCAACACCTATCTGTGAGCCATAAAAATTCTTTAACGACATCATTACTACTATATCTACCTATCAATTACAGTAACAGATCAACTGACGAATTCCTTCAAATTATAAAAACTATACATCAAAAACAAGGTATTTTAGCGTCACTCGACGTTGAACATTTATTTACAAATGTCCCAGTCGATCGAACCAACGGCATAATCCTTAACTCTCTGTATAAATATAATTCCATTCCAACTTCATCCATCAAACCAAGTATCCTCAAAAAATTATAGCATGCCTGCACAAGTTAAGTCCCTTTTCACGACCATAATGGTAATATCTTTACCCAAACTAATGGTGTTGTTATGGGAAATTCCCTCGGCCCGTGTTTTTCCAACTAATAGAAAATACAAGTATAATAGCCTAATCTACATCGAAAAAGTTTAAAATTAATGGATGCCCTAATAATA
>OZ038488.1:87546388-87578888 GCA_964036315.1 Acanthosepion esculentum
AGTTTTAAGATGCTTCGCTTCTTTAGTCATTTAATTAGGTACTTATGGAAGAAAACTTTTCCTCCATTAAGATGCGTCAAACACAAAATATACAAAACAGTGTTTCAGTAATACACAGTCTAGGTGCTTCATTAAGCGTTTGTTCCTTCCGCCATAACAACGTAAATGTATACATTGGCTTGCACAACGATTATATGCATTCGCTTGTGCGTGGGGTGTATATATGTGTACGTTTTTTGTGTATGTGCGTGTTATATATATATATATATATATATATATATATATATATATATATATATATATATATATATATACACACATATATATTTATATATATATATATTTATATATATATATATTTTTATATATATATATATATATTTATATATATATATTTATATATTTATATATATATATATATATATATATATATATATATATATATATATATATATATATATATATAAAAATTTATATGTGAGTTTACCGGGGTTTTTTTTTTGTTTTTTGTTTAAAAAAAACATTAAACTCACATATTCAGATTTTGCTTTGTCTTTTCCACATTTTCATCCTACCGTCGGATCTACATCCACATATTTGCTTACATATTTATATATATATATTTATATATATATTTATATATATATATATATTTATATATATATATATATATATATATATATATATTTATATATACATATATATATATAGATAGATAGATAGATAGATAGATAGATAGATAATGTGTGTGTCTGTGTGTATTTTGTATATGCGTATGTGTGCGAGTTTTGTTTGTGCATGTGATTGTTTTGCATGTGAGTATGTGTGATTGTTTTGTATCTGTGTGGGGTATTAAGTATGCATATCTGGGTTGTCTAGCTACAAATTAAAATCATTGTTAAAACTTTAAAGAAATGTTCAGTCATTTCTTACTAAGCCCATTAATATTAAAGTAAAAAAAAATCATTTGTAAAATTCCACAATCTGTATAATGACATTCCGACATATCAAAACGAGGCTCATTTCTCATAAAAATAATTACAGCCATGAAAGATGGCAGAACATGCACTGAATACTATTTTCAACCTATGTTGTTCACTATGTGGATAACGTTTGGAATATCGAACCACGGCCTCACCATTCTAGGTATTCCTGTTGTGGTTTCTGTAGCAATTAGGTTTTACGGAGTAAAGATGCAAGCTACACGCCTAGCATGTTTTTCTTCTCCAAGACTATTTTCTAACAAAAACCACAGTAGCCAGTTTTACCTGATATTTAACCCCTAGCAGGGAGGGGAAATTAGTTCATGCATTTCCACGGATATTAGTGCAAAAGCGAACACAAAACATAGTATATGATATCAAAACGCAAATCATATATTCCGAGCACATTTACGCTTTTCAGTATGTGCGGTACCATTGTGGTCGAATGCCAAAAGGTTAAAATATACCAGAAAGGCATATACCTTTCTTCAGACTATACTATCGTCACTAAGTTCTATAGTTGTGGCGTAGCCTTCGCCAAACTAATCCCAAGGCAGTGTCAAAAGGTACATTTGCCTTCAAATCTCACCAAGTTCCTATCTCTGACCTTTTCATTCATATTGTGCGTTACTTTAATTTAAAATGATTAAATATCTACGATGATGTGCGGGTTATCTAACGGATATCGGCGGAGAATGTGGAATCGGCGATCCAACTTCAAATTCTGACCCAATCTGTTGGCATCACATTGGCACTAAAGCATGTTTCTGTCTCTTCGTCCGACCCCAAGTATAGGTTAAATAGCATCGCAGTCTTAATACTACAGGATTGAGTAGCAATCTGTCTAAATGAACGAAACTGAACATTTCAAGACGTTGAAGAAGCAACGAGAACCAAACGAAAAGCAAAGCCATTTACGGGTTGCCCTTATCGAATGCGACGTGAAAGGACATGGGATGAAAATTAACATGGACGACAGAGAGCGCTGTTTCATAAGTTACATTTAAAGACCAGACGATAATATAGAAACGTCGATCGATCTCCATAGGGTATTCATGTTTTGTGCCTTCGTGCCAGACTAATACAGGCCAAGAAATTATCAGCACGGCGTGTTACCTAGAAAAATAAATTGTTCTCGTCGTCTGTCGGCTATCTTCACTGAGTGTCCCAATATTGTCAGTCCTATCAAACACACACACGCACACACATATATATGTGTGTGTCTGTGTGTCTGTGTGTCTGAATTTAAAATTCAAATATAAATAAAATATATCTTTAAAAAAATAGGATTAAAGACAAAAGGAAGTTTTTTTCTTTTATCAACGCGTCTCAACAACTGATGTACATTAACAAGGTGCAAGTGTTACCTTGTTAAAGCCCATTAGAGGATGAAACGGGTTGGTGAAGATTTTTTTCTTTTGTCTGATATATATATACGCGCGCGTGTGTGTGTGTATGTGTGGTGATTTTGCAAGCGTAGTTTGGATGTGGCACAAGGCCGAAAGTATGGGCACCCAGTGAGGATCGAACTCACTACTCATTCATAATTGTGCTAGCGAGACAAGCTTCCTGACCATTACACCGCCTCGTGGTGCCCATGTATGTGTGCGTGAGTGTGTGTGTGTCTGTGTGTTAGTTTAGAGTAACGATATGCCAAGCAAGGAATGAAGTAATTGAACTGGTGACTATTTTGCAAGATTTGTATGTTTCCTTTCACTGCTTGACAGGCGCCGAAAATGTGTCTATTGCAATGATACTCAAGTAATTTCTGTTTTGGGCCACCATTTGTAATGACAAACGAATCATCCTAACCCTTTTTTATACATAAATTTAGTCCAAGTGTTTGTTTTGGCATTGGTCTCTCCTATTGTGATAATTACCATTTTATCGTTTCCTGTTGTCAGTCAAAACCCATTTGTCATCACCTGGAAAAATACGATGTAAAAAGGGAAGTTTGGAATTCCTGGTTCAAGAGAGCTGTAGATGAAGCAACGTCGTATTCAGTTCTCATCTGAAAGCTCACAAGGAAGCGATATTACTCTTTAACTTGTTTTCCCAATTGCACTTTGGAATAAACTATACACGACTCACTGCCGGATAGAAGAGATAATCTAATTATTTCCCCTATTCGCCATTGGTTCAGCTATTAGTGGTTGACACAATATTCATGTCGGTGAAAGCCGTAATTAATTTCTAAACAACAGTAATAAATTTGTTGTACGTTCTCCGCTACCATCCATCTTTTTTGGCCCAAGTGAATACCAACAGTTATTAGAAAAACATGCTTCTGGGCGTTTTGAACAATTTTACCATCATAGATGTTGAGTGATATGGAGGTATTTCTTTGAATGTCTGTTGTAAACTTTTGTTGCAGACTGGTGAATGTGTTTTTAGTTATCAGAAGGATTTATGATGTCGATGTTCTTAAACATTCGTCCACAACAAATTAAGAGATAAAAGGAATATTGAAAACAAATCATGCAAGAAAATTCAGAGTGAAGACAAACATAATTAAAAGTGTAACAATGACATTGATTTATATACAATTGACATATACAATTGGGTTGAATATTTTTGGATAAATGAAGATGGTTGAATTAGATTGTGCAGAGTATTTTTGTAAAGTTTCAGCGTGTGTGAAGCCCTTATTAAGATTTATTCGTAAAATTAAACTAAGTATTTGGTTATGTACAAAAAAGTCCTCTGTGCGAGTTTATGTGTGCGTAAGTTTGTTTAAGTTATTGTGCAAAATTGGTAGGAGTTGTGTACCTTTAGTTGTTTGGATGTTTGATTAATTGTTTACGAATACTTAGTTAGTAGTGAGTAAATATCACTTTTTAAGTATTGTAAGTAATTGCTAGAAATTGTTCATGTGTTTGTTGTTTGCTGAGTCAGAGAAGTTTGCGCGGTAAAAGTTTAGTTGGTCAAGATTTTAACTTGCATGAATTAGTTCGGCATCTCTCCAGGGGTGAAAGTCTGACTGCTTGAGTTAATTCAGATTCTTCTATTTATAGTTTTGGTCAAGAAAATAGGCTCCAGAGCGCTGGGCGCGAAACTTACATTTTCGCTTGAACTTGTTACAGTTCTAAGGATCTGAGCCAATGAGAAGTCTCGCTTGCTGAAACTAGAGTGTTGATTGGTTGATAGGTGTTTTTTTTTGTGTAAAGTGGATTAAACCGCAGGGGTGAGAGGTTAGTATGGATTATTCAATCACTATCGTTGTATTTTAGCGATGTTTTGGTAAACCTCGGAGCATTTTGATATACCTTTCCCAATCCCAAAGTTTAGTTTATTTCGAAATATTTTTTGAAATGAATTGCATTCATAAAAAACAACAACAGTTAGTAAACTGTGAGATGTAAATTTGTATGCATTAATGAACGTCCTGTCTATGGAAAGGTTCGCATGCCTACTTCAGTTGATTTCATTTATTTTAGTTGTATTTTACAAAAATTTATTTTGCTTTTCATGTTTTTATAAGCTTCTCGAAGGAGTCCAATAAACAAGGATAACCGAATTATTAAACTCTTTGCTGTCTTTCAGGTTTTGTTTTCTTTTTTTAATTCCATATTATTGATTACGAATGGCTTTTTCAACTTCTGTCTTTATTGAAAAAATCGTTTTTCTCTAATCAAAATCTAAAGTCTATTTTAAACTTTTTTTTCGTTTTTTGTCCGTTGATTACAAATTTCCAAAATATTGCCTTTCAAAACAAGATATTTAATATCTCGTTCAGTTTTTTCTTTTTTCCTTGTTTTTTTTTTGAACACCCTAAAAAATTATTGTTTGAAACTAGCAAATGATGGAAGAGAATTTATTGAAAAAAATATTATTGAAAAATATTTGCTACATGTTCTCTGCAAAGAATGTCAGCGTGGATATACTATGTAACATCTACTGGTAATTTTACAAGTGTTTTGTGACGACTTCCGTCTCACAGTGACGGATCAAAAGAGATAAGATCAATGTACGATCGTGGGATTACTTATTTGTAAGCAGTTAAATAACTGGGAAATGACCACACACGCACATAAATGCACGCACGCATGCATACACACACACATGAACACACACACACACATATATATATTCAAGAAATTTCGATTTCGTAGTCATTATCAAAAAACGATGTGGTAGTTTGAATTCCTTTTTCTGCATCCTGGTTTTATTTGGTAAGCTGTAAGTTTAAATTGGTCTGTGGTGAGGCTGTGTCTCGATACCCCACGGCATTTTTACAGAGGATATTTTATCTCAACAGATTAGGTCAGAATTTGAACTCGAACCGCTGAGTCCACTTTCCACGCCAATATCCGCTGCACAACCCACACAAATATTTACTAAATTTTAATTGCTCAGTTCCATAGAAGAAAGCCCAGTTTGGATAAAACGGTCTGAGATAGGAACTTGATAACATTTGAAGGCAAATGGCCTTTTGACACTGCGTTGGAATTTATTTGACAGAGTCTACATCACGATTATAGTACCTGGTGAGGCTCATATAGGTTGAAGAAAGGTATATGTTCTTTTGTTATATTTTATGCTTATTGGCATACGACTATAATGATAAGTGAAATGGGTAGATGAGCACGTGATATTTTGATTGACTTTCCGACATCAAATATCATTAGTTGCATTCGATTTCGCGCAGAAATCCTTATAATGGCATGAACTCTACTTTGATATGAGTTAAATATCAATGCAAACAGGGTACTGTAGCATTAGTTGGCAAGCAGTGTAGGGGAATAAAAACTTGGCCACACAACATAATTGTTACAGAAACCACAGCCGTGTTGAGCATGGATATTCCAAAGAACAGGGCTAACACCCAACGATATACTTTGAACATCGTATTCAGTGCATGCTCTTCTATATCTGCTGACTAAAACGAGTTTTACGGAAGATGGAAATCGCTGTGATATGCCGAAATGGAATTATATAGATTGTGTAATTTTACAAAGGATATTTTTTTAAAATTTAATATTGATGAGTTTAGTAAGAAATGACTGAACATTTCCGGAAACTCAAATATAAAAGCTTGGGTGTGTTATTTTGTAACTTTGTGGCACACTTTGCACAATTTTCTCTCTTCTCAGCTCTTCAAAACAGTGTTGTTTGTTCTACGACAGCATTCACCACGATAATCACATCAAATCTGCGAGGTTGGTCTAGCTATTAATTTCAAAAAAGCAACTCCTGGGATTACATACGACGAAGGCAACAGAATATATATATATATATATATATATATATATATATATATATATATATATATATATATATATATGTATGTATATATAGGTAATAAACCGTTGGTAAATAATCCAAGTGAATCCTAATAATATATAATATTTAAAAATGATGCACAAAAAGAGCTCAATGTATTTATTATAAGAGAGCATATAAATTACATAGGTTAAAAATCCAAAGTTACCTCACTGGAACAACTATTTCGACCCACAGGACTTACTTGTAGGACTTGTCAACTCAGAGATATGAAGAAATAAAATAGATTAAAAATTTAAACATCTAAGGAATAAAAGAAGAAGAATGTTTAACTAGTTATCACTCCAAACGCCTTCAGCTTTAGACTTATCCAACTCTTTCTGAAATCTCTGCACTGTCCTCAGATTAACACACTGAAATGTTCGTATTGGAGCTTCCGGTGCGAATGCCAAGCAGTACATCGTTCAGTTTCAAAATTTCTCTTTTTTTACGGATGGTGCCCAACTGACCTTGCTCTACTGTGCAGTCGACAAAATAAAATAAAACAACGTACCTGCACAAAATAAAAATATAAAATGACGACAATTTTCCATCGAATCCTCTCTCTCTCTCTCCCCCCTTATATATATATATATATATATATATATATATATATATATATATATAAGGGGAGAGAGAGAGGATTCGATGGACAATTGTCGTCATTTTATATTTTATATATTTATTATATATATATATAAATACATATATATATATACATATATATATATATATATATATATATATATATATATATATATATATATATATATATATATATATATATTAAGACATTTTCATGTTTATACATTATTTTTACAGATACAAATATTTAAGTAAATGCTATGTTTTATAATAAACAGTATTCATAACATTTACCGGCCTGAATGTCCGAGAAATTTTCATAGAAAATATTCGATCTCCGAGGATTGACTTCAATGTTCACTTTTATATTTATGTTTACATACGCTCCTCTATCTCTGATATTGAGTACTTTATCCCATAAATATAACACACCTTAAAACTATATTTCTTCATATATATATATATATATATATATATATATATATATATATATATATATATTCAAGATGCACTAGGTATATGAAAGCATAAATTTAACCGCTCGTAAATGAAAGACAAAGATATTAATTACGCGGAACAAGTTTTTCTCAGATTCAACTAAAGCCTTATGGAAATGACTTCAAATCGGACATAGCTTGAGAAGACACGATGTGATATTGCCATTAACAGTCAAACACAGCTAATCAGAGCTACTCGAACGGGATAAGGACAGAGAAATGTCTCTGCGCTGACGCCACATATGCGCCCAAGGTAATACCTTCAAAGGTGATGTGATTATGGGTAGTAATTTGAGCCAAGTGGAATATTTCATATCTATCCACTTCTTCCCCGGGGGAATCAAGGCCAATAACAGCTTTTATTAGGTTTATATTAAACGTTTCAAATATGTTCTAATATATCATTATAGTAGTTTCGCAAAAATATATTACTTATTCTTAATTATCAAAATGTTCTCTTCTACATCAATCTCATTCGGAATTTAGCTTAAAACATTAGATACACTTCATCACTTACATGAAAAAACAATAGATGCGTTTTACTTATTTTATTTTTTTTTTTGCATGAGTCCAAGCTTGGTCCTAATGCTTATCAAACCTCTGCCAACAATAACAGAGCATGGGGCAAATGATCTCCTGGTAACCAGACGGTATGACGTTGAAGTACCGCAGCGCAGATAGGAGTCTTGAAAATCAAGGTGATATAGATCAGTTGACGATCAACATCTGAAAACACTATCGGAACAAAACCCACGTGAATGAGTCAGAACAATGTCTCGGACAATGGGTGTCAGCATTTCAATAAATCTCAAAAAATTGCCAAGTTGGAGACAGTCGATCAATTTTTCCCCCTGAATTTGGTGAAAGTCAAAGTCCGTTGTTTTGAAAGGTGGGCAATCTGCGAAATGTGAATGATCAATTTCTATATTGAATGGTGATTTGGGATGAGAAATCGATTATTTATTAGAATCGTAAACAGTCCATTCACCGGCTTGATCATGACGAAGGACCTAAACTTTTTTTTTTTAAAACCGATATTGCATCATCAGAATACATATTGTCTTGTGGTCCGCTATTAGAAATGTCAATTACAGCTTACTGTAATCTAACCCGAGCATCAGTTCGGAAATTTACTGCCAGTAAATGGATGAAATGATCATTCACCAAAATGCGACAGCTAGTTTTTAATCAAATATTCCATGGTATTAAATACTACATGGAAGAGGCTATCATGGACATGATTGTCAGTCTGAACGAGAAACACTTGTTCCGTGAAGGTGGTACCTTTTCACAACGCATAGTTGTTGTTCTAAAGGTTCAGACCGATTTTTATTTAATATTTTTTCTGCGTTTTTTTAGTGTCTGTGTATGTAAATTAAACAATGACACATTTTTTGAATATATTTCACTCTTGAATATATATTTTTCTTTACGCTGTAATTCTTTTCCAGTTATCTGCCCTCTGTGGTTCAGTGGTTAGAACTTTGGCTTTTTAAGGGCGAGTTTTAAATCTGATCATTTTTCAACGAGGTAATTTCATAATATTATCGGAAATAATACCAACATTTGTTGGATCATGTTCATCCAATAGCCCAGACTTTATTCCCTGACAACATTGTTGTCAGGGAATAAAGTCTGGTCTATTGGATTAACATGATCACCCAAAATGTTCAGGTAATCTTTCCTGTTGATTCTACCACACAGTGCAACTATTGGACCGAGACATTTCCATGATTTGGCAGCCCAAACTATCACTGATCCACCTCCATGCTTCACTGTTGGAAGAAGGCAGTCAGGGTTGTAAGCTTCTTTGGGCTGCCTCCACAAATAAATTTGCCCTGAAGTTGGGAAAAACTGGACTCGTCTGAGAATATGACTTGCTTCCATTCGTCTGCAGGCCAGGCCTTGTGGTCTCTGCACCACTTCAACCTCTTCTGAATGTTGCGAGTGGAGAGATGAGGTTTCCTTACGGCAGCTCTTCCATGATATCCAGACTTATGGAGCTCATAACAAAGAGTTTTAGTAGAAACTGGACTATTCAGATGATTATTCAACTCAACAGTTACTTTGGCCGCAGTAGTCCGATGATTTTTCGCCACATTGCGTTTCAATGCACGTCGGTTCCTGTCAGTAAGTTGGCAAGTCCGGCCCGAATTGCTATGCTTGCTAGAGGTTTTACCCTGTTTCTTGAATTACGTCATAGTTCTTGATATGGAAGCTCTTGAAAAACCAAACAGTTTAGCAACCTTAGTGATCGAGGCTCCTGCCATGCGAGCTAAAACAACTTGCTCTTTTTCGAACTTGGTGAGGTCACGCATTTAGCTTAAATTTTACTAAATTCTAAAAATAAATAAGTCAAAGTCGGTAAATTAGTTAAATAAACGTGTTTACAATAGATATAAACTGCAATTACGAAGTTTTGCTTAAGGTTCTTAATATAATAAGTCTTTGAAATAAAAAGAGCAATTTGTTTTAGCTCACATGGCAGGAGCCTCGATCACTAAGGTTGCTAAACTGTTTGGTTTTTAAAAAGCTGCCATATCAAGAACACTGATGCAATTCGAGAAACAGGGCAAGACCTCTAGCAACCGTAGCAATTCGGCTCGGACTTGCAAACTTACTGACAGGGACTGACGTGGATTGAAACGCAATGTGGCAAAAAATCATCGGACAAATGCGGCCAAAGTGATTGCTGAGTTGAATAATCATCTGAATAGTTCAGTTACTACTAAAACTGTTCGCTGTGAGCTCCATAAGGCTGCATATTATGGAAGAGCTGCCGTGAGGAAACCTCTTCTCTCCATTCGCCAGACTCAAAAGAGGTTCAAGTGATGCAGAGATCACAATGCCTGGTATGCAGGCCAATAGAAGCAAGTCATATTCTCAGACGAGTCCAGTTTTTCTCTTTTTCCAACTTCGGGGCTAGTTTATGTGTGGAGGCAGCCCAAAGAAGCTTACAACGCTGACTGCCTTCTTCCAGCAGTGAAGCATGTAGGTGGATCAGTGATAGTTTGGGCCGCCATATCATGGAAATGTCTCAGTCCAATAGTTGCCCTGCGTGGAAGTATCAACAGCAAAGATTACCTGAACATTTTGGGTGATCATGTTCATCCAATAGCCCAGACTTTATTCCCTGATTGTAATTATGAAGAGCATGAATGTGAGCTAGAACATATGGAGTGGCCTCCCCAATCTCCAGATATCAATATTATTAAACATTTTTGGTGCATTTTGAAGCGACAAATTAGGAGCCGCTATCCTCCACCGTTGTGTCTTAAAGAGCTGGAGGAGGTTTTAATGGAAGAATGGCTGAAAATCGCTCTGGATGAAGTCAGAAAGATGTATGTTTCCATTCCTAGACGCATTAAAGCTGTATGTGAGGCTAAAGGAGGACCAACTCCATATTAAATAAATTTTCTTTGAATTTAACAAGTGTTCAATTATTTTGTCCAACCCCTGTATATTTCATTGTGCTTCTGTAGTCCTAGAGTCCAAAAGATGGACTGTTCTAGCTGAGACCTATAAACTTCATTCGCTCGAAGCGATTTTAAACCAGCCGTCTGAAAAAGCAGCTGTATACAGTCAACATTTTAGGTATTTCTGAACGAGACTGGCATCATTTATAACATCCTTATTAAAATCTGAACCTGATGGGATTATTTAAAAACACGACTCGCCTTATGGTTTTGATTTAAAAGTTATAGCATTTGATAGCATTCGAACTCGGAATCCGTTTATGTAATGGCCTTGTTAGGGCCAGGAATAAAGACACAAGAGTGGAATTGAGTTAAACAATTATATTAACAGAAACAGTAATACAAACATATACAAACGAGAGTGTTACAGCAAGAATGTTGGGTCCCACTGCCAGAACTGACTGCTGGAAACTTCCCTCTCTAAAAGGCAGTACCTGCTCCTATTTATAGCTGGGAGAGTCCATACGTGGGTGGGTAAATTACCATGAAAGATAGATAGACAGATAGATAGAGAGAGAGAATGAGAGAAGGTGAGGGGGTGAGTGATAGATAGATAGATAGAGAGAGAGAGAGAGAGAATGAGAGAAAGAGAGTAGGTGATAGATAGATAGATAGATAGATAGATAGATAGATAGATAGATAGATAGATAGTGGCTTTGTTAGGGCCAGAAATAAAGACACAAGAGACGAATTGAGTTAAACAAATGTATTAACAGAATCAGTAATACAAACATATAAAAACGAGTGTGTTACAGCAGGAGTGTTCGGTCCGACTGTCAAGGCTGACTACTGGAAACTTCCCTTTCCATAAGGAAGTATCTGCTCCTATTTATAGCAGGGAGAGTCCATGCGTACGTGAGTAGATTAACAACAGTTTACATGTTACAATATTGGCAATACAAAATGAGACTAAAATGAAATTTTGCTTTCTTGTATCACTCTGAGTTCATACTGCTAGACGCTCTCCTAAGTCAAGGGAATGTGAGTTTAAATTCGTTAAGAATTCCACACCGATTTAGTATATGCATCTTTCATAGTGGCTGGAGAGGAAAAAACGATCTGCGCGCTAAATTGGCTGTTGCATCCTATGATAACCTTGACAGAAACCCGTAATTTTTTTTTCTGGCTAATAGAGTTCTTTAGTTTAGACAATATTGGAAATGGAATTGATTTCACGTTGGAAATGACTTAGATTGAAAGAAAAATAAAAATAAAAGTCCAAGCAAGCCAGAACAAAAAAAGCAGACAAGAACGTCTAAATGGTTGCCGAAAAATAAACTTTGAATACTTTATCAAATGTAAAGACATCTGCACATTACAAGGAAAGCAGTTTAATTAAAATTGATTATTGCAATACATTGCCCGCGTCGTAAATGCTAACAAAATGAATTGTGCTTTCTATATTTTTTTCTCAAAACTAAATTATATACAAAACTAATTCAGTACAATATGACGCATTTTAAATAACGCTTAGAACACACACACACACACACACACACACACACACACACACACACACACACACACATATATATATATATATATATATATATATATATATATATATATATATATAGGCAGTATAACTTCATTCAAGCATGTTTCATTAAATAATATAGACATATTATCCGCCGAGATCAAACTCATCTTCGCAATCAACCCCTGAGGAGTATATCGAAAAGTACTTGGGTTAACAATAAATACAGCGCCTTCCTTGATGAATATGGATTTAACATTTAAAAGATTATTAGAGAACCAGAAAGCATGATTATAAAAATACAGATAAAATATGCCTATATTATTTAATGAATCATTGTTCAATATATATATATATATATATATATATATATATATATATATATATATATATAGAGAGAGAGAGAGAGAGAGAGAGATACGGAGTAATTCTACAATTTAAAACTTAATAGAGATTTGATTTAGATTTCTAAATAGGTAATTTTTAATTTTTTACTTTTAATCTTAATTTCAAATTTTATAAATCTTTTAATATCTATGATAACCTTGTTGTCTAATTTTTCGAATTACCCTATACTTGTATATTGATTGGTCATCCTAGCTGATGTAACAGCGTTTACTCCTAGCTAAGGATCGTTAATTAATTTGAAACTTTTAAAACCATTTATTCTATATTCTACATCATCACTTGATAAGACACCAGAAGTGTTGAAACAAAATGGCTATTTTTATAGTGATTTTATAACATATTTATTTTATAATATTCAAATAAATGATATATATATATATATATATATATATATATATATATATATATATATATATATATATATATACATATATCAAGAAATATAGTCTTAAAGTGTGCTACATTTATGGGATGAAGTATTCAATATCAGAGATAGAGCGTGTGTAAATTTAAAAATCGTGCCCCGACGATTGCATCTAGCATGTAACAGAGTGTCGCTTCTAAGTGTTGACTTCTATGTTCACATTTATATATATATATATCAATATATATATATATATATATATATATATATATACGTACACACACAATGAGGGTGTTCCCAAAAACTTTATATACAGTTTATATAATTATAAAGTCAGTGTTTATTAAAATACATTACATTTGCAAAATTTAATAGAATCTACAGACATTATTCTATTGTTTTGTCAACGCCTGTTTTCCGACTGATCCAGGCACTGCTGACAATACAAAACAATGGAATAGCAAACATCAACAAGCATTTCGTTTGGTATTTTTGTGCATTCTCGTTCAATGGCTGCACTCAATTAAGCGGCCGTTTTAAGTTTCATAACGTAGGCTTTGTCTTTTAAGTATCCCCATAAAAAAAGTCTCGTGGTGAACGCGGAGGGTATTCTCGGAAACCGCTTCGTCCAATTCACCTGTTTGGCGAGATCTCATCAAGGTAGGTTCTAAATCCACTTTTCGGTCTGGATCATCGTCATTAATAGCATTGATTAATCTTGTAACTTTTCCATTGACAGCACTTCAAAAAACGATATACGTGGTCTTCCCGAACGCTTTTCGTGGACATTCTGAACAGTTCCATTAGCTTCAAACTTATCTTTAATTCGAGTGATCGTAAGTCGCTTTGGTGGATCTGTTTGAAACTCTCTCACCTAAACTGTCTTTTTACTTCAGAGGCGTTTTCACACTTCCATTAGCATTTTAGAATGAATTCCCTTTGTTCAAAGCTTAGTTTGTCTGCCATCATTAGTTATAATTTCTCTGAAAAGGAAAAAACACCAATAAAGGTATCAGCTGTCAATATATGTATACATTTTTTGTGGCACCCTCTTCATATATATATATATATATATATATATATATATATATATATATATATATATATATATATATATATATATATGTATGTATATATATATATATATATATGTATGTATATATATATATATATATATGTATATATATATATATATATATATATATATATATATATATATATATGTATATATTTATATATATATATATATATATATATATATATATATATATATATATATATATATATATATATATATACTGACTGAGGTACATGGACATTACTCGGATGTACATGGCTGCAATTGTATAATAGCAGCCTTCGGTATACCCGCACACCCCCGTTTAGGAATATCCGCCTTCGTGTCCGCTTGCAAGCATCATTCGTTGGTATACTAATCTACTCCCCACCCTTTCCTGTATGACCTTCAAAAATATTTGATTGTTCTTAATAAAGGAATTCCATCGATAAAAACTTCTTGTGTGGTCGTTTTTTGAGGTTAAATTATTTCAATGTTTTAGATATTCAGTAAATTTCCTATGGCCGTAATATCTTTCAAATAATATAGCTTTGTTCACAAATTTTATAATCAAACAAAACGGGAATGAAATGTCAGAGTTTGATTCAATTGCCAGTGCAAAGGCATAAACGCCCCCTCCTTTTTCGAACGTTTACTGTAAAGCTGAGTTTAATAAGAGGTTCTTCGGGAATTTTCCCCTTTTAATGCTTCAATATTCCTTCTCAAACAGTCTTTGCGTCAAAGTTTGTTCGAACGCCAATTTAGGATGGAATTATATGAAGAAATTATAGGCTAAATGGCAAAAGGCGATTTTGAACCAAGTGTGTCGCAGATTTTGACAAATTAACTGAAATAATCGGAACCAAACATTCACACAAGACAATTTGTGTGTCAAATGTAATTTACATGGCAAGTCAGGAAAACATTGGAGAAAAGATCAGGGAGTTATGGCCGAAAAAACGTGATTTTTTAACAGTTTTTCGTGGTTTTTCGCTATATGCGGGAAAGCGAGAAGGGCTAAAATCACAGTATCTTATTTCTTGCATGTTTGGAGAAAATTTTTTAACAGTTTTTCGTGGTTTTTCGCTATATGCGGGAAAGCGAGAAGGGCTAAAACCACAGTATCTTATTTCTTGCATGTTTGGAGAAAATTTTTTAACAGTTTTTCGTGGTTTTTCGCTATATGCGGGAAAGCGAGAAGGGCTAAAATCACAGTATCTTATTTCTTGCATGTTTGGAGAAAATTTTTTAACAGTTTTTCGTGGTTTTTCGCTATATGCGGGAAAGCGAGAAGGGCTAAAATCACAGTATCTTATTTCTTGCATGTTTGGAGAAAATTTTTTAACAGTTTTTCGTGGTTTTTCGCTATATGCGGGAAAGCGAGAAGGGCTAAAACCACAGTATCTTATTTCTTGCATGTTTGGAGAAAATTTTTTAACAGTTTTTCGTGGTTTTTCGCTATATGCGGGAAAGCGAGAAGGGCTAAAACCACAGTATCTTATTTCTTGCATGTTTGGAGAAAATTTTTTAACAGTTTTTCGTGGTTTTTCGCTATATGCGGGAAAGCGGGAAGGGCTAAAACCACAGTATCTTATTTCTTGCATGTTTGGAGAAAATGCAGAGTTGTCATTCTCCTAGATCAGTTGCTATCCCAGGCTATAGAACTCAATCTGTCTTGCTATTTATCCATAGATGGGGGGAGAAGAAGAGGATTAATACATTTCCCAAGGGTATTAGTCCGTAAGTGAATGTAATGGATTCGACTGGAATTCGAACTCGGCTCTCCGAGTCGCTTCTGTTATATATATATATATATATATATATATATATATATATATATATATATATATATATATATATATATATATATATATATAGATAGATAGATAGATAGATAGATAGATATAGGGGGGATTTAAATGAGTATCCGAACAAAAGTAGGGATAATGCGATCAAATGGAAATGGTTGCAGAAAGAACGCGTTTCGGTCCCCTATAGCAGGCGTTATCATATCGGAATGAGACAAACTTTGTATATTAAGAAAATGAGTTGCAATTGTTTAGGAAGGGGTAATAAATAACCTTAACAAGTGTTACAGAGAGAGAGGAAATTTTACTTCCTGAAGCTGTTATGAAGAAATAGTGGAAAAAGAATTCTACTTGGAGTCGGCTAATTTCAAATCAAACAGACATTTTCAAGATGAAAAAATCTACCTCCCAGCCGTAGCATCTGATAAGGATATTCATTAAACCATCGTCAAAAATTTCAACGACATTAATTTACATGCTGAGTTTTTATCTCTCGTCCCTACCTAAGGACCCTTACTAGGTTTGATGTGAGACGCATTGTATGTACAAGCTATTCCACTCTGTCCCATTATCTCTCTGTTTTTATATATATATATATATATATATATATATATATATATATATATATATATATATATATATATGTATATATATATATAATATCTGGATAAAATGAATGAAACAAAATTGGGTGTTTTTTTTATGAAAGTATTTATTTCTGTGTTTTTGTATATATTTATTTATTTAATATTTCAGACCACCTAGGTCTTTCCTCAGAAATTAAATTAGAAACTGTGTTTGTGTGTTTGTTTACAGCGTTTGTTTACAGCGTTTGTCGTGAAGCGTGCGCATGTCACGTGATGTGCAATGCAACTTTCATTCATTTTATCCAGATATTATATACATATCAAGAAAGTATACGTGGCCTCTCATTATGCTATGTATATATATATATATATATATATTTGACGATATATATATATATATATATATATATATATATATATTTGACGATATATCAATCTCCAACTATTTAAGTGTAACGTCAATCGACATCTCCAGCTGGCTTGATCTATCCTCTTCCCTTCTCCACATCCTTTCACCTTTCACTCCCATCTGCTCTCGCTCCAAATCTTCTGTAACCCCCTAGCCTTGATCGATCCCCTATCTTTCTCCACATCCTCTCCTTTACCACTCCTATCTGCTCTTCCTCAAAACCTTCTGTAACCCCCTGCGTACTAGTGGCTTTCAGCCTTGGTTGGGGTGATATGCTTAAAATATATATATATATATATATATATATATATATATATATATATATATATATTTGACGACATATATATATATATATATATATATATATATATATATATATATATACATATATATATATATATATATATATATATATATTTGACGACATATATATATATATATATATATATATATATATATACATATATATATATATATATATATATATATATATATATACATATATACATATATACATATATATATATATATATATATATATATATATATATATATATATATATTTGACGATATTTCGGAGCATTAAAAAATAAAAAAAAACAATATTTTCACATTATTCAATATATATATATATATATATATATATATATATATATATATATATATATATATTGTATAATGTGGACATATGTCTTTTTATTTTTTAATGCTCTCAAAAGCACAGATCTATGGTAGATAGATCAATGCAACTGGAGATGTCGATTGACGTTACATTTGAATAGTTGGAGATTATAGGTGTCAGGGAAACAGGAATTGGGCAGGGAGTTCCACAGGCGTGAAGTGCGAGATATGAAGCTATTGGTGTAAAAGAGACGTCTTCATTTAACAGTTTCAACATTGAAAGGGTGGGACGGGATGCCAGCCTCTTATAACGCTTGAATTCATGGAGCCTGGGAACCAGCGATAGCAGCCCATCGGAGCAATTACCATGGAAGTATTTGTAAATGAAACAAAGAGAGGCGACGGCGCGTCTGTGAGAGAGATACTGCAGACGAGAACCCAGATCAGGGCCAATTACATTTCATACTCGTCTCTGGATCTTATCAAGAACCCCGAGGCAAACAGAAGTGGCTCCAGACCATATATGACAGCAATACTCCATGCAAGGGCGGATGGTTGATTTGTAAATTTGGAGGATCGAAACAACAGTAGAGAAATTATCCTGCCCCTATATAGCATGTTTGATTCCCGACTTCTCGATAGTGTCTCACTGCGCCTTTTTGGCCTCAGTTGAGGCGGCACAACTACATTGAATCAATAGCTGCAATATCGCAAAGAAATTTGGTTCTCTGTGTTGTACCAGAAGGTTTTTCTCTTCTGAGTCCATACTACCATTCGCCTATGCATTGAATACCGTTGCCATATATGGTATGGTGCACAGTGGATAAAGCCGTTAGTTAGATCCAAGGAGTGTGAGTTCAATACCCAGTTAAGGCAGTGGATAACTTTTTGAGGGGAATTAACAGTAGATAACTGACAACTGGTATCCATTAGACACAGCACGTGAAACTAGAAGTCTACCCCAGTGAGCGAAATAAAGGGTTCAGTTCGACATTCCAACCACCTGAAGAAGGCCGGAGAGTATAACGGCCGAAACGTTGTAATAAATATGGCGACAAAGATGAGGACAATAGTCAGAAGAATGTAAATAGTGTACTGTAATTTTTATGTACTGCAATCTTTATGGAAAGCAAGTTTTGAATTTTCTATTGACTGTACAGGGATTTTTATGTGGTGCCATTTTATTGAATCTGTTTTTATCATTTCCATAAGGAATGTTTCATCTTTTCTTTTCAAACGATCAACGTACGGATACTCATTTGAATAATTCATCAAATAATAACAACATTTCCTCTTTGAAATTCGGGCTATACCATAATGGCCGGACAGCGCATCGGACACAATGTTTCGATCGAAACTAAATAGATAAATATAAATTAGCTATATTATTATGTGTCGAAAATGAACCCGACGGAGGAAAGCTAAACGATATAAACAACATAGGTGATGACGTCTGCTTGAAATATTCATCAATAATGAAGATACAGTATTTATAACCTTTTATAAAAAATAATAAAATGGCCTGAGAACTTGACGGAAGGAACGTAATAATTTCAAATCAATGATAGTATACTTTGCCGTATTCGGGATAATGACTATATTTTATTCTATTGTATTTGCTCATATGTCATTTCCAGATTTTGTGATACTAATGACGAATATATAATACTAACGATGTTCGACGTGATGTAATAAATATCGGCTCGGAATGAGAATTCGGAGAGCCGAGTTCGTATTTCAGTTGGGATCGCTGCATTCATTTACGCTCAAATACCCTTGGGAAACCAATGAATCCATCTCTTTTCCACCTAGCTAAATGTTCAATGCAGACAGACTGGCCCTATAGCCTTGGTTCGCAATCTTTTTATCGGCGAAATATATATATATATATATATATATATATATATATATATATATATATATATATAGTAATCGATCCGTTGGTGGTGGATCTTTGTAATATTAATTATTAAAACTGAGAGCTCGATGTTTTTATTTTAACAAAGCATATGTATTATATATATATATATATATATATATATATATATATATATATATATATATATATATATATATATATATATACGTGTGTGTGTGCGCGCGAGCCCGCGTGTGCATGTGTTTGTTAACAACTTTAATAATAACAGCACGCGTATACACATAATTACTTAAATATATAAAAAAATAAACTAAGAATGCTAAAAATCGTAATAAAATATATTAGCTAGCCCGCCCTGCTATACAGTTAGTCTTGAAAACGAATTGTTAGAATACTTTTAATAAGAAACTAAAAAGCATTTACAACTTGTCTTAGTCTTAAGATGATTAGATTGCTTTTATTTTAGCTGTTCGACATAATTCTTCATTACAAAGCACATCTACATGAATTTCGTGGAATCAACATTGTTAAGACATTTTTTTCACTAAAAATATATCTGCATTTAATATACATTTACCTACTTAGTATTTTGCTTGTAAGCAGAGAAAACCCGAGATCGTTGACTTATTTTATCTAACCACTAAAAATCTTCTCATACTTAACGTAATTTTAGTATAAACGAGAGCTCAATTTGTAAATATATTTTTATGGATACAATATCGTGTTTGTTTTATGAATAAATCTTCATGTAGGCTCTGAATATTACACGTTCCATATAAATCAACATACACAACTTTAACTTTCAAATATTTTGCGCTTATAAAAATTCACTTATATTTAATTAAAAATTTCTATAAAGTATTTTAAAAAAAAAACTGTATATTTCCCATATACTATTTTCATCATTTTACGTCTTAGAGTTTAAAGAACACGCAATTTTTGTTAGGGAAAATCCCTGACAAATGAATTCACATTCCTTCTTATAATAAAAAAAACTACTGACAAAATATACCATTGCTTGCGTGTTTCAACTTTTCACATTATAGATTCTTTGATTTTCATTAAATTCTGAAAATACACGTTACTTAATTACACATATATCGAGTGCTAGATACTAGTTTCAACTGATATCTACCAACAATAATATATTAAGTTATTACATATATTCCTTTCTTTTTTTCTGATGTTCTGCGAATGATATCGAAGAATAATAATCGTTTGTAGTATTTCTTGATTCTTAGTAACTATGGTCATCTTGTGAAGTTGTTGTCTGACATTATCGGTATTATTATTTCAGATTAGACATCTCTCTCAGATGGAATGCCAAGTAGAAAAGAATCAGCATCTTCGACCTCGACTTCTCCTTTGTTTGATTCAAGGTCACAAAGCTGCCTAAACGTATTGTGATATAGTGATTTTCCAAGCGTAGCGTAGATGTGGCACAAGGCCGAAAGTATGAGACACCCATTTAGGATCGAACTCACTGTCAGTCGTAATTGTTCTAGCGAGACAAGCTTGCTAACAATTAGACCACCCCTAGGTGCCCAGACTGATTGTGATATATGTGCTTTGTCTGGAGATGAATTCATTACCGACGTAAGAGCACAGAATTGTTTTTTCTCGTCTCTCAGAGCGGCATTTCGTACTCATAGACTCTTCGCATTCTCGCCGACATCTTTAGTTAGATGAAAACCAATTTCAGGCGATGCTTGAAGAAGAATCGCGCCAGATCTTTATTGAATCGTTTCAGAATATGTCAATCCATCTTCAGTCAATGTGTACGATCCAGAATCACAGGACATGTATACCACAAGTATTGACCGAGAGAAACAAACACCAGTGAACCTAGTTTGCTTACTTGATACAAAGCTGTTCGGGGATACAAAGTAAGAGGTCGGTACGGAAGTGCTGCCAAACTCACCATATTCTCCTGATTTAACCCCTTCGGACAATCACCTTTTTCGTTCGCTCTCTAAAAATTTCAGGGGTGTTCCATTCAACAATGACGGCGAGACTAAAACATGACTTGATGACTCTTTCCAATCAAACCCTAGAAATTTCTAACGTCGAGACATTCGATAAGTTAGGGGGTCGTTGGCAGGAGGTTGTAAACTGTTGTGGATTCCGGGAATGGAATCCTGCACGAATAAATAAAAAACGCCAGTAATTGAGATAGAAAAATAAGTATATTAAACGAAAGAATACAGACTTGAAGTGAAGATTAGTAGTCCAGGAATGCGGGTTAGTAGAAAGTATATGTACAAGTCACTGTAAGTGAAGCCGTAATTATCTCTCTCGCTGGACTCTCGTATAACTCTCTGTGAACACCCTGTGTACTGTCTCCGTATCTTTCACCCTGACTCAACGTATCTCAAGCTGCAGGTATTCTCTCTGTCAGTATAAGTATACTTTGGACGAGTCCATCTTGTGTAAAATGGGGTCTGCCACACAACATAAACAATAAAATAAACAAATTGAATGATTCATCAGAACTGTTAATAGATAATAAGTATTCAAATAATTTATAAAAAAAAAACGGACAAAATTATGTAACAACCTAATAAAAACCTTATTTAACAGCAAGCGAGTTTCTGTGATGGTGATAGTGACTGCTCGCCCACACTGTTCATTCATGTTCGTTTTATTTCCGATGATTTTCTAAGCGTAGTTGAGATGCAGAAATATGACCGACAGTATGAGGATCGAACTCGCTTGTTAACCCTTAAACCACATCGAGATGTCCATGGTAATTTACTAAGCGTAGCTTAGATGTAGCACAAGACCGGAAGTATGGGGCACCCAGTAAGGATAGAACTCATTACCTAGTCGTAATTGGTCTAGCGAGATAAACGTGATGCCATTAGACCATTTCGAAGTGCTCCAGTGGATTTATAAGGCTACCTTATATGCTGCACAAGGCCAAAGATATGAGGCACCCGGTGAGGATCGAACTCACTATTCCGTTGTAATTGATCTAACGAAACAAAGCTTGCTAACCATTACACCACTTTGAAATGCTCCAGTGGATTTCTAAGACTAGCTTAGATGCTGCCCAAGGCCAAAGATATATGGCACTCGGTGAGGATCGGACTCACTATTCCATCGTAAGTGATTTAACAAAACAAAGCTTGCTAAACATTACACCACATCGAAGTGGCAATTTCGCCTTATTTTTTATGATATATGTAGAAGTTAGAAAGCGAAGCTTGATTTCAAATGACAGTGTTCAAAGAAAGAGAAGAGACTCTTTTTATTAAAATCACTTGAGCAGATATATGCATTCCATAGCCAAATGCACATCAGCGCAGAGGAACGTATCCTTAGTCAGTTGATTCCATGTGAAATCATTTTCTTTCATGAATCTCAATTTTAACGAAGATGAGGAACACGTTATTTGAACAAGGCAGCCATAGATCTTTTTTAGTGAATCCTGATTACAGCATATATTGCTATCTATCAACCTGACTAATGAAAAATTTAATTTGATTTAAAGTTAACGAAACTCTGAAAATGACTCAGTACTCAGGCACAGTCGACTGAACATTTAAATATCTGGCAACAGACGACGGAAACTGTTACATTGAAATCCGAAGTCAAATTGGAATGAGGAAAGTTGTCTTCCTGATGTTAAACAAATTACTAAAAAAATAAGCAAATTTGGTGAGAAACAAAAAAAAATTAGTACTAACTGTTATGTAATATCAATCCTCCTCTATGGTAGTCAATGTTGGGCAATCACCTCACAGATGAAGAGAAGACTAGAGGAGATTACAATATGATTCTACAGAAAGATGCTGAGAATACCGCGTAAGGAGATTGTAAGCAATGAACACCGTAATTCCCCATGTATAATACGCACCCCTAAATTGTGCTGGAAATGTGAGAAAATGCTTCTACTCATGCATAATACGCACCCCTTAATCAAACCCTATAAATTGTAATCAAACACTATAAATTGTACCTCTCCAAATTCATTACGTCCAGCGTTTCGTACTCTCATTTAAAAAATGGTTTTAAACATAGAATATGTTCTACTCATGCATAATACGCACTCCTTAATCAAACCCTATAAATTGTAATCAAACCCTATAAATTGTAATCAAACCTTATCTATTGTATCTCTCCAATTTTATTATGTCCAGCGTTTCCTATTCTCATTTAAAAATGGTTTTAAACATAGAATAATATTATCCTAATTTAGTTTTATGATAATACTTATTTTATTTTACGACAATTTTTTTAAGATTTTTTGTAGCTGTGCATAATACGCATCCCTGATTTTGACTATCATTTTTTAGAAAAAAATGCGTATTATACATGGGGAATTACGGTAAGTCTTAAGGAAAATGGAAAGAAATAAGTCACTTGTAAGGAGTATAAAAGTGTATATAACACCAAAATCTTGCTGGGCACAAATTATAAGACTGTTTTAAATTTGTATTGTTTATTGAAACTAACACTAAAACTATTGCACTGTATAATATATTGCATCAAAATATGGCGAAATTGTTGAGTATAAGTCCCTTTGAGCTAAATGAAGTTCTTATTTGGTTTCACAATGATTTAATAATAATGTGTTTGTTCCATGCATCTTGTCCATATAAAATCTGTAAAGCTTCAGTTAATTATAAATTTTATAAGGCTGTGCTATAAGGCTTTCACTGATCAACGGGATTAAATTTCAACGCTATGATTTTGAATCTAAACTTAATCTTTAAATCCGTTTCTTCAAAATACAATAACGGTTTTGAAAAAACATTTTCCGTCATTATTTATTGTCAAACACCAAATTTCAAATTGAGTGCAATGTCACGGTTCCAAAAGCGACACGCCCTAATGTCTGAAAGATAACGTTTAACCTTCGACTTGAAGAGGCCAAGATTGCGGTAGTCAAGAAAGCGTCTTCTTGGGATTTTATTTCACAAAGCAATAGATCTTCGGATGAATCTGAGTTGAACTTACTCCTTACTAGTGGAATACAAAGTGACTGATACTGGATCACTTGTATTTATGCGCCATAGCTGGGAAGGTCAGAGTTCGTGAAATTAAGGAATGTGGTTTTGACAAGCTATGATGATAATAAAATATGAGCGATAAGAAAAGGGATATTTACAATAAGAATGAGGCAGCTAATACTTCTGGGATACATGATGAGGAAAGATGGCGCGCAAAGGACACATTGAAGGAGAAACAAGTAGCAACCAGCAGCGAATAAGTTACTTAATATTGTTGTGAATATCGACGGCAGAACAAGGACAATGATTGGTAGTAATGTCTTAAGAGTTACGCCAACCAGCAAAAGGCAGGAAAATGTGGAGAACCATGATAGAACACTTCCTAAAAGAACATGACATATAAAAGAATAATCGCATCAAACCCAATATTAAATTACCCGGTATCTACCTTGAAGTTCTGAGTTAGCTATTTGAACCACGGAGTTATATTTGTAGTTTCAAATTCATGGCGTACGATAAAAGTAATTTTGACAATAGGAAGTTATTATAAGCCTTTTTGTAACTTCTTTATCGCAGTAAGTGTTCTGATCCAATTAAACTTGAACCCAACTTTCGGATCAATGTAGCTCGTTTGTTTTGCGATAAAGAGGGAAAATTGAACAGACCTACAACAGAGGGAACTCAGGAGATTATTGTCTGAGATTTATTCATTAAAACAATTATTCTGATGCCTTTGTTTGAAGACTGAACCGTTCTATCATGATTTATTCTCAGTACATTATTATAAATGGTGACTATTCTAGTATTTTTTTCCTTTTGTAAGTAAACCAGTTTGATGAAAGACTTTCATCTCCTTTTTAACAGTTTCTAAGAATTCTGAATGCGAACTCTTTTATTAGACTTAACAAGAAATACGAGAGTGCGCTGAAACGTTCATAGGCTGACCAAGATACTCTCATGGAATGTGACCTAATGAGATTTACTTTACAGTAGAGTTTCTTCTGTGGTTCACACACGTTTTTTCCATTGCAGAAGAAGCTTTTATCCTGTTGGTCAAAAGAAGTCATCGACAGCAGATATGACGTCACCATCACTGCGAAACTGCAGAAATGACATCATCATCACAGACAATTGTATTTGTTTTTATTCCCGTGGCAGTGGAGACTTCTCGGGCTATTGGCCCTCTTTCGATGGTGTTCCTTCGAGGGATTGGCGCGATGGCATCTCGATTAAGGGACAAGCCTCGCGAAATGGAGTGGCTCTTGCAGCGTGTCTCACTGGCGATAGTTCGAGGTAATACTTTCTCCATTCATTTCGGCTGACAGAGGATAGAAAAAAAAAAGAAATCCATTTTGTTTATAGTTACTTTGTTCAAAGTTTTTTTTCAATAAATTAAAATAAAAAGTTATAATTTAAGAGCCCTCGTCCTTAGATGTATATAAAATAAATAAATAAAAAATAAAATTAACACACACGTACACAAGCATACACGTCAAGCCTTGCTTACGTCACAACTTTCTTTGCCTACGTAACTACACTCGATAGTGCTAGAAAACGTATCATTTGTCTCTACCTACCCTGATGGTAACTTAAGAAAATCGAATGTTTTGTCTATATGTCTTATGAAAAAAAATGTTTATAGTAACTTTGTTCAAACTTTGTTCAATAAATTACGTCACTCAAAAAAAATGTTTTTTCCTGTTCAATAATAAATGATAGTCAAATCCGGAGAATACAGATAGCGGTCAACCAGTTCTAAGCTACAGTTACCACACAGCACCCATGGAAACCAAGCATTTGTGTGTCGGGGCAGTGTTCTGATGAAACAAGATCTCTTACTTCATTTTTTCCTGAGCGTTTCGTTTTGATAGCCTTTTATAACTGCCTCAGCATGTTAGCATAGTACTCTCCATTGATGGTGTAGCTGTTTTAAAGATATTCATTAAACACAATGACTTTGGAATCCTATATTTTGCCTATTACCATATGATGAACACGATCAATGTTTTCCTCGGTGGTGGCAGCTGCAAGAAACACAGACATTGGGACATCACCAAGATTCTCCCTACTCCTCCAAAATTCAGCTGACCACTTTTGCTCTCTTGATAAATCTGGAGCATCGTCCGCTAATGTAGCAACCATGTCAGCATGAATGTCCTTGGGGACTAAACCTCTTTTCTTCGGACACTTGTTAAGACCACGATGTCAAACTGGGTTCATTTTCAAGAGAAGTCACTACTAGTTATATATTATTCCCTTAAATTCCTTGAGGTACATAGGTCCGAAAGATATCGTTATGGTTTCTATAACAAGCCAGTTTTTAAGGGAGTTGGTTGTTAGTCTTCTTCGCAACCCCAATCTGGAGGATCAGGTTTTGAATTCAGAGTTGTCTTTCTCCAAGGCTATAGAACCCGGTCTGTCCTGTTATTTATCCCTAGCTGAAGGGAGAAGAAGAAGATTCATACCTTTCCCAAGGGTATCAGCACGTAAGTGAATGCAATGTATTCGACTAGAGTTCGAACTTGGCTCTCCGATTCCACAAATTCAACCCGCTATCCATTAATCCTGCCACTACTAGTTAATATTGAAGTATTCTTTGAACAGTCAAATATCACTATTTAGATTATTCGGACTATTGTCCCCATCTTTTTCGCCATATTTATTACAACGCTTCGGCCGTGATGAATCCTCTTCTTCTCCAGCCAGCTAGGGATAAATTAGAACGACAGACCGTGTTCTACAGCTTTGGAGAAAGACAACTCTGAATCCAAAACCTGATCCTCCAGATTGGGGTTGTGCAGAAGGCTAATAAATATGGCGACAAAGATGCGAACAATAGTCCGAATAATGTAAATAGTGTACATAATACCTCATCTCAGAAATATCGACAGATACAGTCAGATATCGGTTTACTTGGAAAGACAAGATGAAATTAATGCCTGCAAGATTTCACATCTCGGGCATAGGCCCTTCATGATCAGCCTATGAACTTTTCAGTCCACCCTCTTGTTTCTTTTATAACAAAGGTATTCCCTATTTGTAACTTCATCTATATTACTCGTGAGAAATTATTAAGGTCGGATGCATATATTCGATTTTCTATATTATGCTTTTATCCCCCTACATTCTATTGGCAGAATCGCTCTGATTGTTGTGAAATAATTAGAAGTAAAAGAGAAAGCGACAAATTCAATAGTGTTGTGAGACCAATCACAACAGGTTCTCAAATACGGCTGCAGATTAGGACGAAACTAAACAACGGCTAATGAAAGCCACACACACAAATATCTAGCGTGATTTACCAACATATTCCCCCTTGAATCATTCGCTAGGATTTTAAGTTCAATCTTCTTAGGTAACCATCTCCAGTTGTAGCCTTTTGCTAAACAAATATACGGTTAATGAAGAAAAACCTTAAGCCAACCGTGGAAAGCGTCTCAGTATCCAAATTTAATTTTAAATATTTCCTTGTGCATTAAGTGCAATTTTCACAGGCGCCCATCCACTTTTAATAGAATTAACTCCCAATTATTGGTTTTAAGCATTTCACCCCAAATCAAGGCGGTAGTGTCACTAGCACGCAGGGGGTTACAGAGATTGAAAACGAGGGAAAAGACTGTGTATAGAGAAAAAGATAGAAGAAGAAGGATCAAGGCAATAGAAGATGGTGATTGATGTTGCATTTAAATTTTTCAAGATTATAGTTATCTGGGAAGCAAGTAAGCGGAAGGGAGTTCCACTGTTGGGAAGTGCAAAGAAAGAAACTGCTGGAGTAGAATTGACGGTTGAATTTAACTATTCCAACAGTAAAAGGGTTGGACCTTGATGCCAATCTAGTAGCTCGCTTAAATTCGTATAGTCGGGGCATCGGGGAAGATAGCTCATCAGAACAGTTGCCACGAAAATATTTTTAGAAAAGACAGAGCGAAGCCACATTATGTCTATGAGAAGTTGACTGAAGTCGAGATGTCAAATCAAGGCCGATTACATTGCAGATCGTTCTTTCGAATTTGTCGAGAACCTCGAGATGAACAGCAGGGGCACCAGACCAGATAAGGCAACAATATTCAATGCACACTATTTACATTATTCGGACTATTGTCCTCGTCTTCGTTGTCATATTTATTACAACGTTTCGGCCGTTGTACGCTCCGACCTTCTTCGGGTGGTTGGAATGTCGAACTGAACTTCATAATACCTCATCTCAGAAATATAGACAATTATTCAACTCATGGCCGTAAGAAGGATTCTGACGAAAACAAAAATTCTGTCAAGACCCAGTGAACCGAGTTTCCTTGCAGAAAATTCAGATATTGATTCAATGTAGTTGTTCCACCTCAAGTCATTGGAAAGCGCGAGGCTAAGAAAGCGCAGTGAGACATTCTCGCAGAGTCGAGCAACAACCATGCTGGTCGGGGACAGGAAAGTTTCTCTGTGACGATTAAATGAGAGAACCTTGTTGGATTATTTTGTGGACTAATGTACTAGCGAGCCAACGCAAATGATTTGACTCACTTTATAGTTCCCCAATTGAAGGTTAACCAATCAGGAGACGTGAAATATTCAATCCGTCGTGTATAAAGGCGGCCATTTTGATTACTCTCTTCGAATATCCAGTGCCAACATGGGAGACCAAAGAACAGAAGGTAGAACTACGCTCTGCTACTTTATCGGGATATCCACTGATAACCTGAACTACGCTTCCCTACTGTCTTCGAAATATTCACTGCCAACCTCTGGATTCTATACTCAAAGACTACCGTCATCATGAACAACATGGCTTAGTTTTGGAGATATTAAATTTACAAGCCATTTACTGCCCCAGTTAACAGCAATTCATTTCCTATTTGGTACTTATTCAATCATATATAAATATATCATTTCGTTCCAAACAAGGCGGAAAGGTCACTAGTACGCAGAGGGTTACAGAGAGTGAAAGAGGGAGTAAAGACTGGGTATAGAGAGAAATGAGAAATGGATAAAAGATGAACGGGTTTCAAGACGACAGAAGATAGTGATTGACGTTGTATTAAATTTATGAAGTTTGTTGTTTTCAGGGAAGCAAGTAAACGGAAGTGAGTTCTAAAGGCGGGAAGCGCGAGTAAAGAAACGGTTGGAGTAGAAATGGCTGGTTACATTTAATTATTTCAAGTGTAAAATAGTTGGACTTAGAAGCTAGTAGCACGCTTAAATTCATGTAGTCGGTGTACCAGGAAAAGAAAGCTCGTCAGAGCAGTTGCCATGAAAATATTTGTAGAAAAGACATAGGGAAGCCACATCACTTCTGTGAGAAATTGACTGAAGTTGAGATGCCATGTTAGGATCGATTATATTGCAGATCCTTCTTTGGATTTTGTCGAGAATCTCCAGATGAACAGCAGGGACACCAGACCAGATATGGCAACATTATTCTGCAAAAAAAAAAAAATGATATCCCTACTACTGTGCTTTGAAAATTAATAAATGCTTATTTGTGCCGGGTGATGTAAAAAAAAAAAAATGGCGCGCCGATATCTAACTCAGAGGGAAATTTAGCAAGTTCGGCCCGCTATAAAAATCTGTGATTGTGACTTCGATCTTGTGCCTCTCTTATTTAGTCTTCAACAAATGTCGTGTGATATTTTAAGGACAATTTCACTCGGACAATGTTCTAGCGTTTTGAATTCGATCTTCGCAAGTGCCTCACTCTTGGTTAACACTGCAGTTTTTATCCTAGCTTGATATCTATGCACGCATGCCAGAGGCTAGTGTCAAATACAAATTAATTCTTTGACATTCGCTTGAATGAATATGCATGCTGGCCTCCTCTGTTCAAGAAAGTAGATCCGTATTGGTCTCAGTGATAGGGATAGTTTTTGAGTTCTGTTAGAATGCCCCGTCTGACACGGATGCTAGCTTCATCTCCTTTCTTATAGGTAGGCGTGGAACAATATTCGCATAACTTCATTATATATATATATATATATATATATATATATATATATATATATATATATATATATATATATTGAATTGGAAATAGTCCGACAATTTATTTAAAGACATTTATAATATGTTTAACGTTCTTTTTTTTGCTTTTTTATTTGCTTAAATACTTGTATCTATAAAAAGAACGTTAAACATATTATAAATGTCTTTAAATATATATATATATATATATATATATATATATATATATATATATATATATATATATAGACATATAGATATAGATAGATATATATATATGTATGTATATATATGTATATATATATGTGTATATATATATATATATGCGTGTGTATGTGTGTGTGTGCGTTTGTGTGTGTATTTGTATGTGTGTATGTGCGCGTCTTGAAGGTGACACGAAACATACACACATATATGTATGTGTATGTGTGTTTAACGTTCTGTCGGATTTCATCGAACTAAAGAAATGTAAGTTTATGTGATTACAAGGCAAAAGGTGAGACGAAAACAATTGTTTCCACTTTGTCATAGATTTTCCTAATACATACATACATACATATATTCTAATATATGTATATGTATATATATGAATGAAGAGATATGGGAAACTTATCTTAGCCGACGCGTTTCGTACTCTGCTAGTCAAATGTCCTGAGAAAATTCATCAGAAAACAAAAGGTGACTATTTTATTTTAGTTATATGTGAAATTTTACACACAAACACACACACACACAAATATATATATATATATATATATATATATATATATATATATATATATATATATATATATATATATATATCAGATTATATTATGCGATTCTGTCCTAACTTCACTACATAATTGCCATTAACAGATCTTGGTGAAATATTCAATACTTACATATATATATATATATATATATATATATATATATATATATATATATATATATATATATATATATATATATATATATACACCCTCTCTCTCGGCATCCGTCCGTCTCGGAAGACGATGGAGTAGAGCGCAGTGCGCTGCGAACCTGGGTGGGATGTATGGAGAACTAGTGCTACCCGGACGTCTAGTTCCCCCTCTCCAAAGGAGAGGATGAACCAATGCAGATTGGTACAAGCGCGGCTGCAGGAGTTGCCGAAAGGTAGCACTGTGCGCCGTCCATCCGCCTTAGGGGCTCCACTCCGGATTTGTGTAGTGTTTAGTCCTTAGCCTTTTCTTCTCCCGAAGATTTCCACAAGGCAGTGGGGCTATTGAACCCATAGCTGGGGTCTGATTCATGGGCGCCAGGGCGTGTCAACACAACGGTGGGCCTGCAAGCCGCATGTTAAGGGGGCCAAACACCTCCCCGGTCCCCTGTACTTTAGCCCGAGTCCGCAAGGTGCTCGGTTGCCATGTATATATATATATATATATATATATATATATATATATATATATATATATGAAGAAATATAGTCTTAAAGTGTGCTATATTTATGTGATAAAGTGCTCAAAATCAGAGATAGAGCGTGTGGCCTGTCGATTGCATCTAGCCTGAAACAGTCTGTAGCCTCTAAGTGTTGACTTCTATGTTCACTTTTATATATATATATATATATATATATATATATATATATATATATATATATATATATATATATATACATATATATATATATATATATATATATATATAGATATATATATATATTTCTCGGATATTCAGGCCGGTAAATGTTGTTAATACTGTTTATAGCAAACAGACCATTTACTCAAATATTTGCATCTATAAAAAGAACGTATAAACATAAAAATATGTAAAAATATCTTATATATATACAAGTGTGTGTGTGTGTTTGTTGGTGTGTGCATGTATGTATGTCTAAGCAAAATAGTATTTTTTTTCAACTTATCTATTCTCATTAAAAATATTGACAAAATCTTGTTTACCTTGTGTCAGGTTTGAATAGCAAACGTAAGAAAAGCACATTTCTTTTTTAAACAAATCGAAAAGACAGATGACACCAAAACCTCTAATGGATTAACACTCGATTCCATAGAGCTGATTAATTATTGTTTCATTATTTCGATATGTTCAGATGGGATTTTTGATATTCTGTTATTTCCATCCTCTTCGTAGTTAAGTCTTTTTTTCAAACTCAATCGTATTTTTTTGTTTTTTTCGGCATTAACATACTTTGCATC
>OZ038488.1:87586388-87623888 GCA_964036315.1 Acanthosepion esculentum
CATTTTTTTTCTTCTTTTTTGCTATTTTCTTTTCTTTTTTTCTTTGTTCGTTTTCTTCTGTGGTCTGATGAGATTCCATTTTCTCTGCGTACCGAGATTGGATCGCAATTACGAAACTGTCTCCCGAGGGAACATTCAATATGTAATTTGAAATTCGAAAACCTTCATAGCCGCCAAGTGCCTTCCATCAGTGACTGACGACCGATTGTGCAGTGTGCACATGATGGTGATCTACATGGACCTTCAATAGGTAATGCGCGCGATTCTCACACTTTATCTATAAACACAGAGTGTGAGAAAGAGAAATATGTGTGTGAATGCATAATATATATACATATATATATATATATATGTATATATGTGTGAAGAAATATAGTTTTAAAGCGTGCTATATTTATGGGATAACGTGCTCAATATCAGAGATAGAGCGTATGTAAATATACAAGTGAACATTGTAGTCAACACTCAGAGGCGACAGACTCTTTCATGCTAGACGCAATCATCATGCCTGACGATTCCGTCTAGCATGAAGCAACCTGTCGCCTCTGAGTGTTGACTTTAATGTTCACTTACATATATATATATATATATATATATATATATATATATATATATATATATATATATATGTGCGTATGTATATATATATATATATATATATATATATATATATATATATATATTCTGTATTTTGTCTTTTAAACATGCTTCATTGAAGATGACGGCCAATGTATATATGTACATGCACACAGATATATATATATATATATATATATATATATATATATATATATATATATATATATATATATATATATATATACATACATTTTCTAAGCGTAGCTTAGATATTGGCACAAAGCCGAGAGTATGGGCACCCGGTGAGGATTGAAGTCACTACTCAGTCGTAATTCTTCTAGCGAGACACGCTTGCTAACAATAACACCACGTCAGGATGATGTGAAACCTAGGTAGTATAATTTTTTAGGACCCCCTCATATTATTATTATTATTATTATTATTATTATTATTATTATTATTTCATTTGATTTCTGTTGTATATACGTTTTCTTCCGGGTTCAAACCAGAAACCTAATATCAGAAATAGCATCATGACATCTTTCACTAATATTTTTTGGAAAAAGGGAAACAAAAACAATATATGATCCCCTCATATTTAACATATACAAAGGTCTTCGTAATGTGTGAGCAGAATTTGTGCGTAATATTTTTTTGCTTCTTTGATGCATTGGCTACCAGGAATCCTTACAACGAGTTTTGAACATTTTCCAATCAATCCGATGGCTTCAACTCCAAAAGGAATTATTGATGTCCTCACGTGCCCCATTTTTCAGATTCCCACTTGTATTTTGATAGCTTTTTGAAGATCGTCGGAGATACACTACAGTCTGTAGGATTGCCAATGTAAGTAAGATACGGCATTTTCTTCTTGTGGTCTTTGATCTCTATGTCTGGGTAATTAGTTTTGTTTGTTCTTTCTGTGTGTATCGCATAATCACATAAAATAGTTACCAATTCTATAGCCGGATATGCGTGATGTTTCTTAATTTTTTCTCCCCGTAAAAGGTTCCTATATTTCAGTGCAGATATTGACCGACACTATCATGCCGAGTTTTATATTCAGCCGGTGCTAAAACCGTGCAACCGGATACAAGGTGTTTAATTTTTTTCTGCATATTTGTCACAGAATCTGCATTTGGAGTCAATAGAATTTTTCAATATGTATGCTTAGTAATTTTTAGTTGACAGGCATTGACCTTGAGCAACAAGAATAAAATCTTCAGTTTCAACTTTGAGCCCTGCGCTACCTAGCCATTGGTGGTTACGGGGTTTGTCTACATCAACTTGTTTGTTACGGGCAGAGTATTGACTATGAAGAGGCTTATCTTGCCATTGTTTCTGCATTTGGTACATTACATTTGGTTTTACTTTCTTTTTTATGCCCTTTGCAGTTGTCAGTAAATGCATTGTGGTTTATTTGCACTTCTTCATTCAGTTGAAATTCCCTTTTGAATTTGTTGGCTTCCTTTATTACTGAATAAAGTTTTTTATTTATTTCATGTTCTTTGATACAGATCCTTATCGAGTCTTCTATAGTTTCCAGGAATCTTTGAAGACCGATTGCTGTAGTTTTGTAAGACAGTTCTAGTTGAATTAATCCTCTGCCCCTTCGGACCTGGATGCATACAGACGGTCAACACCAGTCTTAGGATGATGCATGCCGTGGCATGTGAGAAGCTTTCTCGTTTTTATATCCATTCGCTTAATGTCAGCTATCGTCAGAATCAGGATGTTGAAATTGTATTGCAACACAGGGTTACGTGTTCATGCCTGATATTCTGTTTTTTTTTTATTCAACTCAGTATTTAACACCAGATACACATGACTATAGTATATTTTCTTACTTTCTTCTTCATTTGGTTATGTTCCTTCGTTGACTCCTAGGGATATATAAGTTTCTACATGTTCCTGTTCCCTAATCTTTGGGACAGAATCTAGATCTATTGAGTGCGTTTACGTAATTCTCGCTTACTTGAATGCTATTTTTCAAATTTATCTAATACCGATGTCGTCATTGAAATATTTTACAATATTGAGGATACCCTTCAACTCATTGTCGTCATTGACAAAAGGTTTGACCTCATCTATGTTGAATAGGCGATTAAACACTTTCTTGTTTTCCTTCCTATCCATACTTATTACTGTTTACTTCATGCGAAAGGTGGATTAATGACAGACAGAAGTGGCGTCAAGGAGTATCTTTGAAAGATTCATGTTTGGATATTCAAACGATTGGATGTGGCAGTGCCTTTCGTATGATTTAGGTATAATGTGGTTTTTCACTATTCCATGCTACGTTTAAGGAAATCAATCACCTAGGTGATTTTGTACAGTTACACAGCCTTTAGGATCCAAGAGTTTGGCGCGCTATCAAAGGCTTTACGGTAATCTAACGAAGCTGTGCTGAGATTTAAACCATTTTCCCTACAATATTCCAGGATCATTTTATTTATTAGTAGTTTTATTTTCAACCATATAAACCTCTTCGACACACCTTCTGCTCCAGTGGGATTTTTTTTTTGTCGTTGCAAAAGAATAAGTACAGTTCGTGATCAATATACATGAGGTGGACAGACATGTTATTGTCTTATAATTTTTCGGATCATCTGTTCCACAAGTTTTTAGTAAGAGATATGTAATACCTTCAGTGATTCCTTCTGGAAATTCGTTGTGGTTATTAATTACCATTGATCAAGTTTGTGTGTGACTTTTATGAATTGATGACATGTGATAGTGCCAAAAGTTGGGTACCTTGTCATTCCCTGGGGATTTCCATTTTTGAGATTCTGCGAGAGTTTGGAAAATACGTTCGTTTTATTTTTCTATTCTTGCACGGGCTTATCCTCCATTCGTTCTTGTTCTTGCTTGATTCATTCTGCATTGAGATTATATTCCTTTGAGTTGCTTCAAATATTCTGCCAAAATTTTAGGACTTCTTTTTCAATTTCACTGTAAAACTTCTTGAGGTCCATTTGGAATATCTTATTTTGTCGATTAAACCTACAAAGCTGATGTAATGAAATAACCAGTCACCCCGATGAATGATTGCACTATAGGTAGTAAGTACCTATAAAGTCAACTGTCTACGAGAGACTTGGGGAAGAGTGAGAGAGATAAGACGCAAGCACGTCCAACATTCCAATTAGTGGCACTCGCTACTAGATTGACCTGTGTGTAGAACTGTACCGTATTTTCATATTGTACTGGTTGTGTACAATAAACCTTTGTTCTATTATCCACCTGGTGTTAAGTATTTATTCCCTTAGCACGGAATATAACAAAGGCTTTTCACATCGCCTCGTTTTCTGTTGATTCAATTGGTGGAATTTTATTTACGGGTTTAATTTCGTATTTCAGCTTGATATTCTTGCTTCTCCGTGTTGAATTATTTTGGGGGTGGGTGATGGGGAATAATGAGGATCGAACAGACTATTCACTCGTAATTGATCCAGCGAAACAAACTTGTATAGCATTAAACCACGCCAAAGATATACCTGTACAAATTCCATCTGATTATACAAGCTTTTCTTTAAAATATTTTTCAATAAGTTATTCGAGTTTTGATAGGAAATCAAGCATTCTTCATCATATTGTAAAATTTTGATATTGTTGTTCACCCGTATAAGAACTTACATTACCATTTGTTTCATTTGGTAATTACCAAAGAGATAGTCGTGTGGTTTCCCGTTGTCTTCTCAATTTTGATTCTCGTGGACTACCTACCATCCATCGCAAGAGAGAATAGTCTCCGCTGCTATTTCACGTAGCTGAGGAGGGGTGATTGGTTCACAGTTTCTATTCAGGCTATTGTCCCTATTGTTATTACAACGTCCCTGCCGTTTTACCACCGGACCTTCTTTATATGTATACAGATCTGGATAATACTAAATTGAACACTTTATTTAATCTAGCTGGGTAGATTGTCCTCGTCCCCCTTCTCATGTCTAATTTTATTTAGTACTGTTAAGTTATTGGTCTCTCGTTTCCACAGAGTGCAAGTACACGCTGCCCGACCCAGGGACTGAATTAAGAACTGCTGTTACCAATTAAATAAAAAAAAACAAAAAAAAACAACGCTTTCATCTAGAGTAGAACAATTTGATATGGTGAACTTAGATAAACATAACCTAGCTGCTGATTAGGTTGTAACTGCTGCTGCTGCTGTCATGTTTTGACGACTGATTCTATCCATATTTTGGTTCCTGCTGTACGGGTTAAAGACTTGCTGCCATTTTTCTTCCTTGGACATTAGTGATTGGTTTATATTTTTATTCAAGGGCATTAGGGCGAAAGTGAACGCAACAGACTGGGTCGAAAAGCGAACTCGACTCGATGAAGTCTCTTCCAGCATTCGTAATTGTTATATTACATTCACACAAAAGAAAACAGCATATGTGAATGGAAAACAATATTGTATTCAATATCTCTGCAAGTGAGAAAAACATCAACAAATCATATTAAAATGTAAAAAGTAGAAAAGCTAGCAAAATCAATAAATGTAAGACCAATTAAATTTATAGAATATCAATGCTTCATATTAACTTTTAAGAGAATAAAATAATTTATTAAAGTGTGTGGGATATCGTGTTAATATATATATATATATTTTTACGCTTTGTTTATTCACATAATAAAATCTGACAATCGACAAGATTTATTTAGGGCTACAAAGAAATACATAATTGTGGAGAGGCATGTTCGCCTACACCCTGAAAGAGCACGACACAAAGAAGAAGAAGAAGGAGGAGGAGCAGAAGAAAGAAGAAGGATGAGGTGGAGGAAGAGGAGGAGCAGAAGATGACGACGACGAAGAAGAAGGAGGAGTAGGAGGAGAAAACAACGACGACGAAGAAGAAGGAGCAGAAGAAGAAGGATAAAGAAGGGGAGGAGAAGATATAATTAGCGGAACTAATACAGAATGTTGCACATGTAAGTATATAATATTTTATTGATACGAATTAGGTAATGTCAGTTTTAATATGGAAACATTGATCTCCAAAATAAATGCATGCGAGGGATCATGCGTTAGAGAATGACAATCAATAGAAGAGAGATTTTTCGTATATATATATATATATATATATATATATATATATATATATATAAGTAATCCATCGAGTCTGAAACCTTAACAGAATGCAGAAAGCACTGGATATATATATATATATATATATATATATATATATATATAAAACTTTTTTCCCCTTCGAGATTGATTTGGCTATTGCTAAATCAAGAATTCGAAGGTTTTTCGACACGAGTATGGTTACCTATATATATATATATATATATATATATATATATATATATATATATATATATATATATATATATATATATATATGTGTGTGTGTGTATGGTACACTATACTAATTATCGCCATTTATAATTTCAATTCAGCGGAGGCGCTTTGTTTTTGATTTTGTCGACTACGGTCAACTGGTCATTGTCTGTGAGAAAATGGTCACCATGAAGCAATTCACACCGTCATGTTTGGAAACGGATGCTACAATAGGAACATTTCAGTGTGTCTAGATGTCAATCGGAGGACAGTGCAGTAGATTTTGGGAACATTGCAGAGGATTCAGAAAGAGTTAGATGAGTCTCATGGGATTACTAAGGTACGGCACTAGCTCAGAAAACGTACTCTGTTTGTTCTGATCAGAAAAGAACTCCTGATCTTTGTTGGTGACTGTCTCAGACTCTACACGGACACCTACACCAAGTGCCCCGAGGAGGTTGTACCGCTCTGGGTCTAGAGATTGGGTGAAAGAAAACCCTACATCTGGCAAAACAAGTTTTTCACCATGCAACACAAGCAGAAGAATCCAGTCATATCTGTCAAACAATTTCTGCCACAACTCACGCCTTGCATCTGGCTACCTAACTCCCCAGACTGAAAAAATCCTTGATTATTATATGTGCGACGCAGGAGAACAAGAGAATAGCAAAACTCCTTGTAACGACAAAGATGCACTGAACGCGAGGAATATGGCAGCATACACCAACTAAAACAAGGAGACGTCCAGAAGAGATTCAGGAGATTCCGAAGCGGTCTGGAGGACGTAGCTGAAGCCAATGACGATTTTATTGAATAAATTTACTCTTTAGTATTTCGAAATATTTTGTGTAATGTTGGTAAATATATAACTTAAGATGAGTTTGGGATCAAACAGAGATCAATAATACCAAATAATAAAAATACAAGAATTTATTTCTCCTTTATCCCCGTATCTCAGTCGCTGAGGAATTTTTAATAAAAGTTTAACATTGATAAAAGTTACCTATTTTTTCTTAAACTTATCACACAAACGCAAACACGCGCACACACAAACGCAAACACGCGCACAAACACACACGCATATATATGTCAAATCATTAACTGGATATCTCGTATATATATATATATATATATATATATATATATATATATATATATATATGTGTATATATTAAAAAGAAAGAAACTGAAAACGTTTTAGTTCATAATGTGGATTTTTAAAAATATATATTGTAATTTAATGTACATATTTTTGCTACATATTTTTCCCGTCTCGCGACCTTCATCAGGCAAAGAATGGATATTTCCACATATTATTAAAACAAATTAATTTTCTTGTGTACTTCGATGTTTAACCATTGTCTTTTTTGTGTAGTAGTAATCCAAATGTTTCTTTTTATTTGTATATAATTGTATCATAATACGTGGAAATATCCACTCTTTGCCTGATGAAGGTTGCGAGATCCGAAACTCGTGTAGCAAAAGTATGGCAAATAAAGTATATATATATATATGTGTGTGTGTGTGTGTGTGTGTGTGTGTGTGATAGCGTGCGCGTATGTTTAGTATATATATATATATATATTAATGATAATTTTTCCATTTTAACATAAAATATCCTATATATATATAACATATATTTTAACATAAAAAGTCCTATCTCTCTCTCTCTCTCTCTCTCTCTCTCTATATATATATATATATATATATATATATATATATATATATATATATATATATATATATATATACTACTTCCACTGCTACTACTATTTTGACTTGTTTCGTCTATTAAAAGAGAACAACGGAAGAAAACAATTAATTTCAATTCTATGTTCGCCCGATTTTCATTATCGCTTTCAACTTATTTCAATTATTTACATGGGGACTATTCCTTCTTGTTATTATAACAGTTGTGGAATTGGAGCCTTAAGCTTTATCCTCTCAAAGTTTACCACTGAACAATTCCACACAAGACAATAACCTCGTGGGATAAAGGGTTGTTTCGTGACATGGAATCTATGAATATAATCCCTGGGCAAAATAGCGAGTACTTGCACTCAGGAGAGACGGAGTGAACAATAGCTGAGCAGTACTAAATAAGAACTAGACAAAATATCTTCAGACGTAGACAACGAAACCAGAACAATCTGCTCCAACTGATTAAATGAAGGGTTCAATTCCAATTTCCCTTCAGGTTACCAGTATCACCAACAAGGACACAACGACCCAAACTTATGATAACAGCAACAAAGATTAGGACAAATTGCGCATGTAAAATAGTAATAACACTTCATGCCAGAACTTTCAAATTAGTTTTTATCTCTTTAATTTTCTAAAGGTTGACGTCACCCAATTTTTTCAGTACTATGTAAAATCAAGTGATTAACCTGTTTTATAAATATATATATATATATATATATATATATATATATATATATATATATATATATATACATATATATATATATATATATATATATATATATACATAAAGGAAGAGGTTATAGTTGTTCCAAAGAGAGAAAAGAGTATATTTTAAAAAGAAGAGAGAAACCGTAAAGGTTTTTGGTTGTAATACGAATTTTTAAAATAATTTATTATACTTCATTTTCCGTATTTTTGCTACACGTCTTTCCAGTCTCGCTACCTTCATCAGGCAAAGAGTGGATATTTTCACGTATTTTAACACAATTATATACAAATAAAACGAAACAATTGGGTTACTACTACAAAAAAAAGGAATGCTTAAACATCGAAAAATAAAATAAAATAAATTTCTTTTAATAATATGTGGAACTATCCACTCTTTGCCTGATGAAGATCGCGAGACCGGAAACTTGTTTAGCAAAAATATGTAAAATAAATTTTAATATAAATTTTTAAAAATCCACATTATATCCAAAGACGTTTGCAGTTTCTTTCTTCTTTTTAATATATATATATATATATATTTATATATATATATGTATGTGTGTGTGTGTGTGTATATATATATATATATATATATATATATATATATATATATATATATATATATATATATATATATATATATATATACGAGATGTCCAGTTAATAATTTCATAAATATATATATATATATGTATGTATGTATGTGTGTGTATATATATATATATATATATATATATATATATATACATATATATATATATATATATATATATATGAGATGTTCAGTTAATAATATTTCATATATATATATATATATATATATATATATATATATATATATATACGATCGTATATTAATTGTTACTCGTAAATCATAGAAATGTCAATACATTTTCGTCTTATTAAATGATATTCATTTTTTTTTTTATTAAGAAAGTGTTTCCCGTTCAAAACTGTCATTGCAACCATTCCAGTTGCAAACAAATTCAAGTATCTTTCGGAGCCATTCTATTTGATAGACACCTGCTTCTGAAATAATGACAGTTCTATGTTTTACATTGATTAAATATTTAACTGTGTTGGAGTTAGATGCGACAACATTCATATTACGGATTACTGAAGTTCTTTCATGTTCTTAATATATTGAGTTTTTTGTTAATATAATGTTCGTAGTTTTTTGCGTTGTCTTTCCTTTCCTTTTTTGGTTTGGTGAATTTTGAGTGCTTTTATTTTGGCATTGTTTATAAAATTTTGTTTCTTTGTTTGCTTCGCGGTATATCACCTGCTATGGGTCATTTAATGCCAAAATGTAATTTTCTTGGGAGCATCAGTAATTTCATTGACAAAAATGCATTTCTGATCATAACGTGCCACAAGGCTCCCAAACTGTCCTCAGCATGTTTTGAATTCAGTTTTAACCCTCAACAGTTGCCATCCAAGACTATAGAAACCAGTCTGTCCTGCTATTTACCCATAGCTGGGGGTAGAAGAAGGAGGTTAATACCTTTTCCTAGATGTATTAGCACGTAAGTGAATGTTATGAATTCTCCTGGAATTCGAACTCGGCTGGAATTCGAACTCGGCTTTCCGTTTCCTCAATCCGAGCCGCTGTCCATTACACCACCGTGTCTACTAAATCGGTGGAAGCTTATTTATTCTTTTCGGGGCTTGAAGTGAGTTGGCTCTTTCAACATGGAAGCAATCTGAAGCAGAAAGCTTAAATCACTCACGAATGGATTGCTTCCTCAGTATATTGTCGAAATAATTCAGTGGCCTCGTCAATTTCCTGCCTTGAATCTAATGGCGAAGCTTAAAAAATCGAATTCTTCCGGGAGTTCTTTTAACAGTAAGGATAATAGTTCATTCTTAACGAAGTGTGGGTGAAATTTTCTTTGAAGAATGTTCTGAAGGTCCTGTGGAAAGAAAGAGAAAATGTCTTTAAGCAGTAACAGTAAACCAGAGCTTGTTAAATATTATACATCGGAAATCAACTAATCTGACTACCTTTTTATTCTACCTTTACGTCAGTTTATTTATTCTTCTGTACAGAGATTTGAAAATATTCAGTAACTACTAATTGTACATCCCGTTTGAAAATTTGAAAGCAATTTAAAGATATTCAAAGGATATTTTAAAATGTGTCAGAATAATTATTTCCTTCCTTGCATAACTCCCCAAAGTCATTAGTCTTAAGTAAAATATCTCATATGTTTTAATTTAAAATAAATTCAAAGATCGGAATTATAATTTGTAGATAGTTTAAAATGTCCGAATCTGTCTAACGTTCTATTGTATAACTTCCTGAAGACATTACTCCTAAGCAAAATAACTCATATATTTTTTTTGCAGTAGATATTTGAAAATATGTATGGAAATTTATTTCCTTCCAGTGTATAAATTCCCAAAGTTATTACTCATAAGCAAGTTCAACGAAAATTTGAGCCAAATGTCTAATTCTATTTCGGTGTTGATAATTGTTAATCTGTCTTGACTGAAAAGTTTAAGGGACATTATTCTGTATAGAATATCTTATCAGATATTTACTGTAATTGACGTAATCAGCTCTTAAGAGACCAAGAGGCTGTTCACTACGCAAGAGTGGACAAGAATTCGTGAATCGGAGTCGGGATTACCTCTGTATACCTTAATGGCCCAGTACGTTGGCGATCATGGATCACCACGATTACGTATCTTTAAAGCTATGTTTTTCATTTTACTATCAATGTTCTGTCATTTATATCATTTATCAATGTTCTGTATTTATTTTAGCTTTGTTAGGTAGATTACTTGATATTTCCCTCTTGCCTTCAATTTGCCCACTGCGTGTCAACATCTCCAAAGTTTCTTTCCTCATTATGTGTCGTATAAAACCTTGAGAACACATGGCATGGAAACAAGCGTTAGTTAGATCCAGTGACAGGACCCAAAGAGTGTGAATTCAATACCCGGTTAATGCAGTAGAGAACTTTTAGAGGGGAATTAACAGGAGATAACTGATAACTGACATCCATTAAACATGGCACGTCGAACTAGAAGAGTCTACTCCAGTCAGCGAAATAAAGGGTTCAGTTCGACATTCCAACCTCCTGAAGAAGGGTGGTGCTTACAACGGCCGAAACGTTGTAATAAATATAGTGACTAATCTGAGGACAATAGTTTGAATAATGTAAATAGTGTACATAATACCTCATCTTAGAAATATCGACAGGTACTTAGTATCCCTCTTGTTCTACGTAAAATTATCTTTTTTAATTTTTCTTAGAACTTTATCGTGGCTGAAATGATCCATCCATTATATTCTCAACATCCTCCTGTAGAACGACAAATCTGTTGCTTCAAGTTCCCTATCCATTTGGGGAAATTTTTCAGTATTCACTGTCATATAGTTGGATTGATATTACGTAGACGTTAAGTAGATTTTAGTTTGTTTCTACTTTTTTATTTGTTTCTAAATTATTTTCCCTTTACTTTGTTTTTTTTTTTTTTTTTGCGAGATATATTTTGTTGCGTCGATGCACCTTCGTATTTCGGTGCCATATTTTCCGTTATTTGTTAAACCACATCCAAGATATCTAATCTGATGGGCTTGCTTGATTACATCATATCTCATATCTAACTCCCTCCTTTGTTTTTTTATTTATTTTTTCTTGCTGAAAACCTTACATACTGTTTTCTTAAAATTGATTATTATTCAATTCTCTCTCTCTTTCTTACTTTCCCTGGAGTCTTATTACTCTTCTGGGAGTTCCTCCGGCTTACTTATTGTGTCTGTTTTTAACAAGGTCTTATCTGCCAATCATGTGTTATTATTGTGATCACTATCAATAAATACTGAGGGGATTAACTCGCTGTCAGTATGGTCGATTATTTCAACTAGTATATATAGAATTAATGTCAAGATGAAAGATATTGCAAGAGAATTTGTATGTAAATTGCAAAATACTTTTAAAACACGAAAACAAGAAGCATCGAATCGAGATCGAATTTTACCCGTTTTATTTGTTTGTTTTGAGATAGCATAAATATCCGTAAGAAAGACAAGAATGTATTTCCCCCGACACACCCGCTATTATTTTAACAAGAAATGACTTGTCGCTAACATGTCACTCTACTTACTAGTAGAGTAGGTGCCTCCACTAATTCTCTGAAAATGTATTTCTGCGTTATTTTAAATTTAAAGTAAACAATATTTCTTTCCAATCAGATTAGTTATGCTTAAATCAGCTAATATTCCGTAAATAAAGTTTCAGAAATGTACACTTTATATTTGGAAGACGTTTTTATGAAGGGAATTACATTGCGATGGATAACGACTAAATACGGACTCTAATCATCTATTTTAGCAAAATAAATAAATGATTCCGACCAATATAATTATGAATGAAATACACCAGGATATTTTGCTTACTGGAAATATTAATTTAATCATTTAGTTTCCAATGAAAGTTAAAATGAATCTTGAAAGAAGATTTTTCATTTTTAAGAATCAATTTTAAACCTTAGGTTTGGTTAGGTTGATTTGTTTTACGGCATATCATCTTCAATGGGTTATTTAATACCGATAAGATTTGTATTGCTAGTATTACTTTTTTTTCAAAAATTTATTAGTGCTAATAATTTTTTTTTCTAAAAATGTATTGCTGGTAATATCTATTTCTTCCAAAATGTATTGCTGGTAATATTTTTATAAAAATGTATTGCTGGTATTAAAAGCTATTTTTACACTTTAATAGTGTTTTGACCCCAGTTTGGGGGTTAAGTATACGCCCATAGCTGTGACCCTAACAGGTGCTACCAACCCGGGCCAGGGTGGACGTGGGGACACCATCAATTAAGAGGTGGTTCCACACTCCTCAAAACCTCCTGATCAGAGGCCTTGCTGTTGGATGTAGTTTAGCGTCTTACCCAGGACACGGATGTAGTTTATTGTCTTACCCAGGGCGCGGATGTAGTTTATTATCTTACCCAGGGCGCGGAGGTAGTCTATCGTTATACCCAGGACGGTTAAACCTTAGGTATCGCGATTTAGTGGAGGTACCTATAGTAGAGAGAATCGGTAAATGAACGCTTGGAAAATATATTTTCCTATGAATATCGTAACGTCCCTGTACAAATTAGATTAAAAGTTGTTACTCTCATTGTAAATTGACTAGTCTTAGTAGAAAAAAAAAACATACACAAGGCTAATTCAAATCTATAATCGTTACTAAATGCATTTTTATTTTACTAATTGTCATCGAATACAAATCTCCTACAGAGCTCCTGCAGGTAGAAATCTAAGGTGTGTAAAATGAATATGAAATGAGGAAGTACTATATCAACATTACAAGGATAAGGCATATAGATGAGAATTGGCCCTAGGCTGACACTATAGAGATCACGGAAGTACCCATGCTGCAGTCTGTTCCACAAAGTAGCCGTTCTTGGAAAGACGCCTTCTGTGTTGAGAACCTTTCTGACCAAAGGAATACGTAAAACATAACAATTTTTATGGGATACAGATGTTATTAGACTCTATAGAATAGGTAGAATTATAGGTAGTTTCCTCCAGCATAGCAACATCGTACAAAACTAAAATATTTGCCTAAAAAGCGAATCATGTTCTTAAATTTCTAGTCCGATCGAGACTTTTATATGGATGCCATGCATGGCGCCGAACCCATTCAGGAATATATAAACTCTCAACTGTAGACAACCGGTTTCACGGATCAGTCATTAAAATGACTTCGAACGAATGAAGTCTGTAGGCTTAACATACAATTCTTCGAGTGATTTCCTTTGGGAAGAAGTGCGTTTAATAAACACTCAAATATGATAATTAAAAATGTACAAGCCATGGGAAAAAATGTCGCTTCTTCAAATTAGTGGAGATGCGTCGAACATTTTGATGGCTGATCGGTTAGGAAATTCAGAAGATTGTAGTTGTATGCTTGTCTTTTTTGTAATCATTCACCCGAAAGAAGACAGTAAAGCCACGAAGAAGTTACTGAGTGTGAAAAAGTATGGGAAAAAGAAAACATTATTAAGGAGAGAGTACAGTAAGGAACAAAACAGAATAAATATAAAGAAGACAGAAGATAACAATGGGTAATACATTCAATTTTTTAAAGATAAACGTTAACAGGGGCGCAAGAAACTTGCAGAGAATTCTACAAGCGAAGAGTGGGCTAAAAGAAACTGTTAGTATAAAACTTACTTTTAGACCTACCTATTTCACCTGTTAGATGATGAGACCAAACCGCCAATCTAGTAGCACGCTTCAATTCCTAAAGATGAGATACGCTCAACAGAATAATTTACATGAAAATATTGATAGAAAAGAAACAGGGAAGCTTCGTTACGGAGGTGGGATATTGTCCGATGCCGAGATGCCAAGTCAGGACCATTAACATTGCAGATTTTTCTTCTTTTTTTGTCAAGAATACCGAGATATATAGCGGGATCAGCAGAGCAGATAAGATAGATTACTACCAGAAAAACTGTCTTGCACGACATAGTGAACCCACTTTCATAACATCAGACATAGCAGTTGATTCAATTCAGTTTTTTATATAATTTTATAGGATGATATTTAGATATATTGTGCACGGTAAGTAAGCGTAGTATAGCCTGGACAAGGTTTTTTTCTTCATAAAAGTAAAGAAGAAACTAAAAAAAATAGCATGCATTCTTTATCTCGTGAGAGTAGTATGATAGATTGTGTCCGTATTGTGTTGTCTTTTTCGGTCTCCTCTTTGCGTATAACCTCGTTACTCGACCATATTGCTAACATATTCCAGAAAAGCATGTAAATTATTCCCAGCATTTATTTCATTTTTATGATCGTCATGACAGATATCAAACATTTGACCTCGGCTAACAACAGTAGATATCTTTTTTGGAAAATCCAGCGTAAAGCGTGCTTATTCGGGCACGACAGGTTTTTAAATACACACAATTGTCATCATATAAGCAGTTTCTGCTGATATTTCGGCATTCACATGCTCGCATATGCAGTATAAAACAGAATAGTAACATTGGATGGATAATCCAGCAACCGAATTCTGATGATCCCCTTGTCACATTTAAGATTATGGGATTAACTGCTTGCTATTCCTGGCAGGGCAACTATCATACATGCAACGAAACTTCTTAGTTTGCCTAGGTGCTTTTTGCCAAGTTCTCAATAGTTGCATGCCAGTAACAAGACCTTGCAAAAGTTTTTGTTGCGTTCCGTGTTTTCTCTGGATCCACATAGATGGAATGAACAAAAAGACAAATTCTTTTTTATTTTACTCGTTTTTAATAGAGAGGGACAGTTAAGATTCTAGGAGGTGGCTGGAGGAATGACGTCAACTGAACGTATGTCGCTCGTTGGGTTAGCGCCGCTCCGAGTGTGGAATTAGCCTATCTCTCGAACCTGGGTGTTGGAAGTATATCGATGCTTCACAATTCTTAAAGACTTCTGTTGAATACACGTCGTTTGGAACTTTATCGAAAACCCCAGACAAAAGCCATCCGTCACTACCAGAATACCACACCCACGAGATATTCTAACCAATCGCGGAACATCCTTGCCCTCGTCATCTCATTCTGTAAGATTATCTAACATTAGGAAAGAGCGCAGAAGTTGATTCATCTGTTCTTCGGAAGGCATTAGAATAGAATGATGATCAATTGCCTCTGTCGAAATAGTAATAGCGGCCGTTTCCTTGTTAGGAATCATTCGATGATCCAGCAGTCACTATTACTTTCGGGTTCGAAGGGCCGGTATGCCTGAACTGGGCAGTAGAGACGTGTTCCTACTGGCAACAAATTAGCTCAAAATATGCTGTGAATCCGAATTCCCACCGAAACTCCTATTTCCTGGTCCAGATGAATACGAGCTCTGCTACGGCGGATTCGACTGCCGAGCTTTTCTCGACCTTTTCGGTCAGGATGCAAAAAGTCTGTTTAATGGAGCCGGCTAGACCGATCCCGGTTGAATGCCGCAACAAGTACTAGTATTATTGCATTGCTACTTTCGGTTGACATGCATTTTTTTTTCATTTCACCCCAAGCAAGGCAATGAAGCCACTAAGACGCACGTGGTTACTGAGAGGGAAAGAAAATGGGAAAAGTTTAGTGAGGATAAACACAGTAAAAGAGACAGCAAATGGCGATCTATGCTTCATTTACAATTCTAAAGAGCGTAGTTGACATGAAAGCAACAATCTACAAATATTTCACTGGACATATTTAAGGCAAGTGTGCCAATGGGAGGTAATAAGTAACATACCTAAAGAGCTTGTGTAAATGGATGCCAGAAGAGGGAGTAAGAGACCATGCGGAGGGTAAAAAGATACACATTTCTAATAGCTACATGGGATAGGATATTGTAGAGAGCCAGGATCGGCCATGTCCTTAATGAACTTAATACATTGAAGAAGAATGTGTAGCTCGGACGAGTCACCTAATGTACAGGCATTGAATAGGTTATGGTATTCATAGTTAACTGCACTACGCAGTTACGGATACTACAATCTCGAGTTTAGTCGAATAAAGGAAATATGGGTTGTAATTTGAAATCAGACGGCCATTCCTACAAAGCCTGACTCCATACAGTATAATTTGCATAAATGATATTATTATTATTCTCATTATTATTAGATTTAGGAAGATGGTCCCAACCGTTCAGCGATTGAGGGTACTGACCGTGTTCAGACAGTTGATCTCACCAGATAATGCGCTCTCTCGCAGAAACTGTAACTAAGGTTCTCCCAGCATAATTGCAATGTATAAATCACGGATTGGGTTCTGTAGGTGATGAACAAGCACAAATGCGCCTGTGACAGGAATTGGCTAGTAGACGGGTGAAGGTTGGATTGTTGTATTTTCTGATATAGCAATACTTGTTTTTAAATAATGATACTCTAAAATGAATTATCCCTATAAAACACTGACGATGTTTCTCGGTGCCAGCTTAGGCGACCATGTATCTCTTGATACACGACTAATGAGGTATATTCTTCCCGCAGTAGGTTGTCATTTCTTCATGTGGTAGACTAGTTGCCATTCAATGCTATAGAACCTGTTGTGTCCTGCTATTTACCCATAGCTTGGGGGTGGGGGAAAGAAGAGGATTCATATATTCAGAGTGGTATTTGCACGTAAGTGAATGTTTGAATTCGACTGTAATTCGAACTCGGTAGATAGATAGATAGATAGATAGATAGATAGATAGATAGATAGATAGATAGATATGAGGGGATGTCAGTTATGTGAGTATTCATACCTTACCCAATGGTATTAGCACGTAAGTGAATGTAATGAATTCTACTGGTATTCGAACTCGGTAGATAGATAGATAGATATATAGATAGATAGATAGATAGATATGAGTGGATGTCAGTTATGTGAGTATTCATACCTTACCCAATGGTATTAGCACGTAAGTGAATGTAATGAATTCTACTGGTATTCGAACTCGGTAGATAGATACATAGATAGATAGATAGATAGATAGATAGATAGATATGAGTGGATGTCAGTTATGTGAGTATTCATACCTTACCCAATGGTATTAGCACGTAAGTGAATGTAATGAATTCTACTGGTATTCGAACTCGGTAGATAGATAGATAGATAGATAGATAGATAGATAGATATGAGTGGATGTCAGTTATGTGAGTATTCATACCTTACCCAATGGTATTAGCACGTAAGTGAATGTAATGAATTCGACTGGTATTCGAACTCGGTAGATAGATAGATAGATAGATAGATAGATATGAGTGGATGTCAGTTATGTGAGTATTCATACCTTACCCAATGGTATTAGCACGTAAGTGAATGTAATGAATTCTACTGGTATTCGAACTCGGTAGATAGATAGATAGATAGATATATAGATAGATAGATAGATAGATAGATATGAGTGGATGTCAGTTATGTGAGTATTCATACCTTACCCAATGGTATTAGCACGTAAGTGAATGTAATGAATTCTACTGGTATTCGAACTCGGTAGATAGATAGATAGATAGATAGATAGATATGAGTGGATGTCAGTTATGTGAGTATTCATACCTTACCCAATGGTATTAGCACGTAAGTGAATGTAATGAATTCTACTGGTATTCGAACTCGGTAGATAGATAGATAGATATATAGATAGATAGATAGATAGATAGATATGAGTGGATGTCAGTTATGTGAGTATTCATACCTTACCCAATGGTATTAGCACGTAAGTGAATGTAATGAATTCTACTGGTATTCGAACTCGGTAGATAGATAGATAGATAGATAGATATGAGTGGATGTCAGTTATGTGAGTATTCATACCTTACCCAATGGTATTAGCACGTAAGTGAATGTAATGAATTCTACTGGTATTCGAACTCGGTAGATAGATAGATAGATATATAGATAGATAGATAGATAGATAGATATGAGTGGATGTCAGTTATGTGAGTATTCATACCTTACCCAATGGTATTAGCACGTAAGTGAATGTAATGAATTCTACTGGTATTCGAACTCGGTAGATAGATAGATAGATATATAGATAGATAGATAGATAGATAGATATGAGTGGATGTCAGTTATGTGAGTATTCATACCTTACCCAATGGTATTAGCACGTAAGTGAATGTAATGAATTCTACTGGTATTCGAACTCGGTAGATAGATAGATAGATAGATAGATATGAGTGGATGTCAGTTATGTGAGTATTCATACCTTACCCAATGGTATTAGCACGTAAGTGAATGTAATGAATTCTACTGGTATTCGAACTCGGTAGATAGATAGATAGATATATAGATAGATAGATAGATAGATAGATATGAGTGGATGTCAGTTATGTGAGTATTCATACCTTACCCAATGGTATTAGCACGTAAGTGAATGTAATGAATTCTACTGGTATTCGAACTCGGTAGATAGATAGATAGATAGATAGATAGATAGATAGATAGATAGATAGATAGATAGATATGAGTGGATGTCAGTTATGTGAGTATTCATACCTTACCCAATGGTATTAGCACGTAAGTGAATGTAATGAATTCTACTGGTATTCGAACTCGGTAGATAGATAGATAGATAGATAGATAGATAGATAGATAGATAGATAGATAGATATGAGTGGATGTCAGTTATGTGAGTATTCATACCTTACCCAATGGTATTAGCACGTAAGTGAATGTAATGAATTCTACTGGTATTCGAACTCGGTAGATAGATAGATAGATAGATAGATAGATAGATAGATATGAGTGGATGTCAGTTATGTGAGTATTCATACCTTACCCAATGGTATTAGCACGTAAGTGAATGTAATGAATTCTACTGGTATTCGAACTCGGTAGATAGATAGATAGATAGATAGATAGATAGATAGATAGATAGATAGATAGATAGATATGAGTGGATGTCAGTTATGTGAGTATTCATACCTTACCCAATGGTATTAGCACGTAAGTGAATGTAATGAATTCTACTGGTATTCGAACTCGGTAGATAGATAGATAGATAGATAGATAGATAGATATGAGTGGATGTCAGTTATGTGAGTATTCATACCTTACCCAATGGTATTAGCACGTAAGTGAATGTAATGAATTCTACTGGTATTCGAACTCGGTAGATAGATAGATAGATAGATAGATAGATAGATAGATAGATAGATAGATAGATATGAGTGGGTGTCAGTTATGTGAGTATTCATACCTTACCCAATGGTATTAGCACGTAAGTGAATGTAATGAATTCTACTGGTATTCGAACTCGGTAGATAGATAGATAGATAGATAGATAGATAGATAGATAGATAGATATGAGTGGATGTCAGTTATGTGAGTATTCATACCTTACCCAATGGTATTAGCACGTAAGTGAATGTAATGAATTCTACTGGTATTCGAACTCGGTAGATAGATAGATAGATAGATAGATAGATAGATAGATAGATAGATAGATAGATAGATATGAGTGGATGTCAGTTATGTGAGTATTCATACCTTACCCAATGGTATTAGCACGTAAGTGAATGTAATGAATTCTACTGGTATTCGAACTCGGTAGATAGATAGATAGATAGATAGATAGATAGATAGATAGATAGATAGATAGATAGATAGATATGAGTGGATGTCAGTTATGTGAGTATTCATACCTTACCCAATGGTATTAGCACGTAAGTGAATGTAATGAATTCTACTGGTATTCGAACTCGGTAGATAGATAGATAGATAGATAGATAGATAGATAGATAGATAGATAGATAGATATGAGTGGATGTCAGTTATGTGAGTATTCATACCTTACCCAATGGTATTAGCACGTAAGTGAATGTAATGAATTCTACTGGTATTCGAACTCGGTAGATAGATAGATAGATAGATAGATAGATAGATAGATAGATAGATAGATAGATATGAGTGGATGTCAGTTATGTGAGTATTCATACCTTACCCAATGGTATTAGCACGTAAGTGAATGTAATGAATTCGACTGGTATTTGAACTCGGTAGATAGATAGATAGATAGATAGATAGATAGATAGATATGAGTGGATGTCAGTTATGTGAGTATTCATACCTTACCCAATGGTATTAGCACGTAAGTGAATGTAATGAATTCTACTGGTATTCGAACTCGGTAGATAGATAGATAGATAGATAGATAGATAGATAGATAGATAGATAGATAGATATGAGTGGATGTCAGTTATGTGAGTATTCATACCTTACCCAATGGTATTAGCACGTAAGTGAATGTAATGAATTCGACTGGTATTCGAACTCGGTAGATAGATAGATAGATAGATAGATAGATAGATAGATAGATAGATAGATAGATATGAGTGGATGTCAGTTATGTGAGTATTCATACCTTACCCAATGGTATTAGCACGTAAGTGAATGTAATGAATTCGACTGGTATTTGAACTCGGTAGATAGATAGATAGATAGATAGATAGATAGATAGATAGATATGTGTAAATGTCAGTTATGTGATACGTGACACACGTATAGGCGATCATGTATCTTTCGATACATGACATGAGGCAGATTTTTATCGCAGTATATTGTCATTTCTTTCAGCGTTAGGCCAGTTGCCATCCAAGGCTATAGAACCTGTTCCTCCTGCTATTTACCCATATCTGGGTGTGGGGGAGAAGAGGATTCATACCATACCCAATGGTATTAGCACGTAAGTGAATGTAATAAATTCTACTGGAATTCGAACTCGCTAGATAGATACATAGATAGATAGATAGATAGATAGATAGATATGAGTGGATGTCAGTTATGTGAGTATTCATACCTTACCCAATGGTATTAGCACGTAAGTGAATGTAATGAATTCTACTGGTATTCGAACTCGGTAGATAGATACATAGATAGATAGATAGATAGATAGATAGATATGAGTGGATGTCAGTTATGTGAGTATTCATACCTTACCCAATGGTATTAGCACGTAAGTGAATGTAATGAATTCTACTGGTATTCGAACTCGGTAGATAGATAGATAGATAGATAGATAGATAGATAGATATGAGTGGATGTCAGTTATGTGAGTATTCATACCTTACCCAATGGTATTAGCACGTAAGTGAATGTAATGAATTCTACTGGTATTCGAACTCGGTAGATAGATAGATAGATAGATAGATATGAGTGGATGTCAGTTATGTGAGTATTCATACCTTACCCAATGGTATTAGCACGTAAGTGAATGTAATGAATTCTACTGGTATTCGAACTCGGTAGATAGATAGATAGATATATAGATAGATAGATAGATAGATAGATATGAGTGGATGTCAGTTATGTGAGTATTCATACCTTACCCAATGGTATTAGCACGTAAGTGAATGTAATGAATTCTACTGGTATTCGAACTCGGTAGATAGATACATAGATAGATAGATAGATAGATAGATAGATATGAGTGGATGTCAGTTATGTGAGTATTCATACCTTACCCAATGGTATTAGCACGTAAGTGAATGTAATGAATTCTACTGGTATTCGAACTCGGTAGATAGATAGATAGATAGATAGATAGATAGATAGATATGAGTGGATGTCAGTTATGTGAGTATTCATACCTTACCCAATGGTATTAGCACGTAAGTGAATGTAATGAATTCGACTGGTATTCGAACTCGGTAGATAGATAGATAGATAGATAGATAGATATGAGTGGATGTCAGTTATGTGAGTATTCATACCTTACCCAATGGTATTAGCACGTAAGTGAATGTAATGAATTCTACTGGTATTCGAACTCGGTAGATAGATAGATAGATAGATATATAGATAGATAGATAGATAGATAGATATGAGTGGATGTCAGTTATGTGAGTATTCATACCTTACCCAATGGTATTAGCACGTAAGTGAATGTAATGAATTCTACTGGTATTCGAACTCGGTAGATAGATAGATAGATAGATAGATATGAGTGGATGTCAGTTATGTGAGTATTCATACCTTACCCAATGGTATTAGCACGTAAGTGAATGTAATGAATTCTACTGGTATTCGAACTCGGTAGATAGATAGATAGATATATAGATAGATAGATAGATAGATAGATATGAGTGGATGTCAGTTATGTGAGTATTCATACCTTACCCAATGGTATTAGCACGTAAGTGAATGTAATGAATTCTACTGGTATTCGAACTCGGTAGATAGATAGATAGATAGATAGATATGAGTGGATGTCAGTTATGTGAGTATTCATACCTTACCCAATGGTATTAGCACGTAAGTGAATGTAATGAATTCTACTGGTATTCGAACTCGGTAGATAGATAGATAGATATATAGATAGATAGATAGATAGATAGATATGAGTGGATGTCAGTTATGTGAGTATTCATACCTTACCCAATGGTATTAGCACGTAAGTGAATGTAATGAATTCTACTGGTATTCGAACTCGGTAGATAGATAGATAGATAGATAGATAGATAGATAGATAGATAGATAGATAGATATGAGTGGATGTCAGTTATGTGAGTATTCATACCTTACCCAATGGTATTAGCACGTAAGTGAATGTAATGAATTCTACTGGTATTCGAACTCGGTAGATAGATAGATAGATAGATATATAGATAGATAGATAGATAGATAGATATGAGTGGATGTCAGTTATGTGAGTATTCATACCTTACCCAATGGTATTAGCACGTAAGTGAATGTAATGAATTCTACTGGTATTCGAACTCGGTAGATAGATAGATAGATAGATAGATAGATAGATAGATAGATAGATAGATAGATAGATATGAGTGGATGTCAGTTATGTGAGTATTCATACCTTACCCAATGGTATTAGCACGTAAGTGAATGTAATGAATTCTACTGGTATTCGAACTCGGTAGATAGATAGATAGATAGATAGATAGATACATAGATAGATAGATAGATATGAGTGGATGTCAGTTATGTGAGTATTCATACCTTACCCAATGGTATTAGCACGTAAGTGAATGTAATGAATTCTACTGGTATTCGAACTCGGTAGATAGATAGATAGATAGATAGATAGATAGATATGAGTGGATGTCAGTTATGTGAGTATTCATACCTTACCCAATGGTATTAGCACGTAAGTGAATGTAATGAATTCTACTGGTATTCGAACTCGGTAGATAGATAGATAGATAGATAGATAGATAGATAGATAGATAGATATGAGTGGGTGTCAGTTATGTGAGTATTCATACCTTACCCAATGGTATTAGCACGTAAGTGAATGTAATGAATTCTACTGGTATTCGAACTCGGTAGATAGATAGATAGATAGATAGATAGATAGATAGATAGATATGAGTGGATGTCAGTTATGTGAGTATTCATACCTTACCCAATGGTATTAGCACGTAAGTGAATGTAATGAATTCTACTGGTATTCGAACTCGGTAGATAGATAGATAGATAGATAGATAGATAGATAGATAGATAGATAGATAGATATGAGTGGATGTCAGTTATGTGAGTATTCATACCTTACCCAATGGTATTAGCACGTAAGTGAATGTAATGAATTCTACTGGTATTCGAACTCGGTAGATAGATAGATAGATAGATAGATAGATAGATAGATAGATAGATAGATAGATAGATATGAGTGGATGTCAGTTATGTGAGTATTCATACCTTACCCAATGGTATTAGCACGTAAGTGAATGTAATGAATTCTACTGGTATTCGAACTCGGTAGATAGATAGATAGATAGATAGATAGATAGATAGATAGATAGATAGATAGATAGATATGAGTGGATGTCAGTTATGTGAGTATTCATACCTTACCCAATGGTATTAGCACGTAAGTGAATGTAATGAATTCTACTGGTATTCGAACTCGGTAGATAGATAGATAGATAGATAGATAGATAGATAGATAGATAGATAGATAGATATGAGTGGATGTCAGTTATGTGAGTATTCATACCTTACCCAATGGTATTAGCACGTAAGTGAATGTAATGAATTCGACTGGTATTTGAACTCGGTAGATAGATAGATAGATAGATAGATAGATAGATAGATATGAGTGGATGTCAGTTATGTGAGTATTCATACCTTACCCAATGGTATTAGCACGTAAGTGAATGTAATGAATTCTACTGGTATTCGAACTCGGTAGATAGATAGATAGATAGATAGATAGATAGATAGATAGATAGATAGATAGATATGAGTGGATGTCAGTTATGTGAGTATTCATACCTTACCCAATGGTATTAGCACGTAAGTGAATGTAATGAATTCGACTGGTATTCGAACTCGGTAGATAGATAGATAGATAGATAGATAGATAGATAGATAGATAGATATGAGTGGATGTCAGTTATGTGAGTATTCATACCTTACCCAATGGTATTAGCACGTAAGTGAATGTAATGAATTCGACTGGTATTTGAACTCGGTAGATAGATAGATAGATAGATAGATAGATAGATAGATATGTGTAAATGTCAGTTATGTGATACGTGACACACGTATAGGCGATCATGTATCTTTCGATACATGACATGAGGCAGATTTTTATCGCAGTATATTGTCATTTCTTTCAGCGTTAGGCCAGTTGCCATCCAAGGCTATAGAACCTGTTCCTCCTGCTATTTACCCATATCTGGGTGTGGGGGAGAAGAGGATTCATACCATACCCAATGGTATTAGCACGTAAGTGAATGTAATAAATTCTACTGGAATTCGAACTCGCTAGATAGATAGATAGATAGATAGATAGATAGATAGATAGACATGTGTGGATGTCAGTTATGTGCCATACGTGACACACGCTTAGTTGATCATGTATTTTTCTATACATGACTGATGAGGCAGATTTTTCCCGCTGTTTGTTGCCATTTCTTTCTACGGTAGACCTGTTGCCATCCAAGGCTACAGAACATGTTCTGTCCTGCTATTTACCCATAGCTGGAGAGAAAAGAAGAGGATTCATACCTTTCCCAAGGGTATTAGCACGTAAGTGAATGTAATGGATCCGACTGGAAATGGAACTCTGCTCTCCAAAAATATGCCTGAAAACGCTCGGCGCATTAGGAAGGGATGAAAGACCTCCTCGTTTAGACAATCTAAAGCATATAATTATTTTTGTTTTATTTCTATCGTTTCACCCCAAGCAAAGACGGACAGTGTTACATGGCGTCAAAGAGAATAAAACGACTTTAGTGAGAAGTTAGGGAAAAGGTCGACAAAGAAATAGTATTCATAAAGATAGAAGATGTTGATCGGCGTTGCATTTAAATTCTTGAAGATTATAAGTTACAAGGAAGTAAGAAATCGAAAGGAAAATCCAAAGGTGGGAATTGCGGGAAAAGAGACTATGAGAATAGAATAAGCACTTGCATCTATCAGGTTCCACAGTAAAACGGTGAATATCTAGCTGCCATCTAGTAGCATATTCTTCATGCTATCGAGGCACGAAGTTGAACAGCTCATCTGAACATTTGCCATCAAAGTACTTGTCGAAAATACAGAATGAATCGACGTCAAATCGGTGAGAAAATGACTGAAAATCAGGACACTTGAATATGAATTCCAACATCGGATCTCAATGGGGAATAGGTAATTCCGATCACAAATAAAACTCGGTATACGTTTGTTGTAGTATGTTAACAAGAATGGACCAGTTGTAGATGTATGTTGTTAACATACGATTTATATTTAAGGTAAAATATCACAAAACATGAAACAGCAAGAAAGAATAAAAACGGTTTTCATAACATCAACATTTATATTTATTTTTGTGTGTACATGCGCAGAGGCTTTGGTGTTATGTCCCTTTGACTGGATTAATGAGATTGAAATATGTTTATCTGAGCTCACAAAAGTTGAATGAATTATATAGATGAGAAATGCTGAATAAACCGTAGCTTTAGAAAAGTATTTCAAAGAGAAAAGTTCCTATTTCTTGTTTGGAAAGGCTTCGTATGTTTATAAAATTTTCGTACGTACGTGCATTCGTGAATATGCTTTTAACGTCTGACCGCCCATTGTCGAGACGAGATCATTTTACAACTACATCTTGTAGCTAGAAGAGAGAGAGAGAGAGAGAGAGAGAGAGAGAGAGTAGCAAGATCGAGTCTGCTATTTATAATGGATGTAACCACGTGACAGGATCGAAATAACTTGACGGGAAATCTTGACTTAGTCACGCGCTGGACAAAATATTTGTAGGTGGGTGGAATGCAACGCCCACTTGTATGTATTGACCAATTAGAAGTTGATATTTCCTGAAAATCTGTATGAAGCTGAATAAAATTCAACATTGATAAGAAAGTGGTAGCGTGATGCTCAACGTTGTTATACTCACAAAACTTCCGCTTTTGTCCCCCTGGGACTTCGTGTAGTTGTTTCTATTAATCTGTAGTATTTATGTCGCTTGACTTTATAGCACGTTTATTTTAATATTGCTTCCGCAATAAAAGGCACAAGAGCCACACAAAGTAGACGGTTACTGAATAGGATTGTTGTAAGAACCCACAAGGATGATGGAGTAAGTGCATATTATTAAGGTATGAAAGATAGATAATGAGTAACACTCGATTTGACGTGGCTAAATTGTAGTGATCGGATAGTTTGTTCCACAACAACAGCTCTGGGAAAGAAGCTCTCTAAGCAAAACTGACTTCTTACCAGGAAAATATGGAGGGAATGAAAATGAGTCGTTTCACTGCAAATGGCATGGCGGGTCCTAGCTGCGAAGATCCGGACAGGTGGAACCAATGAATGTAGTTTTCCCGAACATGAAAATACTGATATAGTAGCGGGCGTCTACCATACAAAGGCGTCGCAAAAAAAACATTTGAAATCTCTAAGTGGCAGCGACACTTCAGTTTTTATCTAATCTCGTTCTTTGTTCATGACAGGAGGAGTCAGGTACTTCCTGGGGCAGTAGAAGCAAACCCCTTTTTTCGAGCAACTTTGACGATAACTGATAAAAAAAGTATCGGGACTGTTGCTATGGTAACAGTACTAAAGTACGCAGAGTGAAGCCGCTTCACACAGCATGACTTTGGAGTCATTCACGCGTGCGCAATAAGCTATAACTCTCTCGCTCACTTCCGTTGTTGATAGCAGTCCCTGGAAGGAAAGTTTGTAGAATGTGGTCGTCTCAGCAGACCAGTGAAGTTCCATCAGTGACCATGTCTTGTACAGCAATTTTGGGGCAAACACAATATTCCCCATGTCCGACCACTAGTAAATTCCTCCGATCACGCAACATCCGAATTTTCCTCTTCAAAATCAATTCCCACTTTTCAAGACGCCGACAAAATCCAAGTAAATGCGACGAGGCAGCTACTCGCTGTGCAAATAACGGTGTTCCAGGAATTCTTCCATGAATGGAAACGAGGCTGGATGAAGTGTGAGGATTCAGAAGGGGACTACTTCGAAAGAGATTAAATGATGAATTGACATCTAATGAAATTTTCTTTTTATAGCACTCGTCCCGATTTTTTTTTGTCAGACCCGGTATACGAGTTCCACTTCGGGTTACACATCACTCACCCAACAGTTCAAATCGCTCACTGGTGGACGATCTCGCCCAGGTTGGGAAATCCTGTACTAGACGTTACGGGCAAGAAGCTTTTTTTGAAAGTACAACCGTTCACAATATCTGTCAACAAGTCCTCTGGCTTTAGTGATTATAACAATGAACAATTGTCCGAATAGAAAAACATATCATCCGGATAGAAGCCAGTGTATAATTAACTATCAAACTTCCATTTTGGATCACAGATGCAAGTCTAAATATTAGTGTTTGATCAGCAGAAATCAGATTGGTAAACATTAATCATGCGAAAAGTCTACAAATATTATTCAATTGAATCATCTCCAAGAGTATTCTTCTATGTGCCGTATCACTTCAGACCAGGGGGATAGCGGCTCTCCACAACTTCCTATCCATCATAGTATTAAACTCATATATACGATTCATTGGTAAAGATTCAGCAATAATGGTTTGTTCCTTGCAATGCGCCAGTAACTAACCAAATCCATTTGCCCCGCTCTTCCTTTAATAGAATTAGATCAAACAAAAAAAATTGAGTATTGCTGCCATATTTAGGCTGGCGCTGCACACTCTTCCATTGCTAGGCGTGGCATAGTTCAAAATCGTCTACACTGTCTTGTGGGCGTTGAATTACTTTCCATCCTACAACCCATTTTCCAATGAAAAAACGTCCAAAGCTGATCGCTACTCTATCGTTATTTCCATGTCAACTGTTCTGACAACTATATTCTTTTGTTCAACCAATCCTGAGCTAAAAAGCTAAGCCCCACCTATTCACGTCTTCGTATCCTCTTACTTAGAAGGATGTTCCACTCGAATACCTTCTTCCCAGGAACCGAAACATTGTGCAACACACTGCTGAGAGGATGTTTTCCCAATGGAATATTAACATCGAGTTGAGGGTTAGCCGTTCTCTCCCCTAGATGACCTCACAAAGTCCACGTTTTATCTCCGCCTCTTTCGCTAATAAAACAACATCATTAAATAAACCTCTATCTTGAGTGGCTTTCTGGCATTGTATTTCGTGAAGATTAGTAAGAAAAAAAGTCAATGTTTCTCCAGCAAACCATGTGCTATCATCTATTTCAACAAGCTCTTTAGGCTGGTTTCACTGTGTCTCTTTGGATTTCAATATGTCATATGGGGATCTACTTCGTCTCCCCACTGAGACGTGATGTAGGTGGCGAGCATCGATGCCCCTCTTTATTGCAATGAGAGGGTGCAGCCTCGAACAGCTATTCCTCAGAGCTAGCCACCTCAAACAATTATTTCCCTCTGTTGCGCCTCCGTCCGAAGACAGATACACAACAGAGATGATAAACCCTAACCAGCATATGCAATATCTCTCGTTGCCTTGATCTATCCACTTCCCTTCTCCACATCCTTTCCTATCTGCTCTCTCTCCAAATCTTCTTTAACCCCCTTGCCTTGATCGATCCACTATCTTTCTCCACATCCTCTCCTTTACCACTCCTACCTGCTCTTCCTCCAAACCTTCTGTAACCCCTTGCATGTTAGTGGCTTCCAGCCTTGCTTGGGGTGAAAAGCTTAAAAACAAAAAAATTCTCCAGGCCGCTTTTCATAATGATGTATCCCAAAAAAACAAACAATTTCAGGCCCGATGAAAAATACATCTTAATTTTGACTTCATTTTGCTTATCTTAAAAGTGGAAGGATATTCGACCAAAAGAATTATAAAAAAGCCGAATTAAGATGAAACAGGATGAAGCCAAAATAATATGGAAAGAAACGAAATAGACTAAATACGGTTTTCCTTGTTCCTCGCAGATTATCTCTTTATTTTTAAGCTCCTTTAAATAGTTCGTTTACTTTGCATTTCCTACGACCTCAGATATTTCCTTTCGTTTCGAAAAAAAATGAATAAACATAAAGGTGCGCTTGTGTGTGTGTGTGTGTGTGTGTGTGTGCTTGAGTGTGTGTGTGTGTGTGTGTGTGTGTGTGTGTGTGTGTGTGTGTGTGTGTGTGTGTGCGCGCGCGCGCGCGCGCGCGCGCGCTTGGAGGAAGTAAATATGGTTGGGATTTGTCAACTGCAGAAAGGAAGCATTTAAACATACTTAACGTTTTATCCGGTGTTGAAATATAAGAGGATGAATAAAAAGATTATTCTGGAATTCTTAAATAGTTAATGCATGCATTTCTTCGACGTACACAGGCTTTCAAAGTAACGACTGGGAGCAAGATTAAAAAATCCTGTGAGTTTCGCTATTCACTTGATTACATTTGTTTATTCAATAAATATTTAATGTATATACTAAATCGCAAAATATCTCGCATGCACATGATTTCACCTTAGTATATGAAATGTGTTTTCTTTTCGACGCACCAACGTCGCAACTGAACGTGACATAGGGGCGAGGATTAAAGTGATTTTAACGACATTACTGTGGAGAAAAGCTCGACGACACTCCCCCTTTTGCGGACGTCTCAAGCACTGAGTAATGACCCCAGCGCCCTGCAAAAGGAGAGGTACAGCCCGGGGGCTTGAGATAATATTAATTTCAAACAATAGTAAAATTATATATATATATATATATATATACACATTCCTGTAATTTACTGCTACTATCAAGCAGAATCTTTTTTCTTGATAATAGCCATACTGGCCGAAATTAGTCGAGGAATCTAATTGAAATAAAACCAAAAATATTATTACAAAAGCCATTGTGTGTGGAAAATTTTATTTTTTAATTTATCAATATATTTTGTGGTTCAAAACTTTTATAAATAAATATATGATGTGTGGGTTTGTAAACAGTGACTATTACGGCTAATAATGCAAGACTCTTCGGTAAATCGAATCGAGTTCTCTCAGTCACGGTGTGTTTATCTAAAAATAAATACGCTTAAATTCACCTTCTTCTCTACCGTGCGCCAACGGCTTCAGGGTAAAATTTCCGACTGACGCGAATTCAGCCGGTTTTCGATTCTAGCCAGAGGCAACCGGATGTCTAGCCACACTGATGAGCTGTGATACAGCGAAACAGTCTGTCTGTGGATGACAATATATATATATATATATATATGGATTCTCCCATCGTGAGCCAACGCATGATTATTCTATCTAAACAATACCGCTGAGTCCTTTAGTAAGAATAGAGTATAATTCTAGATCCGCAAGCCTTATTGCATATGCTGCAATGATACAGTGAGTCCTGAGTGTTACTACAGGTCTTCCTCTTGGTACGTTTTTAAATGTGAAGACTAGTACACCTGTTCTTAAAGATAGCGATGCCCTCTTCTCCAGGTTGCACAGGTTTGGGTAGTACTTTCCCAGCTATCAAGGCTGATGCCATGTCTCTTGAGGTTGTATTTAACAATGTCCTTGTACCTCAGTTTCTATCTGCCTCGTGGTCTGTTTCTATGCTCTAAATCACTGAAGGAAATTGCTTAGCGAATTCTTGAGTCTTCCGTCCGATATACGTGCCCTACCCAATAAAGCGGTGACTTGATTATCTGGCTTTCTAACCTGGGTACAACACATCGTTCTAGGACATCAACATTGGAGACTTTATCCTTCCATTCAATTCTGCAGATGAATCGCAGGCAGCATTGCTGGAACTCCTCGAGAAACTTAATATGGCGACGATAGAATATCCATATTTCGCAACCATATAAAAGAGTGTTGAGAACCACAGCCTATATATGTATATGTATGTATGTGTGTGTGTGTGTGTGTGTGTGTGTATGTGTGTGTGTGTGTGTGTGTGTGTATGTGTGTGTGTGTTTCGTTAAAGATGACTAACAAATACTGCGATTATTTTTTTTATTTAATTTTTCTAGTCTTCTTACGAGTGTTTTTTTTTTCTGGACACAAATAGTTTAAAAACTTTACAAATGTGCTGCATGTCCGAGTGATTTCTGTTATGCTTTCAGCCATTATCAAGAAAGATTTTTTTTTAAATATTACATGCAGGCCCAACCAAATAAATAATTATATCGGTCACACAACTAGAAGTCTACCCAGAAGACATACGTTACACCTACCCTGCAATAGCTCTATTAGAACTCATTTAAACACATCCACAATAAATACCAGACTCCATCCGAAACATACCAGTGGAAAATACAAGCATAATAAACTCATCTACATGTAAAAAACGATTTAAAATAATGGAAGCCCTAATAATAAAAAAGCCAACATTCAATAATATTAACTTGGAACACAACCACAATGTACTGACCGTGTTTAGAAAATGAAGCTTATAACTCTAGATACATACATAACATAACGCATATATTCAATTAAAAGTAAAAACAAATATCCTTGGTAAGGGCTAAAAGTATAGCCGGAAGTGCTTGAACAGAACTTTGGACTGTTGTTATACAATTTGTGCCCAGAAAAGAAAATACTTGTACGAACACAAGAAAAAAGTAAATACAAAGCTTAATCGCGATACCTGTCAGTTGTCTTAAACGAAATATGTATAAAAGAGGGACTACTACCTAATTACAATATATATATATATATATATATATATATATATATATATATATATATATATATATATATATATATATCTGTGTGCGTGTCTGTCGCACATTGATAGTTGGTGTTAACAAAATAGTACTCGATGCGATACAACAGAGATATCAACTATATATTAATAAAGATATATTTTTTACTCACCGATAGCACGTCTGGCAGATTCATGTTGATATCACTGCATGTATATATATATATATATATATATATATATATATATATATATATATATATATATATATATATAGTTAAACCTAGAGAGCCAGACAAACCTACCAAGGTTGCACCTAAGCGGATCGTCAGGGAAGGCTAGCTAAAGAGGTAATAAAAGAACACTATACGTTTGACCAAACATTCTGTAACCTATGTATAGAGGAAAATTAACCATCTTGGTCATTGGATTAGGCCTCGTCTCCCCGGAATTAATAGTTGTTTAACCCCTGTTGTCCGAGTTTGTCTCTAAATCACCCCCTCCCTTTCAAGCCATTTCGAATAAATGTTCGTCCCCAACATTCCCAGTTGTTGTTGTATTTTTTTGTCTTTGGTCACGTGGTTTTGGTCTTTTGTTTCTTGACTATAAGTATACCGTTCCTTTTTTTTACCTCTTTAGCCAGCCTTCCTTGACGATCCGCTGAGGTGAAACCGTGGTAGGTTTGTCTGGCTCTTTAGGTTTAACTAGGTCTGCTCTACGGAGGTTGGAAATGAAATCTTAATCTTTATAACATCAACAAAATACAATACACGCCAGCGGCGTGATGTAGGTAAACCACTGCTAGTGGTGGACTACTTAGACAGCATATTACCCCAACTTACAATAGTGTCCAACGTATTTCTGAGGTTTGTGACATACCCATTAGTGTTCATAGGTACCGTATATACCAATATATATATATATATATATATATATATATGTGTGTGTGTGTGTGTGTGTGTGTGTGTGTGTGTGTGTGTGTTTATATATATATATATATATATATATATACATATATATATATATATATATATATATAAATATAAATATAAATATATATATATATATATATATATATATATATATATATATATATATATACATACATATATTCATATATATATATATATATATATATATATATATATATATAGTTAAACCTAGAGAGCCAGACAAACCTCACCTAAGGGGATCGTCAGCCTTCCCTGACGATCCGCTTAGGTGAAACCTTGTTAGGTTTGTCTGGTTCTCTAGGTTTAACTAGGTCTGCTCTACTTATTGTATTGAGCACTTTTTTTAGTTAGTTGCGTACTCGTATCAGGGTTTTTTTCTTTGGGCTTTGGACCTGCATGCTGAAAATTGTTTTCGACAGGCGTTCATGTTTTCGGCTCTTTCTTTTTTTTATACTTTTTTTTCCTTCGATATTGATTTGATTTTTTGTAAATAAAGAAATGGAAAGTTTATCGGAAAGAGTGTAGTTACTTATACTTATAAGATTACTACTAATAATAATAGTAATATATATATATATATATATATTGTTAATATAAACTATGAGCATGGACACAATAATTTGACTGTTTTGAAAAATGAAAACACTATATAAATACATACATGCAGCTAACTATTTTTTTATTTAAGAGTTAAAATATTTAATCATTGAATATGGCTAAATGTATAGCCGAAAGCGCTCGAATAAAAAACAATATTCGTACAGTTTTATATAATTTATTATCTGAAAAGAAAAAATATATATCGCATGAGAAATTGTAAAAAAAAAGTAAACAAAAGCACCTATCTATTGTATTCAAGGAAATGTCCAAGAAAAAAGGGTTTCTGCTTAAATACACAAATATATATATTTATATATATGCCTGTGTGTATCTGTGTGTGTGTGTGTGTGTGTCTATCAATGCGCCCACGTCGCTACCGAATGACACAAGGTCGGTTTAAAGTGGGATTAATATCAATATTGTGAAAAGATTTCTCAAGCCCCATCGATTTGGTGATGTCTCTGGCATCGAGCAATAAATCCAGCCTCGGAAGGAGATGTCCTACTTGGTAGATGGCCCGCTGGAGTTTCACCTAATATAAATTCCAAACTACACAATCCGTATATAGCATATTGTACATAGTAAATAAATAATATTCATATATATATATATATATATATATATATATATATATATATACGAGTTGCCTGACGAATGCACTATCATGAAACAGACTGTCGCCTCTAAGTGCTGACTTCTATGTTCACTTTTATATTTACACACCCTCTATCTCTGATATTGAGCACTTTATCCCATAAATATAGCACACTTTAAGACTATATTTCTTTATATATATATATATATATATATATATATATATATATATATATATATATATATATATATGAGTGGACATAAAGGTCAACATTGAGCGACGACAGCTTTATACTTGAACGAAATCTCCAAGCCAAGAAACAGAATGTCGAAACTCCGAGTTGAGTTGAGTGTTCCCTTTTATAGTTACGTAAGCTCTATCCCTGATATTGAACATAAATATAGCGCGCGTGAATATATATATATATATACATATATATATATATATATATATATATATATATATATATATATATATATATATATATATATATATATATTCACCTTTAATATACATATTTTTATTTCGTACCATTTTTTATCATTCTCAATTTTATGCACGAGACAATGTATATTTATTAGTAGTATAAATTTTAGTTCTGATAGTATATATCGAGCACAATTTCATTACCACCAGCACTCACTGCGCACTACTAAAAACACACACACACACACACACACACACATATATATATATATATATATATATATATATATATATATATATATATATATATATATATATATATGTGTGTACAGACAGACCGTAGCCTAGCATTCTTTGTTTAATTCTCTATACTAAGGTAAAATGATGAAACTTATATAATTACACCAAAAATACATCATTTTATTCTGATATAGACCTTCTAGTTTCTTTGTAGAGGAGGTCAGACGGAACTTTTATCAGTTTTTTATTCATTTGCCTAAAATTGTTCTGATATATAGAAATTTATATATCATATTCTCCTAGATTGATATTTAAGTGTTTTTGATAGATAGATTGGTATATATATATATATATATATATATATATATATATATATATATATATATATATATATATATATATATCAAGTATGCGGTGCAGTTCAATTTACATTACATGAATCATTCATACAAAAAGCAGATAGTGAAGGTTAATGATATAAATGGCAAGAATCACTCTCGCAAACAAGTTTTAATAAAATACATTACTTTGAACCCGTTGATGAATGTTATGATCCCTGTTTATAAATTCCAGTTGTATAAGGTCTTTTTTACTACAAGCTTTCGATTGTTCATACAATCATCCTCAGGTTTTGAAATATATATGTCGTTTTTACATCCAGGTAATAACACGACAACGAAAGTTAAGATGTACTCCGAAATATGTTTTTTGGAAATGTGTTATTGTTAACTGTGAAAAATCTTTTGGGAGCGTGTGGTCGCAACGCTGAGGTTGAATTTTTTTTTTAAATTTTGAATTGTGCGTTTTTGTACTAATATAGTAATATGAGAATTCTTTTGGAGAGGTAGGTTTTTTTTTAGTCAATATGGCATGAACTAAATTGTTCAATAAATAGAGGAATGTCACCGTTATTATAAGAAATTTGCAGATCGGTTCAGTTATTCCACTATCTGCTTTTTGTATGAATGATTCATGTAATATATATATATATATATATATATATATATATATATATATATATATATATAAACAGAATTATATAGATTGGAAATAAGATAGATGAACAGAATTAGATAGGTTGGAACATGATTGTGTTAGCTAGCTAGCTAGCTAGCTCGCTTGATAGATAGATAGATAGATAGATAGATAGATAGATAGATAGATAGATAGATAGATTTTCTTAAATCAGTATTTCTTTCGTAATCTTTGAACTTGGACAACCATTTGGTTTATAATCTTAACAGGGAATTCTCAAGCAAGATGAAATCTTGTGCAATAACACCATCGATGTGACATTTTCCTTCTCGTCGGTGAGTTTCCATCCCAATTACTCTACCTCCTCATTGCACTGCCATAGCAAATCGCATCCTTTATTTCGTCCTCATTTTTGACTGGAAACTGTAAGTGTTAAAGAAGAAGTTAAAATCTCACCGTGCAACCTCAAGCCGGAAAGTGTCGATTGATTTGGGAAAAATTATTTTGTTTGCCGAGTTGTCAAGGCGCGTGCTTGTTTTTGTAGAAAGAATTCTCACAACAGACTGTAAACAAGAGATAACTGTCAATCTGTCGACAAAAATACAAACAAGTAAAATGCTGGCCGCTAACAATGTAAAGTCATAATTAACATAGTACTGTAAAGAGGTGTTGACACAGAAGCCCGCAGCAACAAACAAAGTGGCAAAGAGATTTTCTACATCAATATGACAACTTATAATAACAACGATATGACAACCCTGGGTGGACGAGGTGCTTCCGCTAGTTCCCAAACTACATGAATTTAAACTGGCATCTCAGTCCCCCCCTTCCACTGTCGAAACAGTTAAATCTAGCAGTTTCTCCTAACCTAATAGCTTCATGTCCCGCACTTCCCGTCTGTGGAACTGGCTTCCTCTTACTTG
>OZ038488.1:87628888-87733888 GCA_964036315.1 Acanthosepion esculentum
GAACCGATTCCCAACATGATGCTACAGAGATCACTACAAACCTACCCTGTTCAAGTCTCCGATTAACAGTTATTTTACCACAGCTCCGCATAAACTATGGCTCTGTCCCTGTAACTATCTACCTCGAGTAGCTCCCGGGCCTTGTACAGAGTGAATCCCTCTGCCCGTTTGGAATGTCTAAAATGTTTTGATTTTCCAATATCAATTTATTAACTAAAATTTATCACCAAACTGACAGGTCGAATGGTGTTTCTTCTCAACCTGAAGAAATGCAACTTAATCTTTTTTTTCTTCATTCTTAGTCTTCCGTACTTTAAAATTACAGACGTTACTTTTTTTGGTGGTGATTGAATAAAAGCCCCGAACTTTGTAGACCCTAATAAATATGTATGCGTAAGAATATGTCCTTTTGAGAAGTTAACATAGCGATTTCACACAATAAAAAGAGATAAATTTCTACATATATATTTAGCCCGAAAATTGCAAATAATACAAAGTAGCCTTTCCACTTTTCACCCTCACATCATTACCCTCTGACCTTTTGTGAATTCATCAGCAAAGATATAACAAGCAATATTCAATTATTGTCGTCTGTTGACTACGTAAGTGACGTTGATGACTGTGAACAGCCCGACGTCCGAAACAAATACGAACTATTTCCATCATCCTTACCACAGACTACATCGCAAGCTGACGCATGCGCGTATCCGTCTAAAAGAGAAGGAGACAAAGAAAAGATCATTTCATTGCTAATCCCTCCACAATAATTTCACTATATTGGATGTCGCTCAGCGATTTGTTCCGTCCCACGGAGCGAATAGGCCCAAACAATGAGGCAAATATTGCAAAGCTATTTACGGCTATCCGCAGAGACAAAGATGGACGGATGGATAAAGCCCAATATTCGGAACATATAAAAGTAATTCGAGCATTTACGAATAAAGATGGCTGGCGTCAAAGACATTTTACTTAGAATGTTCTAATTTGTTATGATCGACATATATCAGAGATACATGAACCCTGTCGCCCTCAACTCTCCACTTTTAAATGCCATTATCTGTGCATTTTCAATCGTTTGAATTAAATTATATATATATATATATATATATATCATTACGATAGGTACGGGACAAATAGGAGACATTTATAAATTGAACATGTTTCTCTTTTATTTAGGGTTCCCCAAAAATGAAACATGGAGGAGAAAATTATGGTATTTTTATTTTTGTGTTTGTTGTCTTTCATTTGTTAAGCAGTCCTTACTTTTTTTTTCTCCTGTCAAGCAGCGTTCGTGTTTATAATTCATGTGTGTTTATGTATCACAATTCTTGTTTATCTATGTGGGATTCTGTCTAGGGAGGCATTTTCATCTATGTCTGATGGTCTTCCTTATGTTTATTTCGGGATATTTTGTGTCAGAGCGGAAAAATTTAAATTACACCAGTTGTGGTTGTAGGTATCCATGACTTTTTTTAAAAAGTTTTTGATATAATAAATTGTATTCGACGTACGTTTATAGATAGCAAAATATTTATCAGAACTCCCTCTAAGTATTTTCTACGTAATTATATCCTTTTCTAATTATGGTAGCACTAGCAGCATGGCCCGGCGTTTCCCGTGCTTGATTCAAAAATCGTCCGACTCATACAGCAACCGCTATCACTTGACTTAAAATATTTTTGCCCTTCCTTGCCTTTAAAGGAGTGCCCTTTGCCATGCTGATGTTGCTACATGCCTTACTTCTTGCCTATCTCACACTGCGATTTTTTTCTAAGCTCTATACTAAACATTAAATCTGTTACGAAAAAATAACTAAACAAAATGAACATAAAACGATCAGCATTAAAAAAGGACTCGTAACTGGAAAAACCGAATGTTAACAACAAATGCTTTTTCACACCCAACCCAGTTCTGCGGAATCAGAATCAACGTTGAGTTTAAGCAAGCGAATCAGCCAATTGGAGTAAAGTGCCATGCAGATTTAAATTTTTCCCACTTGTGACGAATGCAGTTATCGATTTTTTTGCATGCTAGTTAACATTCGTGTCAGTCAGCTGTTGGCTCTCACGCTAGTCAATAGAATCTTCCTGCCTATTCGTGGCAGGCAGCTATAGGCTCTCACTCTGGCCAGTAGAAAACGGCCACAAACTACATGAAGACTGCGGTAGAAGCATAAAAAATCGATTATTTCCACTATCGATGGTAGTTGGGAAATGCTAAGTCGGTCTTGTCGCTAACTTGGAGCATGTGTATGCAAATGTTGGTGCAAATCCGTCAAAAATTGCGACCGTGCATTCGTTACACACACACACACACACACACACACACACACACACACACACACACACACACACACACACACACATTCTGCCTTTTATAGATAGAGATTTATAAAATCAAAGTTCTGTTTTTTTTTCTTTATGTGTTACGAAGGAGATTAAAAGGTTGCCTCAACGCAGTTATGCTCAGTACTAAAATTTTTACCACCTTCTCCAAGACAATCAGAGATATAGTTAGATAGAAAAGATCCAACACCACATCAGATACAGGGATGATATATATCACCTAAAATGTAGGAAAAGCTACATAGCCGAAATATCTAGAAATCTAAGAAAATAAAAGAGAGTTTCAATTCCAGTTATGTTCGTTATATTCACTTACGCGCAGATACCCTTTGGAAAGGTATGGATCCACCTCTTCTCCTCCAGCTATGGGTTAATTGGTAGGACTTGTACCAGTAAATCAATATTATCTCAAACATTCTCACAATCTAAAAATATTTTCTGGCTTTAAGTAACCTGCAAAAGATTTATAAGCCGTATAAAAGAAATCAAACATTCCCTCCTCACAGAATATGCAACATTTCGTGGCGTTATACTGGTTTAACTGATTTTAAAGTCTTCCAGAATATTGATATCCTGGAAATAGGAAATCCTGAGAGAGTTAATTTCATCATGTAAAGGGAAAACAACGCGAGCATTATAACAAAGAATCAATTAAGACCCAGAATTGAAGAGGAAGATGTGATGGAAGACGATATTGACGAAGAAGAAAGGCTGAGTTCTTCAGATCAGGATAATGCCATAGAAGTGACTCAGACACAGAAAAAGATTAAATGAGATAAATATTTCTATTAAAAAGAGGGGAGAGATTTAAGAAGCTGTAGAAGAAATCAAAGAACAACGAAAGGCATTAAAACTCTTCGGTTCGGGGGAGGTGTAATAGGATTTTACATATTTGTATATGTTGGTTATAAGAGAAATAAAATATAGGATAAAGAGTGATCACTTTGTAGAACAACAGCATATAACCCTCCATATTTATTTTTAACTTAACCAGATTTCCAATTCCCAAGACACACAGAGATCTTGAATAAAGACGCATTGCAACGTGTCAATTCTAGCACATTCAGAGGAATAATTTCAAATACTATTTCTGTTCTTCATTCAAGTTTTCTCACTAAAGAATACCAATAATATTCTTAGGTTTTGCAACTACGAATGGCACGATTGACCATTTTGCTGTTTAATTCAAAATGAGCATGAGAAGACAGATAACGACAAAGTTTTAATAAGAAAGATATAAGGTATCGTTTGCTTCATTGATTTTATTTTCCCCTAAGGACAGATGGTATCGAAAAAGACAGGAAGAGATGAATGAACATAGTTGTTACAAATTGTAAGCATAGCGTAACACACTGCGCATCTTCAAATTGGCTTGGGGTTTAAATCCATCGGTGCATAAAATAGCCGATTTTCTTAACTGCTGCCGCCTGTAACGAAGTCCGCCATGTTTTTCTAATCAAAATGGCCGACATACTTATCCACTGCTTTCTTAAGATGTTTTTCTTTAGCGTATAACGTGTAAATTTTTGTCTTAATCTTCTAACTGCCGATATGTAGAGCGCGTATTTGGAAGTACGTTTGCTAGAGAGAAGCGAATTCAGATTTCTTCAAATATTTTACGTCGATACGATACTTTACAATAGGTAAGAACCATTTTTACTCCCGTACCCATCCTCCTATATAGACATGAATATTGGATAATCTCACAGATGAAGAGAAAACTTGAGGTAAAAGTTATCCTTAAGATAATAAGGAAGAAGGGATTAGAGAATTTGACACTCACAAGCCATATTGATGGTAAAAGGGGCAGGTAAAAGCAATGTACCATATTCGTGACGAGCTCATGTGAATTAGGACGAACTTGGTTAAGAGTTACAAGGAATAGGAGGTTTTGAAGAGGCCTGGTCGGTCACATCCTGAAGGGCTTCCCATCGTCCTATATGGCAGTGAATATTGGATAACCTACTGAAAGATGAAGAGAAAACTCATAGACAGAAATGCGTAGCAGGACAGAGCGGGTTCTATAGCTTTGGATGGCAAATGGTCTACCGCAGAAAGAAATGGTAACCTACTGGGGGAAAGATTTGACTTACTGATTAACAAAATATCCGTTTTTTCTCTGCAAAAAATTGTAAAAGATTACAAAAAAGCTACTAAATAAATGTTTTGTTCGATCATTTATTAGATCATAATTAATAACAATAAAATAAAATCGATAACAGTGTATAAAGCACCATAGGGCTCTAAAGTCTACAGTGACACGCATAAGTATTGGATAAATGTTATTTTCTGTTATAACTCTAGTTTATGTTCACCATTTTGCCTGATATTTGGTAAGTAATATCTCGTAAAGTTGTTTTAGTTGTATGTGGAAGGAAAATTAAAAACTCATGGTTGAATTTATTTTATATCAAAGTTCAAAATTACCCTATGCAAAAGTATTGGATGCTTCAATTTAATATTTTGTTGTGTAGCCTCTGTTTTGTTTCACCTCTTCCAGTCGCTTTCTATAGTTGGCCACAAGTTTTTCACACTGAAACTTTGCCCCATTCTTCCTTGCATAATTCCTCTAATTGCTTGATATTTTGTGGATTCCGCTTATGAACTTTAACCTTCAAAGTATTCCATAAATTCTCAATTGGATTCAAGTCAGGAGACTGACTTGGCCAATTGAGAGTACTAATACAATAATTTTCAAACCATTCCTTTGTAAGTTTTGCGGTATGTTTGGGATCATTGATGTGTTGAAGCACGAAATTCCGACTATGAGCTAATGAGGTTGCAGCTTTCCGAAGGTTCTTCTCTAGAATCTCCCTGTACATGCTACCATTCATTCTACCATGGATAACTTGTAACTCATCAGTGCCCTTGGATGAAAAGCATCCCCATATGATAATGGAACCACCCCCAAACTTAACTGGGGATGGTATTGTGCTTGTTGAAGGCAGTGCCATTTATTCGCCAAACACTAGTCGCTGTGTTCCTTACGAATAGTTAAACTTTCGTTTCATCCGACCACATTACCTTTTTCCAAAACTGCATACCTTTCTTTTCATAAGTTTCGACAAACTTTAATCGGTCTTTGACATGTTTGGTTTTCAGTAAAGGCACTTTTCTTGGTGATCTTGTACGATATAGTGCTCTGCTAATGGTATCCTTACTTACATTAATTCCAGCACCCTGAAGATCAGTTTTAATTTCAGAACGAGTAATGAAGTTTTTTTTGCACATTTCTGCTGATCCACGTTGAAGTACTCTCATTTATTTTTCTCGGTCTTCGATTTCTTGGAAGGTTTGCTGTACCTTCGCCATACTTCTTATACTTTCTGATGATATTTCCTACTGTAATTAGTGCTAGATTCATTTCTTTGCTAATTTTTCGGTAACCTTGTCCTCCTTTGTGACGTTCAATGATTCTATCTCGCATATCTCTGGATAATTCTTTAGTTTTTGCCATTTTTAATCCTTGAATTGCAGAATGCACATCAAAGAGTCAGAAGATTAGTAGCACTATCTTGTAAACAATTGTGTGCTTCTCTGATTGGTCAGAGATAACATTCCAATACTATCGAAAATTTGAATATTTAAAGTCTTTTAAAATACAAAGTTTTGATTGGAAATTTGAAAAAAGTGTCATGTATCCAATACATTTGCATAGAGTAATTTTGAACTTTGATAAAAAAAAAATGGATTTAACCATGAGTTTTTTAATTTTCCTTCCACATACAACTAAAACAACTTTACGAGATATTACTTAACAAATATCAGGCAAAATAGCGAACATAAACTAGAGTTATAACAGAAAATAACATGTATCCAATACTTATGCGTGTCACTGTACATGCATGGCCTGCGAGCTTATGTCCGCGAACATCTCCAACTTGCTAGTTAACTCTCTCATGAATCTCCAGACTATTTGAAGATGTGTCTCCGTCTCTTTACTCAACTCGATCAGCTTTCTCTTCTTTATCTATCCCAACCATTCCTCTCAAGAAATAGTATTTCCGCTAATATAGATAAAGCCGTCTCTATACCCATTTGCAATCATATTTCGTTCAGTGACTTTAATGCCCACCATATCAGGTAGCTTAAACACCCTGTCACTGACATCGCTGGCATCCAAACCCTTAACTTCTCAATCACTAAATCTCTCACGCAAGTGGTTGACTTCCCCACACGTTTCCCCGCCTAACCTGATTGACACGCTTCTCTTTCACCCGAACGCGGGTGTCCCCCAGGGCTCTATACTGGGTCCTACGCTGTTTCTGATCTTCATCAATGATCGTCTTGATGTCATCAGTTCCCAAGTAGGCATTTATGCGGATGAAACTACCATTTACTCCTGTCACAATAGCAAATATGTCGGAGCTGACAAAATCAACCTGGCAACTGCTCTTGGAAAGGAACTCCAACAGTGGTTAACTGGGGCAGGGAAACTAAGCTGCTCTCATTTAACCACCAAAGAGAAACTTCTCTGGCCACCATTAGCATGGCTGATGCTCGAATCCAGGAGAACGTCTCACTGGACCTTCTTGGCCTCACGTTTTCAACTGACTTGAAATGGAACAACTGCATTGCATCTACTGAAAGGAAAGTTAGTTCATTGTGCCGTGCCAGAAGATTTTTTCTAGTTAGAGTCCATCTTGCACATTGACAAATCTACCATTCGGTCGTGTATACTGTTGCCATATCTGGTCTGGTGCCCCTGCTGTTCATCTCGAGTTTCTTGCCAAAATCCTAAACTGATCTGCAATTTTAATCGATCATGACTTGATGTGATTTCACTCTAACTTTTCTTCAAATATTTTCAAGGCAACTGCTCCGACGAGCTTTTTTTCCTGATGCCCCGAATACAGGAATTTAATCATGCTACAAGATTGGCATGTAGGTTACCTACATGCCAATCTTGTAGCATGATTAAATTCATGCATTGCATCTACTGAAAGGAAAGTTAGTTCATTGTGCCGTGCCAGAAGATTTTTTCTAGTTAGAGTCCATCTTGCACATTGACAAATCTACCATTCGGCCGTGCATACTGTTGCCATATCTGGTCTGGTGGCCCTTTTATTGTGTTGTGGTAATTTACCAACGCACGCATGGGCTCTCCCAACTATAAATAGGAGCACCATAAAGATATGTAATAGAAAATAAAGACCGTTATATATATATACAAATAATTATGTGTATTTAACAACAACAGAAACAGTTTACAAAAGACAAAAAACATCAACGTGTGTGTTTCCGCATGGACATAAAGATTTCGTGTTTCAATGAATGTTCGTACGTACGCGTGGGTGTTTGTTTCATAGCGTTTCCCTCAAAAGAGCAAAACGCAAATCTCCACGAGAGATCACATTTTAAGTGTGTCCTCTGAAATGCAAAGTGAAAAAGTGAGACCACGAAATATTCTCTAGTATTTATAGTGTTGGTAGGAGCACCACGAAGTGTCGGTGTCCTAATTTAGGAGGAGATAAATCCGACAAGTCCATTAACTTTAAAGGTTTTTTTATCTCAATCAAAACCATAAAAAAATAACTGCAATTTTTTCTTTCTCTTCATGAGTGGTTGCTGAAAATTCTTGACTCTGTATTCATCCTCTGCCTACACGTTTACTAATGATCTGAAAATGTCTCTGCAATAACGTCATAACTGAGAATACGGTAGCTGGCGACTTGTGTAAACACTTCCAGAGAAACCACATCTGTTCAAAACTTTTTTAGATATCCAAAGCAATCGCGTTGGTAACAACGCTTCCTTCGATCGCTTCGGTAATTCTGTGGATAATAACAGTTTAAAACATCGGCAGTGGACCCAAAGAGTGAAACTCATACTGTTCGTCGCTCAAGAAATTCTTTTTGGTGAGATGATCAGCTAATTCCATGCTGATGATATACTCAGAGATTTTGCTGATGACACAAAGGAGGCTGAGTCTTAGACTGGATCGTATTTACGTTTGGGCTTCGCAGGTTTAACGTTACTTAAATGTCTCGGTTTCTCAAGCAAATATTGGTAGTCGATGTAAAGAAGACGCATTGTAACAATAAAAAATGAAAGATATTGTGATTCAAGTCGAATGAACAGCCAGTGATTATAAAAATAAAAATAAAAAATCATCTAAAGTAAATGGTGTTTCATTAAGAGGGAATATATTTAAGCGTGCCTCATTAAGAAGGATCAAAGTCAGCAGTAAATAAATCAGTGTTATTCGGAAAAATTTATGTATTTCTATATTGGATTATGTTATTTAAGTCAATACAATTATGTGGGAATAATAATATCGCCCAAATATCCGCTAAATCTGAAAGAAAGAAGAACAAAATCTTTTGGCTCTTAAACTTAATTAACATTTAAAATCGGTTATTGGAACATTTTAAATGAACGTTTTATATCGATGTATATATTGTATAGTTGGTGAAGAATTGTTTACTCTGATGAGGGTGCAAATATTAATTCAAACCAGATTTCAAATTCCCTTATTGATTTGATTAAAGATGGAAATACGTCCTGGAAAAATACGTAGAATTATTTAATAGGCTAAAGTTGAACGCTACGATTTATTTACCTGGGAATAATTCAGCCATTACCAATATATAACATTATATTCATAATCTTATTAAATTTAATTCGGTCTCTTGTAACTTGTCTTAATGAAACAATTTCCTGAAAGAGTTATTATAGCAATGATATCGTTTTTCCTCATTTCGAAATATAAAATATTATGGGAGGATGGAAATATGAAGTTGCTTGAAATAAGGCAGGTTATGCTAAAATTGATATATTGTTAAATAAAGGTAATGTCGAAGATAAATGAAGATGTCTTTTCTTTTCTTTTTTTCCGAAACTGAATTAGCCAAACAGACAGACAGGTAGATATATTAGATCAGAAATAAGTCGGTACGTACGGAATAAATCAGCTAAATAGGAGATAGAGAGGCGACATCACGCCAACGCGTTGATATAAACGGAACAAGCGAATTGGATTTTAGTGCAGACAACAGTTAGCTGTATTTATCTTCTCTGCAGTTGTCAGAGAAATATTATGACATCGCAAAATCCTACACAAACCTCTCAAGTCTGATATCTCTTTTGCTTTCTTATTTTGATTCGGTTTCGGCATCCAAGTTCGTCGAAATTCGACCGAAGCTTGTTTAAGCGCATGAAATGTTTGGACGAAACGTAATAGAAAGAGGGAAATCAACTTGGACTCCTCAGAACATACACATTACCGATTTCCGAAAATGAACAATATGTTGGGTTTAAGTCGCATCTTTGTTTCTCGGGAAAAGAACGACGATTCTTTTCTTCCATCTTCTGTCGTTTTCACTCAAACAAGAAAAGTTTTACATTTAAAAGATGAACACCAATCTTTTCGACTTGAAATTAGTTAAAATATAAAACACAAGGAATACAGAAAAAAAAACTCTGTCTAACCGTATATCTATGTCTACATGAATCAGTTTCTCTTCATATTAACCTTTGCCCCCCTCTCCCCCACCCCCTCCCTCTCTCTTCATATCCATCGTCTTTCACTTAACTGTTTTGATAGGTAATTGAAAACGAAAACGGTAAAAAATTTCATACATCACACATTTCGTATTTAGAAAGAAACTTAATTGTGTTAATGATATTATTGAAAGAATCTCATATATATATATATATATATATATATATATATATATATATATATATATATACACTCTTTACATTATTCGGTCTATTCTCCTCATCTTTTTCGCCATGTTTATTACAACGTTTCGGCAGTTGTACGCTCCGGCCTTCTTCAGGTGGTTGGAATGTCGAACTGAGGGTTCAATTTTTAATTTTCGTTGTTTAATTTTCGTTGTATCAGTTAACGAAAATTAAAAATTGAACCCTCTACCACCCCTTGTCTAGATGAATGGATTTATCGGTAACCTTGGAAACCCTCAAACTATGAATCTTTCCTGTGCCGTTAACAACCGTAAATTTTAAAAAGTAAGTTACTCCAAAATTCGCTTGATGAGGAAATGGAACTAATGTCTTTGGTTTAATAACAAAATTAAATTCAGAGGCTTTAGCTTCCATTTCTGAAACATAGTTATCACTGTGTAGCGGTAAAACCATATTTTAAATCTATAATATATATATATATATATATATATATATATATATATATATATATATATATATATATATATATATATCATAAAACAAAGCATTTACTTTGTATATATAAAAAGAATGTATAAACATAAAAATGTCTTAAAATAATTGTCCATTTCATAATGTGTGACGTCATTTGTTTACATTTGATACGCCATGAGCAGATATGAATGTACGTGAAAGAATCATGGAAGATTAAAGTTTAAAGATAGTAAAATCGACCTAGCTAGCCGAACGCTCCTCTGTGGCCGAAACGGTTAATGCAATTCAGGTTATATGACGGTTCCGTATAGGATACAGGTTCGATTCCTGTCGAAGGACGAACATTTTATATGCAATTTCTCGGACATTCAGGCCGGTAAATGTTGTTTATTATAAAACAAAGCATTTACTTAAATATTTCTATCTATAAAAAGAATGTATAAACATAACATATATATATATATATACATTAAAGAAGCATATACGTGGTTAATTAATAAAGGAATTCGAAAAAGGAATAAGCCATATAATGACTATCAATATTTATTTATTTATATATTTCCTGTCCCATCTGTAGTGAGAAGAGGAATAAATCAACTTAAGTTAGTACATTTATGAATGATTGCTTCCCTTAGAACTTTTAATTATATGTACAAAAATATCTGCGTTTAACAAAATTATTTCCCGAGCAAAATGAATCGTTTACCTATTAAGTTCCTTTACGCTCTGTTTTCTTTGATTAGAAACTGCTCGAATGGAACTTACATCTCACCAATGGGATACGAACGGAATGATTTTGGTTCGCATCGATGTGCATGGAATGTGCGGGAAATGGCGAGTCTTACCCGTGAAGGGAAGGACTCGAGTTCATCCGAACACTTTCCGTGGGAATAACGATAGAGCTGCGAGATGATTGCGTCTGAGAAAGAATAAAAGGGGGTCGAAATAATGATTTTTCCAGATAAAATTCCTATTATTTAACCCATACCTAGGGCGAAATAATGTATTCATACATTGCCCAATGATATTTGAGTGTAAGTGATGCAACGATTTTAACTGTAATTCGAACTCAGCTCTCCGATTTCCCAATCCAAGCCTCATATTCACTACACCGCCCACACATTCTGGTACGTATTTTATAAGAATCTGCTGCACTGCAGTTGCAACACTTGCAATGAACAGATGTTTACCTTCAGGATAGATTTCTTGAGCTTCTCCGTAAAACGTTTCCAAACAAGTGGATTGCAAGTGAGTATCCACTTAACTGGCTACCCAGTTCACCATATGTAACACCTATAAACGGATTTTTCTGGAGCTAGGTTCAAGATAGAGTCTATTATAAAAACTTAATACCACAATGATCTTTAAAAAGGAAAAAAAAGGATCGTCCCGTGTATGAAGATAAACTACATCCGGTAGTAAAGACTCTGATCGGGAGACTGAATATTTTGGGGAGCGTGGAAGCGTCTCTTAACTGCTGATGTTCCCAAGCCCATCCTAACCCGGGGTGGTAGTACCTGTTAGTGTCCCAGCTATAGGCAAATAGTGTACTCCCAAACAACATAAAACTGTACGTTTTTATAATAAAATAACCAACAATATATTTTTATAGCAAAATGACAATCAATGCGTCATTAAAAAACATCTAAATATACATGTTTATAGTAAAATTACCAACAAATTTTATGATCTAAAAACTATATATCTGTTGTGGATTCCGAGAATGGAATCCTGCACAAATAAATAAACAACGCCAGTAATTGAGATAAAAAATTAAGTGTATTAAACGTAAGAATACAGACATGAAGTGAAGATTAGTAGTCCAGGAATGAGGGTTAGTAGAAAGTATATGTACAAGCCTTTGTAAGTGAAGCCGTAATTATCTCTCTCGCTGGGCTATCGTATAACTCTCTCTGAACACCCTGTGTACTGTCTCTGTATCTCTCACCTTGACTCAACGTATCTCAACCCGCAGGTATTCTCTCTGTCAGTATAAGTATACTTTGGACGAGTCCATCTTGCGTAAAAGGGGTCTGCCCCACAACAATATCTAAAAAGCATACCTTAACTCTGAAAGTATAAAATTATGTATAACATATCTGTATATTTAGCATAAAATTACATAATAATATGTAGAATTTAGCATTAAATAAGTATAGAGCTTGGTAAGCCGCTAAACAATATCAATCAAACAAGTAAAAAAAATAATACGCCAAGTCATATCCAGGTGATACAACAACGCGCATTAAGCGTCGTCTCGAGGTATTACGTGCAATCAATGGAGCCAATGTGTTAGTGTTCTGATGTGTTTACATAAAAACGTGTTTACTTATATTTTCCAATAAACCTCGTCGAGTTATCTCCATTTTGCTTTTTTTTTATTATTTATGATTTTAAAAAAAATCAGGTAATCTATGGACATTCAATATATTCATGGCCATATTCTTTCATTTTCGAAAGCTGTCATCCTGCTTGCCACCATATGTCCAAAGACACCACATTAATTGAAATCTTCTCTAGATATTAAACCAAAACAATATTTATGGACCGTCATTAAAAGAGACTTATATGATAATTGAAAACTATATCCAAATAAAGAATATAAAATGATAAGCAGAAGGAAATTGTTTGCAAATAATTTTAAAGTCGAAACAATAGAAAAGATAAAATCAAACGATGAAAGATATTTTAATGTTAAAAAATATCAAGGAACATGTATTGATATTTAATATAACATCGTTTATTTATGTAGTTTTGAAGTAAGTGCCTCTATGGCATATATCTACTAGATTAATAAATATATAAAATTGTATTTTAAACTTAGAGTGTGTGGAGAAGATAACATATCACAATGAAAATAAGTTATGATCAATAATTGATCTATAACTTGAATCGTAGAAAATATATGACTGATGTAAGTATATTCAGAAGGTTTTTTTTTCATTAATCATTCAATGGTCATATTGAAAATATTCAAATCTGAAACCAAATAGATTTCAACTGTTTTCAATATAGCTTCGTTATTGAAATTTATTCCTTCAAATTTCAATAAAAACACAAATAATGGATGCATAGCAAAATACAGGTTGCGGCAGAAATACCTCCCATATTTTAAACTGTCACCTTTGCGGTGGTATTGAATTTAGTTAAGTAGAAATGGTGTCTTCATCTAGCTAATATCTTACCATGTTTTGCCAAGATAGCATCATTTATTATTATGGCTTCCACCGGTGCACACTGTGCGTTTGCTGTTGAAACGTTTTTTTTTTTGTTTCTTTTATTTTTCTTTAAGACTGGTGATTGCAGTACAGAGAGATTTTCATGCTCATTTCATATTACGTCGGGATGATGCTATTCCTGAAATAAAATATCCTATTTCAGTTTTAACGGATCTATCTATCTATCTATCTATCTATCTATCTATCTATCTATCTATCTATCTATCTATGCCATTCTGATTATCTATCTATCGATCTATCTATGCCATTCTGATTATCTATCTATCTATCTATCTATCTATCTATCTATCGATCGATCGATCTATCTATGCCATTCTGATTATCTATCTATCTATCTATCTATCTATCAGTGTCATTCTGATTATCTATCTATCTATCGATCTATCTATCTATCTATGCCATTCTGATTATCTATGTATCTATCTATCTATCTATCGATCGATCGATCTATCTATCTATGCCATTCTGATTATCTATCTATCTATCTATCTATCTATCTATCTATGCCATTCTGATTATCTATCTATCTATCGATCGATCGATCGATCTATCTATGCCATTCTGATTATCTATCTATCTATCTATCTATCTATCTATCTATCTAACCACTTGTCTGTTTTTCTGTCTGCCTGCCATATGTATGGAGGATGTAATCATCAGGGGATTAAAGCGTTGGTTTGTGAATTTAGTGACATTTGTTTTTAATTCTTTCTTCCCATGCAAAGCGATAAAACTTCTAAAACGCAAGTGGTTACTGTGTTTGAAAGAATACGAGAAAAATATTATTAAGGGGAGAGAGAGAGATAGAGAGATACAGAGAGAGAGAGAGAGAGAGAGCAATAGAATTACAGGAAAAAATATACGAATAAAAAAAAAGCAAATATTATATAATGACCCATCATTTTAGAACGATGGTACCATTTTTAAAACGGCTATGTCATATTCATACGAGAGGTATGATTTGTTATATTCGATGGCGAATCTTAAAAGCCAACAGGACAGAATTCCTGCTTATTAAGAGAATTTGCATTTTTTTAAGCGAGATTCATCATTTACAAGGCTCAGGGGCCACTCGAGATAGAGGGTAACGTTTGTGGTCCATTTGTGCGTATAGGAGTGGAAGACTACCGGTTAATCCTGGCCTTGAACAGGTTTAGATATTTTGTGATTCGGGAAGCATCCTGTTGGGAGTCGTTTCCACAGGGCAGTGGTTTGCTGGAAGGAGCTGCTAGAGGGGAACTTACTTCTCACCGATGGTATACGAAAAGAATGACGGTAGTTTGCTACTATGTAAGTGGCATGGCGTATTCTAGCTGTGAAGGTTTGCCTCGGCGCGACCAGGGAATGTCGTCCGTCCGAGTACCTTCCGTGGAAGTAGCGATAGAGAAGCAAGAGGCCTGTCACATTCGGCCTGTGGGGGAGAGGTTGAAGGGTAGAAAATAATTCGCCACCCACAAGGGCTCGGAGACTCTTTTGAACTCTATCAAGTCTGGAGCTTGAGGTCTGGGGAGCTACCGCACAAATATGACAACGGTATTCCATTTTTGGCCTGATCTGGCTCTTGTAAAGATAGGGGATAGCAAGAGGAACCACGCACTTACTCGAGCGGAACAGAGAACCGACCATTTTACCTGCATCCTTGAGGTCGGGTGTAAGTTTGAAGCCCAGCGGTCTTTCAAGGAACGGTGCGCCTCCAAGAGGACCTCCGTTCATCAAGATTGGTGGTAGTTAGGGTGTCAGATCGGCGATGATGGAATATAACTAACTTGGCCTTCGAGGAATAAATGTAACCAGTCAGTTTTTACCCCATTGGATATTTGTGCAAGACAGGAGGAAAGATCAGTCGCCAATGTCTGACCATCGAGTGTTTCAGAAGAGCGCCCGTATATCGTCGTATCATAGATGTTTAGAAATGATCTGAGTACATTTTCAGGCAGATCATTTGTAAAGATCAAAAAGAGGGTTGGTCCGACATGTGACCCCCGTGGGACGCTTATGTTGACCTCTAGATCAGCAGATAACTGGCCATTGATAACTAGCTTCATGGATCTAAATTTAAGGAAGGATTTTATGATCGAGAAGACCTTTCAGATTATTACATAACAGGAGACCATGTCTAGTAAACATTTGTGCCACACCTTGTCAAATGCCTTTGAGATGTCTAGTGCTACGGTCTTCTAGGTGTGTTTGTCTTTAAGAGCGTCACAGATTCTCCGAGTTTACTGTCGTCAATATGTTAATTTAATAACGAACAGCGGAGAGCGAAAATACTAATAAAGCTTAAACATCAATAAAGCCACCATTACAACGAAAATATTTTACATCTTTTAAAGCGGTTTTGAGTTTAATCCCTAGGTAAGATAGTCTGTTCATGCTAGTTAGTGGAAACAGGCGAGCAAAAACGGAATAGTACTGAATAAAAATAAGATCTAGACGCTATATCTAGACATGATTGGTAGAACGCAGTAGTTAAAATGAAATGTTCCTGTCAGAATTGGCTGTAAGTTAATCAGATCGGTATACACCTGAAAATGGCCGGAGGGCACAGTGGCGGAAGTGTTGTTATGGCAACAACAATGATGAGGAGAATTGTCCGGATATAAATAGTGTAAATAATGATAACTCCTCATCGATAAAGAGATATTTAAAAGGATTAGATTAAAACGGCCTTTTGACGAGACCTAGTTTATATATATTCAGTACAACAATTGAACAATAAAAAATATTGAGAAATTAAAAAATTAAAGTTTTCACAAAAACTGGGTTATATATTAATATTTTTTGTTTTATTATTTCAATTATATTCATCGACTAGTTCCGGCTAACATGGCTATCATCAGGAGAAAAAAAAATCTGCTTGTTAGTAGCCGTGATCTACATGAATGAATGACTTACTGAAGAAAATTAACTTTTATCTGTAGTTTTCATTTGTTTCTTTATCGTTAATTTTGGTCAGTCCTTGTGTTGGTCAAACGGCCCCAATTTAAGATTTTTTTTGGAAGATATAGGCTGGATAGATTCAAGCTACTCTGTATTCCATTGTTTATTTTGACAGTTGTATTGGCTTCTGTGTTAAGAGTACGTTATCATTTAGTTCTTTGGAAGTGTATATGATATGTGTAAGTGTATATATTAGTATGGGTGTGAGACCACAACACCTCCGCAAGCATGTCTGACTTTTGTGGGTGAGAAACTTTGTTAGGGCTTGATTTATGGGGTTACATATTAATTCTATCTATGTTGTTAAATATGTGATTATGTGATATATATATATGTATTCCGACATTTTTATGGGAAAGTTCGCTTTCTGACCATGAGATCCGGGTTCGAATCTAATCGTTGTCAATTTGTCAGGAATGTGACTTCTTGATGTTACCCGTCTGGAGGGGGCAATCCCAGAGTGTGGCACATTTTGAAAGTGCCTGAAAACCATGTCACGAGTTGACCCAAGCCTTGTAAGTGAAATTGGGTAGACGGAACCCTACGTAGCCGTCGATAGCTGTGCTAGCACGAAATCATGTCATCATAACTGAGGGTTTGAGCTTGCTAGCTTTGTTCATACTGTTGATCGCGCTAGATAACGCGCTCTCTCCCAGAAATTGAACCCAAATATGACTGAGCAGGCATCTGCAATGGGGATTAGCTACTCTAGTAGACTAGCATCCACGAGTTCGAGTGGTTGCGCCATTTATCTTTGCCTTACACCTACACACACACACACACACACACGCATACACAAACACATACACCCTTGTGCAAATTAATTCAAACAAAACGAATAATTCCGATATTATTTATTTTTTGTTTGTATTTTTCGAATGAATCATGACCCAGTGCACATGTTACTACTTTGTATTTCCACTCCACGAAGTCTTTCCTTGCAGATTGACCACAGATTCTCGATTTTCCGAGCCAGTCTATAGTACTTTGATTTGCTCACTAGTAAGGCTTGCCAGTGTGTTCGTGCAGCGTTAAACATTTTCCTACGCTTCCTTGGAATAACGTCCATTGCAGACAATGACATTAGGACAACTAATTGACAGTCGTGACAGTATTGTTAACGCGTGATAAAAATCTGAGGCGATCTCGGATGACACAATATTTTTCAAGGCCAAATAAATTCCATCCTACACCCAGACAACAGGTTCATATTCCTGCATACAACTGCAAATAACCTAATCCGAGGAAAAAATAGAAATCGATTACACCCTGTCACTCCAGTGTGTCTAAAGTTGACCGTGTAGTGAAAGAAAGGAAACTAAAGCGGTTGTCTCAATTAATTTGCACAAGGGGATAGATAGATAGATAGATAGATAGATAGATAGATAGATAGATAGATAGATAGATAGATAGATAGATAGATGTTAAATTTTAAGAGAGTTTATTAAAACGATCTACGCAGATAAACTTATAGATAAATCGATCGTTAAACAAACAGATATTTTTCGTTTGGTTTAGATGTGTGTTAAGAATGATGTAACTGTATTTCTGCACTTTCGTGTGCCGTTTTGACGTCTAGTTTGAATCGCGACTTTTCACTTCTCAGTTTATAAAAGAAAAAAAAAACGCGCTCCAGCACTGTGAAAGAGATTTGTCTCTCTCCGCCATTGCAGCTGTTGTTATTTGAAACTGATGATAAGAAAGCAGAAGGGGGCGAAAGCAGCTCACAATAATGTCTGCGAATTCCTCTATTCAGTAATCGGGTTTGGTTCCCTACCTTTGGCAATGAATTCTTTCCGCCTACGCATGTTCTGACTTCCTGATTCCGTATTTTGATTTCAATTTTCCCTTTCTTTCATTTTCGGTTCTTCATTTGTTTCTCTCTCTTCTTTTCTTTCCTTTCATTTGAGTTTTCTTTCTTTATCTTTTCCTTCTTTTCTTCGTCGTTTCTTTTTTACTCATTGGTTCTCTCTATTCTTTTTTTTCTTCGTTTCTTTTTTTCATTTCTTCTGTCTGTCTTTATCTTCTATTTTCTTTCTTTCGTTATTTCTTTTTTCTTTATTTTATTTATTTCTGACCTTTCTTCATTTCTGTCTTTCCTTCATTCTTTTTTTTTTCGCTTCTTTCTTTCATTTCGACAGTGCACGAATAGCCTTTATTCATGAGGAGATTAGGAGTTTTTGACCCAATACTTCGAAGAACCAAACGCTCATAGATTAACGCACAAATAAATACAAACGCATAGAATCACTTATATGTGCGCATACGTTTACACGCGCATAAACAAACATATAGAGTGCTAAACACACATACACAGAGGAGATGAGCATACACAAACACACATAGATAGAGGCTTACTCGCAAACATTCACAAACACACATATATGCACATATGCAGTATGTCTGTTTGATTGGCGGTTAGTAAATTCATGTTGCAGATGCCTTCTTAGGCATATGTTTTGCTGAACTGCTCACTGTGGTTTATGCTGCATCTATTCTGAGCGGACCTTAGTTACAGTTTATGGGAAATATTGCATAATCTGATGCGATCATCTGTTTGTATAAAGCCAGAACGCTTAAATCCCCGGTCACGATGTCTTGTGACTTCGTACTGGTACAGCTATCGACTAACAGTTCAGTCTAAACAAAAGGTTTGGCTCAGCCGGTGTTATGATTTTAAGCACTTTTAAAAGATGCAGCACGTTGGTATGGCTTCACCTTGATAAATCAACCACGATGAGATTCGAATCCGGTTTCATAAGCGTTCTAACGACTGGAAACATATACAAATACGCATGCACTAATACATATATATATATATATATATATATATATATATATATATATATATATATATATATATATATATATATATATATCCATACATACAAATAAATACACACCGGCGCTCTGTGTAAATTTGCGATTGACATATTCCGCTAAAATGGACCTTAATTCACCTAACAGATATTTATTGTGAAAACTTCTCAGCCGGATCAATATCCTCAACTCTGACCAAATAACCAAAGCTCAAATCTATGTTTGGAGGGGCTTCTTGACGGGCAGATAAGTTTTTAGTGCGCCATTTCATTGCAAAATTATCATTTCAAACGCCCATCTCTCAGCAGATGCATTATAACGGTCATCTCCAAGGACGGTAGGTAGAATAGGCGAACGTAGTTCAAACTGCATCTAAGTCAGTGGTGTTTACTTTCGCCCTAATACCGTTGAATAAGGAACAACTCTCTCTCTATTTTCTCGTCCCCACCTTCGGTTTTAGGTTAAATATCAGAGAGAACCTGGATTTAGTTTCGGGTAGCAGCTAGGCTCTGAGGAAAATTCTGATTTAGGAATCTGGGGAAAAAACAAAGGGAAATCCTGTCCACTGTGACATTTCAGAAATAAAGTTGGTTTATTTTGTTGTGAGGGACAATTTTCATCTCTAGAATCTATCTTACATATCTATCAGTCTAACATTCGTCCATGCCTAGAATATTGCAGACACATACAGGCCGGTGCTTGTGCTATTTATCTATAGAACCTTGATAACATCCAAAGAAGAATCAGCAATATTATTGGTCCTCATCTGGCTTTTGGGATTTAGTCACTTTCCCACAACCGTAAGGCTGAATTCTCTTTGCCTTTTCTATAAGTACTTCCATGGGAATTGTTCGGACATCTCTTCCCTATGGTACCTAGTCTTTATGAATTTAAGCTCAGTACTAGACTGGTATCGAGATTTCACCAACTTAGAGCTGAGCTGGCTAGATTTAACCGTAAATTCTATGCTAACTGTTTCTTTTCTCTCACTTCTCGCTTGTGGAACTCGCTTTCAGCTCCCTGCTTTCCAGCCAACTTTAATCTTCAAAAATGTATATGCATTGTCAATCGCTATCTACTGTCCCCCTGATTATTCTTTTCTCTTTCCGCTCATTAGTAATGCTTCGGTTTCTAATTCTTCCACACCCAGTAATTTCTTATGTCTGCCTTGCATAAGGTGAACACGATTAAAAATATATAGAAACATAATCTCTGCAGGGACATGATCGTCTATGTGTTGAAGTTATATGCTATTTAAAATATAAAATTCAAAACATCTAGTATATCTTCTTATTCTTTTATATACCAGGTCCATAACATTTCCCTTCGAGATGTGAGTAGTCATGGTTCTCCACAACTTCTTACCATTTGTATTACTTAGTAATATTTTTTTCCCAATCGCTGTACTTCCATCTATTTACAAAAACTTATTCGGTAAGTTACAAGCTGTTTCTCTTTCTTCCTGTTCCCTTCAGAATACCATGTAAGTTTCAGATTCTTCAAGCCTTCTTTCTTCACATTTTGTCCCAAATATTCCAAGATTCCTCATTCCGATTCTAAGTATAAGTTTCCATTGTGTCTCTATCTTGCTCAGATGTTCCATTCATGGGATTCTCAAATCCCTCTGTAGAACTACATTTCTATTACTTCAATCTTCATCTCTGAGGAAATTGTCCAGCTCAAATCTATATATAGGAGGATTGATATTACATAACAGCATACCACTTTTTATTTGGGTCTAATAATTTTTTCTTTTTCTTTTTCAGTTTGTTTCATAATACTTTTCACGAATACAAGGCCGAAAGCTCCACTCAAGGCAGATACTTATTGAATAAGGTTGTTGAGACAAGATGTGGATATTTATAAGATATGAAAAAAAAAAAAAACGGCTGACCGTCTACTTGAAGAAGTTAATCATTGTATCGTTATAGAGGGTATAATTTGCTAGTTCAATGCGCATTCGGAATCCGGTGTCATATATTGAAAACTTCGCGGATATTTACATTCCTGTAACTGTATGATTTTGACATCTCTAATTCATGGTTTAGAAATTGAACTCTTCCTTTTGTTGACAATAGTAGCATCTAATATTTGTCAGTAAAACGCGGATATTACTATCGTAAATTAAAAACATTGTGATTACAATTTCACTGTCTGTTGTGCAAAATCTTACGAAACTGTAGCTCCGTACCTTTCCTCTCGGCATGAAATTCACGCTGTATATTTTAGGAAACCTTTTTAGTAGAACTGATTAAAGAAAGATGTGTTACATTACTTCCAAATACATTTTCTCATTGAGGTAACTTAGGTAATGATAACCAGCCTATAACTTTGTAAAAGATCAAATGAATCTAAGAGACGCTTAAATGAAATTTGCCACCTTAGTATTTGAAGCTATTTAAAAGTCATAAATGATGAATTCCTACAGAGAAAGGGCAACCAGACTAAGAAAATTATCGTAACGTATATTAATCGTTATAAATTTTCTTAAAAACGTTTTATTTTATTTTATTTTTCTGATCATTTTAACCCAATCAAGGCGATAGCGTCATTTAGACAACAGCGGTTCAGTCAGTTAAGTACCATGCGTGATACGCGCTTAAGCGATCATGTATCTTTCGATGCATGACTGACGAGGCAGTTTTTTTCTTGCAGTAGATTGCCATTTCTTTCTGCGGTAGACCAATTGCCATCCAAGGCTATATGCTCATAGCTGGGGGTGGGGGAGAAGAAGATCATTCATAACTTTCCCAAGGGTATGAGCACGTAAGTGAATGTACTGGATTAAACTGGAATTCGAACTCTGCTCTCCGATTCCTCAATCCGAGAAAAATATCTGGGTAAAGAAATTCCAGGATAGCGGGCTATAAAGAGATTTCAAGGAGTCAGAAAATGACGATTGTTGTTGCATTTCATTTTCTTAAGGTCTTAGTTGACAACGAAGCAAGAAACTAGAAGAATGTTTCAAACGCAAGAAGTGCAATGAAGAAACAGTTGAGAATTAATTGATTCGTTTTTTACGGTTTATCATACCATTGCAGGTTATTTACAGCCAGAAAAAAAATTAGATTTTAAGAATATTTTTCTTTAGAAAATAATGATTTAGTGATACAATTCTTAATGATTAACCCACACCTGACAGAGAAGAGGTGGATTCATGCCTTTCCAAGGAGCATTTACGCATAAGTGAATATAACTGGAATATGAACTCGGTCCTCCGATTAACAATTCCGATTCGTTATTCTTTCCACCATCCTCACATCCAAGCTTACATCCAAGCTGGTATTCCCCCACGGTTACCTATCTAGGTACTGACACGTCTCGATGTTGCTTAACTTCGGTGATCGTACGAAAACCGGGGTTTCAACGCGATGTGGCCGTAAGCAATATGTCGAGATGATTCAATGTTAGGCAAATTAATGACGTAGTGAAAAACTATTTTGTGTAACTTTGTCTAAAGTAGTTTTACTTGATCAAATTACATATATGTATGAAAGAGAGAGGGGAGATATAAAAATGCATGCGTCGTTTGTAATTACGCAACGATAGGAAAGGATGACGATGTTGGAACGCTGAAATTTTAAAGTTCTATTTTATTTTTTTTAGATGTGTCTGGATATATAGCCCAACCAAACAAGAATTCCAGACGGCGAGAAAGTCCAATAGTATAAGACAAGGCTGCTCCTCGCCATTCAAAAAAAAAAGTTTCAGGAATGCTTCCGTCAATGGAAACGATTCTGGATAAACTTTTTATTCGTATGTTTTTTCATAGATGCGTGTAATGAGTGTCCAGATAATTTAGATGGAAAATACAAAAAGTGCATGTTTTTTCTTATCTCGACGTTTTGTTGAGTGGTAAGAGATAAAATTTACTATTATGGTCTGAAATGGAAAAGGAGCCGAAATTTTCGTTGACCTGCGTGTTGACAGCCTTTCCATGTTGACTGCTTGTCCGATGGTGAAATTTTCACGTGTATGTGTGAATAGAGGAGAAAAGCGAGGTCGATTCTCATTGGTTTAAAAAGAGTGAATTAGTGAAAATGCAATTGTTATAATTATTTTATTATAATAATTGTTGACACTATAATTAATTTCATTTATTTATTTTTATGGACATGGCACAGAGGCATAATAATTATTTTTTATGTATTTCTTTATGGTCACGACAAAATCAAACTAAAGAACGATTTTGAATCACAATAAATGAAATTATATCGACACACGAATCTGGGAAATAATATATGAAAGAAGCCTAGCCAGAATTATAAATATAATGTTTATTATTTCACGACCGATTTGAGATTTTGATACTCTTTTGTATATTACATCAAATAAAAGGATTTTATATTTAAAGATTAACATACGAAATATATTATATTATGCCAGTACAATTATTTATATTATTCGGACTATTGTCTACATCTTTGTCGCCATTTTTATTAACCTTTCGGCCATTGTAAATTCCGTCCTTCTTCAGGTGATTGGAATGTCGAACTGAACCCTTTATTTCGTTCACTGGGGTAAACTGTTGCAGTTCCACGTGCCATGTCTAACAGATATTAGTATCAGTTATCTCCTGTTAATTCCCCTCTCCAAGTTCTCCACCGTCTTGACCAGGTATTGAACTCACACTCTTTGGGTCCTGTAACTGGATCTAACCAACGCCTTTATCCACTGTGCCATGTGTCCTTGAGTCCAATACCTGGTTAAGGCGGTGCAGAACTTGGAAAAGTGAATTAACAGGAGATAACTGATAACTGACATCTATTAGACATGGTACGTGGAACTAGAACAGTCTACCCCAGTGAGCGAAATAAAGGGTTCGATTCGACATTCCAACCACCTGAAGAAGACCAGGGCGTAATACGGCCGAAACGTTGTAATAAATATGGCAACAAAGATGAGGACAATAGTCCGAATAATGTAGATAGTGTATATAATACCTCATCTCAGATATATAGACATTATGCCAGTATAAGTTTAAATCTACTTCTAGTTAAATTTTCAAACTTTTAAGCACGTTTCCTATGTGAAATGTCGATGATTGCTGTTGCAAAATATAAAGCAGTATGTTTTTTTTCTGGCAAATTCAATTCTTCATTGATTAATTCAGCACTGTTTCCTTGTCAATAATTTGTTTTGTGTGTTTTGTTTTTTTTTTTTTTTTGTTGTTGTTTTTTTTTTGTTATTTCACATCGTATTTTGTTTTGTGTATACTCCCCGTCCAAAGTAATTTCCTCAGGTGTCTATCTGATCATGTCATCTTGCATCTTACAAAATCATGAGAAAGAACAGATAAGTAGCAATTGCATTTGGTAAAATGTGACAGGCACTAAAAAATGACTGGAAAATACAGCATAATCTCGCAAACATATTGGATCATTGCAAAAGTTCGTGTCTGCTTTTCGTTGAATTGAAATTTCTAATAGGGCACGAAATTTTGCAATGATCTAATATTTTAACAAACTGCGATGAGAGATATCAATAAAACTTAATTTCTCTACTATGTTATAAGAAGTTTACGTTAATAAAAAAAAATATGGGGGCCATGGATTTAATTTTTTTTAATAGTGATGTTCAATCTGTAAAACGTCGTAATGCCACTCGCGGTAGAGGCTAACAGTGCAAGAGGCACATTTTATGGGGATAGTTGGGGAAGATAACGGTTAGACTTAGATTTGAACAGGTTAAATTTGCAGTGATCAGGGAAGCATCCTTTTGAGAGTTGGTTGCACAAAGCAGCTGTTCGTGAGAAGAATCTGATAGATTGGAACTTACGTCACATCAATGGAATACGTAAGAGATGAGTATGGTTTACTAAAATGTGCGTGGTATGGCATGACTTATTCGTGAAAGTTGTAACGGGGATGGGGGCGAATGAATGTAGTTCATCGGAACATTATCCATGGAAATAGCGATAGACTTGCAACGTTTTGTCTGTGAACAACGGATTGAAGGGTGGAAAATAATTCGTTACCTACAAAGACTCGTAGATGTTTTTCGACTCTATCGAACCTGGAAAGGGAATATATGGCAGGTGTACTTCATTTCCGGTCTAGTCTGTCTCTTGTAAAAGTAAAGAACAACAGAAGAAGTCAGGTGCTACGAATTACAACTGTACAGGTAACCGACCATTTTGTAGCAGAGAAAAGGCTTATATTATTTGCCTAGCCTTATTCATGTTTTATTAGAGACAATGAAATCAGGAATGCTAGTTTCCTGTTCAGAATGGTATCATAAATAGGATTAAAAATGTAGAAGTATATATATACCTATGTTTTATAGATTATGCAAAAAACCTTGACGAAAAACGAAATTTTACAGTTGTGCTGTTCCTCAGCCAGTTACACGGTGTGGTAGCACCTGTTAGGATCCCAGCTATGGGCAAATACTGACATCCCCCCCCCAAAAAAAAGAAAACACTATGAAAATAGAAAATACATTTTTATAGAAAAAAAAACAGAAACACATTTATATATAAAAAATACCAGCTATATATTTTTATAGTAAAAATTACTAACAATACCTATTTACAGTTAAATAACTAACAATATATTTTATCTGTATTTGAAGGCATACAATTGCGCTCAAAATATATTTGAAGTCATAAAATTGTGTTCAAAATGTTTAAATTTCGGCATTAAATAACCCATAGATGTTCATGTGCAGCTAAAAATCCCAATCAACTAACATCAGCCAGTTGTAAATGTTTTCTTGGTTGTTCCAGAACAGGAAAAAATATATTCATGCTTTCGACCAGAGGTCTCGACACTACGGCACGCAGTCCAGGTCTGTTAACACGGAATAGAGCAATTAATAACGGGCTTTCCTCATCAGCAATTAAGTAAGTATATTCTCAGAACATCCAAGAAAGATTGGCATTTACCCGCATTTCATATCATTTCCCAGCCTCGGTACTTTATCTCTGTAATTGTCACATTTCGCTTTTACTCTGAATATGCATTCAAACTAAAAATTATTCATCCAGATAAACTTTAGTAATTCATTTATTTTTTTTTCAGCTCGAGAAAATGTGCAATATATACAACGCAGCCAACTTTCTTCTAGACCCAAAATTGTTATGCCGTAGCCGTAGCCATTGACTTTTTTAAGTGCAGAATTCTACACTGAAAAGGTCATATTCATGATAATGACAGGTTCTTTATTCGATATGCAAATATGCCAAAACACACATGCGCACGCGCACACACACACACACACACATATATATATATATATATATATATATATATATATATAGGCAGCATATTTTCATTCAAGAATATTTGGTTAAATAATATAGACGTATTATGTCTATTTTAGTTTTAATCTTTTCAAGTCTACGAATTAATTTCTTTGTGGCTGTAGAAAAGTGATTATGAAAAATTCCAAAATATTTCTTTCAAATAATTTTTATTTTCCCAAATACTTTCAGTCTCATCTGTGAACTTCTATAGATGTGTTATGCGTTAACACCGTAAATTCAAAATATTTTTACCTTTATGCAATTATAGGATTTTTTTTTAAAATAATTTATTTAAAAAGATTTTTTAATTGTAGTATTTTTATATAAATGTTTTCTGTTACAAATATTTAAGAATTTTGTTGCTATAATCGTAGGTGACTTGATATATTTTTGGCCACAATTCTCTTATATAAAGGGTTTCCAGAATTTTAAGATTTTGCTTATTATTATGATGAAGCATTGATGTATTTTCGATTAATATCTCTTAAAACGTGAATGTGGACATGAGTGTTCCTTTGAATGTCCTGAGATTGAAATGATATCATTTAAATGAAACGTAAGCCTTTTCATCATCGCCGTTGTAAAATCAATATACGTAAAATTGAAAGTATTAAAATTGATACATATATATATATATATATATATATATATATATATATATATATATATATATATATATATATATATATATATATTTATATATATATATAGGCAGCATGTTTTCATTGCGAAAACTTTCCATAAACATACGCATGTTTTCATTGCAAAAACTTTCCATAAACATACGCAATTACCTCCCGTGAAGCGGTCACGCAGTGACTCAGCGTTTTTCACTCCACAATTAAAAAAATTAAATTCAGATAATATTTTTTTCCGAAAATAATGAACACTACAATATTTATTCCTGCAATAAACAACGCCCTGATGATGACATTGTTCTACGTTGAAAGTACACGGAATAAATAATATGTATCAAGCCGGTGATTTTCTCTCGTCCTTCAATAACGACACCGATAGCTTGTCGTGAATATGAAAGGATCCAACTGAAAATAAGTAGACAAAACTTGGCTACTTTATTCAATGAAACACACACACACACACACACACACACATATATATATATATATATATATATATATATATATATATATATATATATATATATATATGTATGCAGGTGTGCAGTGAAATAGGAAAGAACACGTTAGGTAGATAATCCGGTGTTCCTTAATATTTAGCTTTATTTTCAAAAGGACAGTGCTCCATACAGAAGTAGAGCTTATATTATAATAATATTTTTAGTTTTTAAAAATATGATTCCTCCGCTACATAAGAGTTCTCATGTTTCAAAAGCGAGAGCCGAGACCCCTAACATAATTTTTTAAGTTATGAAGAGTTAAGGCGTCTGGACCCGCTTCCTTGTCAAGCGAGAATTTGGGAATAAGCTATCTTTTGGTTAGCTGGTGTTTATAACTACGGTATCATTGGAACATTTGTTGCTATGGAGACGGCTAGTTTCGGCCGTTGAAATTTGGTGGTTTAAGGGGCTAAGAATTAAGAATTAATTTTTATCTACAGGCCAGTCCCTTTCTAAAGAAGCGTATCAAGTTACAATGTCCAGAGTGTTTTTGGCTTATGCTAGTCAGACGGCGTCTTTTTTATTTATGGGTTTGCCTTGAGTCGTTGAGTGACTAGAAGGTTATGTTTCATTATTATCTATTTGATCTGTTTGTTTATTTGTTTATTTACATGGCTTTTTTTATCAAAGGGTTTTTCTCAATAATTATTGGGCTGAGTTTTTTAAGGCTTTTAAATTATGGATTTAATTTGTTTAAATCTATTTATTAATTATTTAATGCGAAAATCATTTGATGACGACAGAACACCGTTAACTCATGTCTATGGTTTAGTAACTTTTCACTATTTAGACATCTAATTATGTGCAGTTTTTCGTGTAGGCACAGAGGGCATGGGTCATCCCAGGTTTTACATGTTCTAGTTCTATTTATTATTTTCCATTTTACTTTCGGTGTTTTGTTCGTTTCCTTTAAATGCCAGTAGTATTGAGATAGAGATGTCTGACTTCTATTTTGGATGTTGTTGAAGGAGCTTTTGTGTTGTCTCCATCTAATTTTAAAATTATTCTTAGTTGACCCTATGTATAATTTTTCAGTATTAGGATTCTCCGTAGATGAGATGGTACATTGGTATACCACGGATTTAGTAAGGCATCTGTTTTCTAACGGGCAGTCATTAGGGTTTCTACAATCACATGTTTTTTCATTTTTTCTGTCTAGTTGCAGTTTAGGAGTTTTATTGGCACTGTTTTGGCATGGGTGTTTTCCTAAGATTTTACTATTATGCCTTTTTATTATTCTTTCTAGGTTTTCAGTGCAGCTGTAACTTAACTTTAGGCTATTCTTATTAAAGATTTGGCTTAGTTTGCTATTTTTGGGGAAGTGTTTACCTATTAAAGCTAGGAACTTATGGCCAAGTTTAGTGCTGACCATTTGGTTGAACGGAGGTGTATACCATATGACATTTCTTTTCCTATTCTTCTTACTATTAGTGCTATTGTTTGTGTAGCTTATTTCAGCGTTTCTGTATCCGCTATTTTTCAAGGCCGTGTTATAAAACTTACTATGAGCTTGGAATATTTCCTTATTTGCAGAGTTCATGCTTATTCTTTTCTCTACTGATGTGGGTATGTGCTTAATTATAGATGGGGGGTGGTTTGACTTAGGGTGTACATACAGGGGGTTGGTATTAGGTTTTCTGTAGGGTGTGTAATTTTTGTTTACTAAGTCTAGAGTTAAGTCGAGGAAGTTTACCCTTTTTAATTTGGTGTTTACTATAGTTTTTAGATCTATTTTTCCGAATTCACTATAAATTATCTTTCTAATCTTATCTGTTTTGAAATTTGTGGAGCTCCTCACTACCATGAGCCCGTCGTCTCGGTACAGCCCGATGTCTTCAATGTCTAATTCTCTGTGCGCTGTTAAGTTGTACAATATAAACAGGCCGACAAGGTCCGAAGATTCTGCAGAGTCCAGAGATCCCATGCTGATGTCAAAATTTTCAGCAGTGTTTTTAATCCACTGCTCCTCATTGTGGATGAGGACGGATTTCTTAGCACTGAGGATTATGTTCGTTTCTTCCTTGGTTAAATCTGAGTATACTGCAGCAAACTCCAGGGCAGTAATTAATTTAATCCGAGTCGTTTTTTAATTTGGATTAAAACTCTGGATTAACACCAAAGAGGTCATCAACTGGTTTACAAACATCGACAACAAACCGGATTGCACCCTGATTCAGTTCGATATAGTGGATTACTACCAGTCTATATCGAAAGACCTCTTCACTACTGCCCTGGAGTTTGCTGCAGTATACTCAGATTTAACCAAGGAAGAAACGAACATAATCCTCAGTGCTAAGAAATCCGTCCTCATCCACAATGAGGAGCAGTGGATTAAAAACACTGCTGAAAATTTTGACATCAGCATGGGATCTCTGGACTCTGCAGAATCTTCGGACCTTGTCGGCCTGTTTATATTGTACAACTTAACAGCGCACAGAGAATTAGACATTGAAGACATCGGGCTGTACCGAGACGACGGGCTCATGGTAGTGAGGAGCTCCACAAATTTCAAAACAGATAAGATTAGAAAGATAATTTATAGTGAATTCGGAAAAATAGATCTAAAAACTATAGTAAACACCAAATTAAAAAGGGTAAACTTCCTCGACTTAACTCTAGACTTAGTAAACAAAAATTACACACCCTACAGAAAACCTAATACCAACCCCCTGTATGTACACCCTAAGTCAAACCACCCCCCATCTATAATTAAGCACATACCCACATCAGTAGAGAAAAGAATAAGCATGAACTCTGCAAATAAGGAAATATTCCAAGCTCATAGTAAGTTTTATAACACGGCCTTGAAAAATAGCGGATACAGAAACGCTGAAATAAGCTACACAAACAATAGCACTAATAGTAAGAAGAATAGGAAAAGAAATGTCATATGGTATACACCTCCGTTCAACCAAATGGTCAGCACTAAACTTGGCCATAAGTTCCTAGCTTTAATAGGTAAACACTTCCCCAAAAATAGCAAACTAAGCCAAATCTTTAATAAGAATAGCCTAAAGTTAAGTTACAGCTGCACTGAAAACCTAGAAAGAATAATAAAAAGGCATAATAGTAAAATCTTAGGAAAACACCCATGCCAAAACAGTGCCAATAAAACTCCTAAACTGCAACTAGACAGAAAAAATGAAAAAACATGTGATTGTAGAAACCCTAATGACTGCCCGTTAGAAAACAGATGCCTTACTAAATCCGTGGTATACCAATGTACCATCTCATCTACGGAGAATCCTAATACTGAAAAATTATACATAGGGTCAACTAAGAATAATTTTAAAATTAGATGGAGACAACACAAAAGCTCCTTCAACAACATCCAAAATAGAAGTCAGACATCTCTATCTCAATACTACTGGCATTTAAAGGAAACGAACAAAACACCGAAAGTAAAATGGAAAATAATAAATAGAACTAGAACATGTAAAACCTGGGATGACCCATGCCCTCTGTGCCTACACGAAAAACTGCACATAATTAGATGTCTAAATAGTGAAAAGTTACTAAACCATAGACATGAGTTAACGGTGTTCTGTCGTCATCAAATGATTTTCGCATTAAATAATTAATAAATAGATTTAAACAAATTAAATCCATAATTTAAAAGCCTTAAAAAACTCAGCCCAATAATTATTGAGAAAAACCCTTTGATAAAAAAAGCCATGTAAATAAACAAATAAACAAACAGATCAAATAGATAATAATGAAACATAACCTTCTAGTCACTCAACGACTCAAGGCAAACCCATAAATAAAAAAGACGCCGTCTGACTAGCATAAGCCAAAAACACTCTGGACATTGTAACTTGATACGCTTCTTTAGAAAGGGACTGGCCTGTAGATAAAAATTAATTCTTAATTCTTAGCCCCTTAAACCACCAAATTTCAACGGCCGAAACTAGCCGTCTCCATAGCAACAAATGTTCCAATGATACCGTAGTTATAAACACCAGCTAACCAAAAGATAGCTTATTCCCAAATTCTCGCTTGACAAGGAAGCGGGTCCAGACGCCTTAACTCTTCATAACTTAAAAAATTATGTTAGGGGTCTCGGCTCTCGCTTTTGAAACATGAGAACTCTTATGTAGCGGAGGAATCATATTTTTAAAAACTAAAAATATTATTATATTATATATATATATATATATATAAACGAAGTAGCACGTTGCGTTCTATGAAGGGACTTCTTCAGATTAATTAGAATTTTGATAAGAAATTCCGTCTGAGTAAATGTGGGAAAAAGAAGCTCGCGTGAAATGCAATTTAATATTGGCATCTAGATGTTTATCGTTCTAGGTTTTGATTTTTTATGTTTATTTTGTTTTGTCTTCTTTCATTTTTCAATTTTTATTGTCAGTAATTATTTCACATTGTCTCACTAGTAGTCTTTTGTGTAAAACTATGTTGACCATCTCACAACAGCGGCTGTCAATATGTAAACATGAAGCAGAGAATATGCAATCTTAAAAAAGTGTTGTTTTTCATGTATTAATGCATAATAAAAAAAAAGATATAGCCCGTCAAGAGCCACACAAATACAGTGGGATCCATCATGGCGAAAATATGAATGAACAATATATTAACTTAACGGATGCTGACAACACTGAAGTTTTAAGAAGGGGACGACGTGAAAGGAATATAGGAACTAAATGGACATAGATAGATAGATAGATAGATAGATAGATAGATAGATAGATAGAGAGAGAGAGAGAGATATAAAAAATGAGATAGATATAGAGACTGATAGATTTGAAGAGAATGAGATAGATAGATAGATAGATAGATAGATAGATCGGGAGAGAGAGATAAAAAAGAGATTGAAAGATTTGAAGAGAATGAGATAGATAGATAGATAGATAAGGGGAGAGAGATATAAAAAATGAGATAGATATAGAGATTGATAGATTTGAAGAGAATGAGATAGATAGATAGATAGATAGATAGATAGGGGGAGATATATAAAAAAGAGATTGAAAGATTTGAAGAGAATGAGATAGATAGATAGATAGATAGATAGATAGATAGATAGATAGATAGATAGATAGATATAAACAAAATGCAGAAATATACATTCATGCTTACAAATTCATATGTAGATTTCTATACACACGGGTACAAAGATACATATGTACTTATATAAAAACAAACGTAGATATAAGCATTCTTAGATAAATATACACCTATATGAAAACTTAGATACATATATAGATATATGAAAAAACATTTCGTTATATACAAGATGCGATGGGTAAATAGGTCGATTATTACAATGTGGGAATGGGTCGACATGAGTATATATATATATATATATATATATATATATATATATATTGAGAGAGAGAGAGAGAGAAACAGAGCGATGCGTAAATTGTCGCCATTATGTATTTGTAATTTTGTGCATATTTTTTATTTTTTATTTTGTTGACTGTACAGTATTATAGGGCAAGTCGGCCATCGTCTGTGAGAACCCCCACTCAAAAAAAACCAGCACAATGACTCCGCCAGAAATTTGGAAACTGCATGCTGTACTTCACGCCAGAAGTTCCAATACGGTCATTTCAAAGAGTTTTGGTGTCAACGGAGATTACGAAGATACAGGAACTCGGAAAACTTGTGATAAGAAAAGAGCTCCCGAATTTGTTAATGAGGCCAATATTCAATACGGAGGCCAGCATCAAATGAGAAGGTAGTGCTGCCCTGGGTCAAGAGGGTAGCTGCTGGCAGCATGACTCTGCACCATACCACACAGAAGAAGAATTCAGCCATGGCTATCAGACAATTTATCCGACCACATCCTCCTAACATCTGGTCCAGACTTGAACCCTTTTGATTATTATGTTTGCGGCGCAGTTGAGTGAGACCCCAACAAAATCCCTTGTAAGACCAGTGATGAACTGAAGGCAAGGATTATGACAGCAATCACCAATTTAAAACAGAGAGACCGTCCATAAGAGATTCAGGAAATTCCAAAGTGGTCTGGAAGCCGTGGTTGAATCCAATGGTGACTATATTGGAAAAAGATTCAGTTCCAAAGAAACAAACTTAGATAAATATATAGTTATATGGAAACAAAACTCGACACGTACATAGCGATATAGAGTGACACTTCGATAAACAAATACATTTGTAGGTATGTTGAAACAAATATATATATATATATATATATACAGTGTAACCCGGATATAAGAGACCCAGATATAAGAGAAACCCGGATATAAGAGCGATTTTCTCTAGTCCCAAATTAGAGCCATACTTACCTAAACAAAATAGACCAAACACGGATATAAGAGAAACTCGGATATAAGAGAATTATTCTCCGGTCCCGACAACTCTCTTATATCCGGGCTACACTGTATATATATAGGTGGCCTGACGATTGCATCTAGCATGAAACAAACTGTCGCCTCTAAATGTTGACTTCTATGTTCACTTTTATATTTATATATATATATATATATATATATATATATATATATATATATATATATATAGAGAGAGAGAGAGAGAGAGAGAGAGAGAGAGAGAGAGAGATAGATATTCCTGTAGGCAAGTAAATGCCTTCAACACTTTAAGGAATTTTATTGTGCACCAAACATAACGAGTGGCGTTTCTTTCTCGATTCGCCTATGCACTTGTTGTATTTCTCTTTTAAAAGAATACTCTCTCTCTCTCTCTCTCTATCACCCTCTCTATTTTTCTCTGTCTCTATAATTTTCTTATGACATGAAATTAATTTTCAATGTATTCCTAAATATTTTTTTTATTTTTCAGAGTTTTATACTGAGAGGCAAAATTAGAAATCGACATGTTACTGTTACTCCAGTGATCAACTTTAATTACCCATATTCCGCCCAAAGGGCGCGAATATATATATATATATATATATATATATATATATATATATATATATATATATATATATATGTGTGTGTGTGTGTGTGTGTGTGTGTGTGTGTAATTTGGCAGCAACTTTTCATTCAAACATGTAGTGTTGAATGTTAAAGTTTTCTTTCAACTATGTTGTCTTTAACATTCAACACTACATGTTTGAAAGAATATATATATATATATATATATATATATATATATATATTTTGAACGATAAAAATTATTAGAAAAATCAATTAAAATCTTCAGACACACTGGGTTGTAGATTAATATTCTTATGCTTTTATTATTATTATTTCATTTATATTCCGAGACTAGTTTCGACCAACATGGCCATCATCGGGAGAGAAAAAAATGTCTCTGCTTGCTATAGCAGTAAACTACAGAAATATATATATATAAATATATATATATATATATATATATATATATATATATATGTACCCAGACCAAAACAAACTGCTAAATAAACGATCAGAACTCATCTCGAAATTTTTACCACGTTACTGAAAAGTCGAAAAACGAAAAGAATAAATAAAAATATATAAAATAAAATAATTAAGAAAAAAACTAGTAAAATAGATTAATCCCCAAAAAATAAATAAAAAATAAACAAATTAACAAACCACTTCCGCCAAAATAACTGTTAGAATAGACTACCAAATATAACACCACTGACCCTGATATATAAAAAATCGAGAAAAAAAGCTCAACATATATGGCCAGAGAGTTGACTTAAATGTTCACTCATATATATATATATATATATATATATATATATATATATATATATATATATATATATATATATATATATATATACAAGTATAGGATTGGTATATACAGTATAAATTCCAATAACCAAAAATTACTATTCTTAAAAGATTACTCAATACAGAGTAGAGCAAATATATATATATATATATATATATATATATATATATATATATATATATATATATATATATATATGTTTAAAATACCTGTTTTGCATACATATATTAGTACATATATACAGACATAATATACATATATATATATATATATATATATATATATATGTGTGTGTATATATATATATATATATATATATATATATATATATATACATATACATATATGTTTATAATTATGTATGAGCGTATGCTAAACGAAAAAATACATACTTTACATATATCGAATAGCTGCCCACTCATATTTGAGCATACCCGTCTACTAGGGTCGCTAGCCAATCCCTACTGCAGTCGCTCGCTCAAGCCCATTTGTGTTTTCTCAATAACCACAGAGCAATTACCACTTTACATGCATACATACACGCACATGTATGTAAAATATGTCATTTGTCACCTTCAAATGTCTCTGTACTAGAAGTAACGTGTGTCGTTTTACATATATTTTTGTTGACTAGACTGAAATGAGCCTGGTCAACTTTATTTTATATACCAACTCACTTGCCTTGAAAGGTGATTTATTTTTGTCACAAAGTATAGAATTGCACTGTCGGTGACTTTCGGGAATTGATAAAATCATGCGATTGACAGTTTATTTAATAGTGTAGTTGATTGTTCCTTGACATCCTTGCCCAAATCGTTTCAAACGAGTTTGGATAATTGGGTGGATAGGTCTTTACGTTACCAGGTGTGCATTTTTTCTTTCATTTTTTCATTGTATATATTGGTTATATTATTTAATAATTTACAGGAGAGTCAAATGTGAAGTCTTCTTAAGCAACGAAAGACATACAATACAAATATGAAATATATCATAATTTTCTCATACATGTTACATTTGTGGTGAAGTCTAAATAAAAGAGAAACATGTTAAATTTATAAATGTTTCCTATGTCTTCCGTATCGTAGGGTAATTATATATATATATATATATATATATATATATATATATATATATATATATATAAAGAAAAAATATATATAAAGAAAAAATTATAATATATATATATATATATTATAATTTTTTCTTTATATATATTTTTCTTCATATATATATATATATATATATATATAAAGAAAAAATATATATAAAGAAAAACATTATAAGATATATATATATATATATATATATATATATATATATATATATATATATATATATATATATATATATATATGAAGAAATATAGTCTTAAGATGTGCTATATTTATGGGATGAAGTGCTGAATATCAGAGATAGAGCGTGGTCTGACGATTGCATCTAGCATGAAACAGACTGTCGCCTCTAAGTGTTGACTTCTGTATTCACTTTTATATATATGTATATATATATATATATATATATATAAATATATATATATATATATATATATATATATATATATATATATATATATATTTAAAGACATTTATGATATGTTTATACATTCTTTTTATAGATACAAGTATTTAAGCAAATGGTCTGTTTTATAATAAACAGTATTAAATAACATTTACCGGCCTGAATGTCCGGTAAATGTTATTTAATACTGTTTATTATAAAACAGAGCATTTGTTTAAATACTTGTATCTATAAAAAGAACGTTAAACATATCATAAATGTCTTTAAATAAATTGTCGGACTTTGTCCAATTCAAATATATATATATATATATATATATATATATATATATATATATATATATATATATATATATATGTATATATATATATATATATATATATATATATATATATATATATATATATATATATATATATAAATTTTTTCTTTTCGGGTGATAAATTATATAAAAACTCTCCAATTGTTCTTTTTGGTCCAAGCGCGTTCGGCTATACATTCAGTCATTTTCAAGGTTGACATATATTAACTGTTAACAAGAAATATTTTGTTGTATGTATGTATTTATATAATGTTTTCATTTTCAAAACACAGTCATGATATTGTGTTCATGTTCATAGTTCATAGTGTTGTTTTTTTTTTCTTTTTATTAAAAAGGCTTCCATTATTTTTATCCTTTTTGCATGCAGATTATGCTATTATATTTGTGTTGTCAACAAGTATGTTACGGAACAGGTATAGTAGGTCCCCATGAATATTTAAATGAGACGTAATCGAGCTATGGACAGAAAGCTTTAGTGTGAGTCCTCGTCTCAAACATGTAGTATGGCCTATATCATTATTTACGAATTTTGATTGATGGCGAATCCAATTCCTTAATGGACATTTAAATTCGTAAATAATACTTTAATCTATTATTTTTATTATAGTAGACGCATTAAAAACAATTTTCATCGCTACACAAAAAATTAAAGTTAATTCTGACCTCATGCCCACCCCGAATCTTTAAATTTCGAAAAGAGGTAATGATTTGTTTTTAAATTTCTCTAATAAATCATTTTTATCACAGTTTATCTACCATAGCCTGGGGAAGTACAATCTTTCTACTGAAAGCTTTTGTGTAACGGTGTAAAATGTTTTTATTGTAATTTATTATAATAAGAATATTATAATATTTTGATCTACTTTGTACTGAGCATTTATTTTTACAAGTGTTATGGTCCAAATTCCTTGTGCCACGGTGATGGTCCGAGGTAGAACCAGTGAAGAATAACTCGAACACAGGTATGGAATAACACAGATATATTACAAACAGAAATATATACAGAGAAGTAGAAGTATTAGTAATGACTATCAGATTTGGTTAGAGTGAACTATGTTGTCTCGACAAGTATCACTATTCCAATGTCTTACAATAATAGTCTGACTCTGACTCTGAAAGACTCTGACTCTGAACGACGATGTTCAACAACACGCCCATCTGTGTCGAATGTGGCACAATGCCGGTTTAATGTGGGCTCACCGAGCACGTAGGCTCGGCCAATAAATGCCCGTAGAACCCGTATAAACGCGATCGGGTTGGTCAACCTAGCCCGAACGAGGCTCTGCCCTTCGGAGGAGTCTCGTCCGGGTTACTCTCTGCGCAGAGGCAGAGAGTTCGACCGACTAGCGGAGTCGTCCAAAAAGGACTGACTCTTAACCGATGATGTTCATTAACACGCCCACGTGTGTCAAATTCGGCACAAGGCCAGTTTAATGTGGGCTTTCCGAGCCCGTAGGCTCGGGCAAAAATTGCCCGTATAACCCGTTTAAACGGGACCGGTTTGGTCAACCTTCCCGAACGAGGCTCTGCCCTTCGGCGGAACTTCGTCCGGGTTCCTCTCTGCCCAGAGGCAGAGAGTTCCCCTCTGTCTCAGAAGCAGAGAGTTCGACCGTCTAGCCAAGTCGTCCAAAAAGGACTGACTCTGAACCGATTCTGACTCTGTCTTGAGGCGTAGTATTTATGATGTCCGGAATAGTCCATTATTATTATGTGTAAGTTCCCATAACAAAAAGTAACTGCTAAGAACTGTGGATTTTTACACCATCTGTACTTTCTCTGATATACATATATATATATATATATATATATATATATATATATATATATATATATATATATATATATATATATATGTATGTATAAAACGAGAAACTGAATATTCTACTTTAATGGGCCAAATAATTTTAGGACATAATGGATTATGATTTACACAACATTTCTTTTATCCTAAGTAATCTTTCACATTTTATCTTTTCTCTTTGATCCAATTCTCCAGTCCTTTCAAGTAAACCCGTTTTGTAGGTTACTTGTTCTTTTCCTTGCTTCTCTTTTGACTTCAAGAATTTTAATTTCTTTAAGCTCTCTTTCCTTATTACATTAACCCAGAATTTTATTGACTTGCAGAATGTTAGCAAAGAAATAAGGAATAGGCAAATGTCATTAAAAGCAAAGAAAAGTGTTCTGAACTTCTCTGCAATACCTAATCCCACTTAGGGCAATGAATGCTGTACAACACAAATAAAGCGCCTTGAAGCTACGGAGATGCTGATCTACCGCTGAATGGAAAAATTTAAGGAAAACATAAGCAACAAGGAAACTCATAATTGAAATTATGCCATGAAATTCACGAATTAACCCCTTAATCCACAGATCTTGAATTTAAAACTGGGAACCATAAATCTAATATTCTTATTGACTACTGGCGACTTGCTATCACGCTTGATCTCTTTCGTTTGCCTTTTCTGTTTTTTTACTGCTCTTACTTTTGTTGTAAACCTAGGGAAGGTTACTGAATAGAATAACAACACAAAGGTTGGTAACGAACAATAATACTTAGGACAAGAACAACACATATGAGATTCGCCAGCGGCGCGTAGAATTAATCAACGGCTAGAAGTGAGTCAAGTGAATTCCACAATGGATCTCCAGCTGCAGGATATCTACCAATCGCCTAACGGGGACATATGTGGCACAAGGCGGAATTCAATATGGGGTATCCAAGACCGTAGATTGGCCTAAAATTCCTCGTAGACCCCGTATAAAACGAGATCGGGTAGCTGTTTCCCGAGACGAAACTCGACATAGCCTCTTTTAGGGATCCTCTCTGCTCGGAGGCAGAGAGTTTGCCCAGCACAGTTGGAAACGAATCTCGAACTGCAGGATATCTACCAACCACCCCACGTTGTCAGATGTGACACTAGGCTGAAATTTAATGTTGGGTATCCGAGCCCGCAGGCCCGGCCAAAAATTCTCCGTAGACCCCATATAAAACGGGGTCGGGGAGCTGTTTCCCGAGACGAGACTCTGCCTTTCGACGCAGCCTCGTCTGTTGATCCTCTCTGGCCTCAGGCAGAGAGTTTGACCAGCACGACTGGAGACGAATCTCCGACTGCAGACTAACATACAGTATTTACTACTGTATTTATGTGAATGGGAAAATACCGATTATCGTCCGTAGGTATGCTACAACACTTTTGCACTTTTGCTGGTGAGCTTAATTATCTCTCCGTAGTAGTTTTTCTGTTTTCCTTAATGCCTCCAACATGGTGTCCCTTTGAAGAGAACAAGACGATATACGATGAGACATGAACAGCAGAACGTGGAAAATCTGCAGACTTAGAATATACAGTCTAAAGGTTATTCAGATCGGAAACACCTGAAGATGGTCTCAATTCGATAATGGTAATAAATGTGAAGATACTAATCCGCAAGTAAATACGCAATTGAAAATTTATTGCTGTAAACATTTGAACACGTTTAATATAATGTTTACGCTTTCACCTTCACAAAAAACATGTGTCTCCTTAAACTCATATATATAATTATGTTAAATTAGATTAAGTTTTCTTTCTTATTTGGTAAGTATATTTTATCAAAGCAAATATATTATTACAAATATTTTAAGAAAAAACTTTCAAGTTGAAAAAAATGCTTTGAATGAGAAAAGGTGTGTTTGAAAGTTCCCAACGAACTTTTTGAAAACTAGAAAACTTCATGCATGCCTATAACTCGAAACTGTTTCAGGCAACACAACTAAGATGAGATGTTAAAAAGTTTTCAACTGGAGCCATATACAAAGATCATTACTCAGTGAAATACTACATATGCCGAGTTTAATAGCAAAATTGTCCATCTCACAAAATGTTTAATATCTGAAACAAATAGTAAGCTAGTTGAGTTTCTTTTTTCCAGGTTTCAAATGATAAGTTTAGCTATCTTGACTCCATTTGTCGTAAGCATCACTAAAAACATCTTAGGCTCTTCCTTTTGCTGACAGCCACATATGCTGTCTTCTGACAATTGATTTTTAGTCCTTTCTTTCCACTTTCCTTTGTTGCATTGTCCAGGAGTTCCTGTACTTTCCATTCTGTCTTCCATCATCACTATACTAATATTTAAGGACATTATTTAGTGGGAAATGTAGCAGGTTACGCTTTCATTTGGGGTATCGATACAAAATGTAAGAGTAACATCCATTTACACTGCACAATATCTAGATATCAAAGAGGTCTACATCAAAAGACAGAGCAAAATTATTATATAATGACAAACAATGTATTATCGGCTTCAATGAAATAAAATATCGCCGATGTTTTTTTTACCTGTTTGTCATTATATAATAATAATAATAATAATAATAATAATAATAATAATAATAATATCTATATATATATATATATATATATATATATATATATATATATATATATATATATATATATATATAAAAATATATATATTCATATATATATATATATATATATATACAGGGTGACCAAAAAAACGGGAACCTTTAAACAATCCAATAAAACCAAGAGTGATGGAAGAAAAATATTTAATTCATAGTAATTGAAACCTTAAAACTATTTAAGAAACAATGAGGGAATTTTCATTTTTTTTAAATTACGTCCTTTAGATGGCGTCCTCCTGTACGAATATATTCTTGAAATCTGCTGTTGAGATTCCTCATTGACTGCTGCAACATCTCAGCTGGGAGACTGTGAATTTCATTCTCGTTACTAAAATGGCGAAATGTTTACTTGCTCAAGGTCACTGTCTTGCAGTGTTGCCACTTTCTCATGTCTGGCAATACGCACTTCAAAAAATCCCCTTTTTTTTTGTAACCCTATATAATAAAATATCACCCATATTTTTAAGTGCTTTCTTATCATTATATATATAAATATATATATGTGTGCGTGTTTGTAACAGCATAATTCTCCATCCCACAAAATGTTTAATATCTAAAACAAACACTAACCTAATTGATGTGGACCCGAAGTAGGGGCCACAGAAGGAAAACACGGAACACGGGTTAGAGGTAAGAAAGATACATTATAACAGAAAAGTTACAAAGAATAGTGTAAGCATAGCTTACTATCCAGTGGTGTCCGATATTGGTATCGTACGCGGCTGCGCATTACTGTATTTACTGTATTTACTGCCCCACCCCCGCCACGAAGGATAGATGTGGCCCAAGGCCGAGTTTAAAGTGGGGTATTCCCGAGCCCGTAGGCTCGGACAAAAAAAAACGTAGAAACTGTAAAAACAGAATCGGGTTGGTCAACCACCCCGAACGAGACTCTGCCCTTCAGCGGAGCCTCGTCCGGGTTCCTCTCTGCTCAGAGACAGAGAGTTCGACGGTTAACTCGTCAACGCGCGGCTGCGCATTACTGGTATATTTAACAACCCCCCCCCCACACACACACACGGGTCGAATGTGGCACAAGGCTGGTTTAAGGTGGGATTACCGAGCCCGTAGACTCGGCCAAAAATATGCCCATTTACAACCCGTATACACGAGTTTAGGGACTGTCTACCTCCACGGACGAAACTTTGCCCTGCGGCAAAGCCTCGTCCGAGTTCCTCTCTGCCAAACAGAGAGTTCGACAACAGAATACGCGGCTGCGCATTACTGGTGCTACTCCCATGATACTCATAATAATATAGTACTGGGAGAGTCCGTGATGTAGGGAAGTATTGGTCACAAAACACTAATTGAGTTTATTTTTTCCTGGTTTTCACAGAAGAGCTTTATCCACCTTGGTACCATTTGTCGTAAGAATCAGTGAAAAACTCTTTCGGCTATTCAGCTAGAAAGAGAACAGGTAAAACTCGTTTTGTGTCAGCCCCACTGTCTTCACAAATGTGCAATGGCGAAAGGGAAAAGATCATTCAGGCCTTCAGTAGTGGTACAATTTTCATAATCTGGCGTCCATTCAAAAACCAACAAGAGAACGGTGAATAAGTTTAAAACAGAGGGAACAGTAGAGAGGAAAAACTGGATCAGGAGGTCGCATTAGCAAAAGGGATCATCATTTCAATTTAGAGCTGAAGAGATTAGTTAGAAAAGACGGTCGGCACGTGAGTGATGAGTTTCAGCTATGACATTCCAAAGAGCAGTGAAAAAAGTCTTGAAAATGAAATTTGTACCTGAAACATGTGAGGCAACATGTTACTCCAGGACAGAATGTTAAAAGTTTAGAGGGGGCGAAGATCATCTTCAATAAGCTGAAAATGATCTTGGAATATATATATATATATATATATATATATATATATATATATATATATGTTGTGGTAGGATCCACCTAATCTGCATAGGTGACTACCAACATATATAAATAATGGTTGGTACCGGAAGACGAGGGAGAAATCACGAGATCCAACTAGAGACTCTGATCGACTGCGACTAGTCAACACATTCTCCAGGAACGTCTTCCCAGAAATACTATATGTACTTATTGTGTACACTTTCTTGTTATAATACATTCTTGTTCTAAGTACATTTTGTGTTGCATTATTATTCCATGCATTAGGCGAGATTCAAGAATGAGTCAAGACTCAACAATGGCGACGAAGTAGAACGAACCATACGTCAAGTTTCAACAATGGCCACGAAGTAGAACGAACCATACGCCACGTTTCAACAATGGCAAAGAAGTAGAACGAACCATACGGAAAGAATTAATAGTGAGAGTTTTCAACAATTGGGACAAGTCATTGAAGAACCCAGGCTGAAAAAAAAACTATTAATTCAAAGTCCAACGTTAACGTAACGACGAAGGATTCTGAACTTCTGGATATGTAGAACTCGTTAAAAGACGACTAAGCATAAAGGAACGTTCACTCAGAAAAATTGAAAGGTGTCGTAAACGAATAACGGTAATTTTAAATTAAAAAATTATCTATAACGAGACACCCTCTAAAAAGAAAAATTGAAAGGTGTCGTAAACGAATAACGGTAATTTTAAATTAAAAAATTATCTATAACGAGACACCCTCTAAAAAGAAAAATTGGCCGACTACAAAAACATGCATTGATTAAAAGGAGCACAAATACACCGTGTCGACTTTGAAAGGTAACAAACTTTAAAAAATCATTTTTTTAAAATTATTTGTTCAACAATATAGTGACGAATTGCCTCTGATAAGAAAATCAGACGTGTCATTGAAATACGCGAACAGAAGTCGAAAACGAAAAAAAAAAAAGTCCGACGCTCTCTGTTCACGAAAAAAAAAATACCAAAGTTGATTAGCACGGGCGTGAATGTAAAAGCAAGACATAAAATATAAAATTCGTACGTTGTTTCGATTTTTTTGGTCAGCTTATATGATATTCGTGGATACACAAATTAAAAAGTATATTCCTTGTTGCATGAACACTATCAGCTAAAGATGGATGAACTATCCAAAGTCATATCTGAATTATTAAAATCCCAGCAGTTGAGTCAACAACGTCAGCAAGAACAACAGAGAGCACAGCAAGAACAACTGATAGCAATGCAAAAATATCAAGAACGTCAAGAGGAAAGACAACAAGAACAACAAATAGCGCTGCAAAAATATCAAGATAAACAAGATGAAAGACTTTTAGAAATTCAAAAGTTAACACTGGAGAAATTAAACAACTATCGGGCAAATGAGAGACATTCTTCATATTCTAATAACACCATATTTAATTCGCTGGAAACTTTCAACTATGTGCCAGACGAAGAAAAAACGTTTGAAGCGTACTTTAAACGATATGAAGATATTTTCTACACAGACTGTGAAAACTGGTCGAATTCAAGAAAAGTCAGTCTATTACTAAGAAAGCTAGGTACAGCAGAATATAGCAAATTTGTAGATTTTATTCTACCGAGAAAAACAACTGAATTGGAATTCTCGGAAACAGTGAAATTGCTAAAAGACCTGTTTGGAGCAAATATGTCGCTTTGGCATGAGCGATGGTTATGCATGAATGTCTCTAAATCCGACGATCAGGATTACTTAACATATGCATCTATAGTGAATAGACATTGTGACAATTTCAGATTGGCAGAGATTACGGTTGAAGAATTCAAGTGCTTAATTTTTGCTCAAGGACTGGTATCCAGTAAGAGTGCCGAAATAAGACGTAGAGTTTTGTCTAAACTCGAATCTGAACAAGGCCTTACCCTGCAAAAGTTAGCAGAGGAGTGTCAACGGGCCGTAAGTTTAAAGAAAGAGTCGCAAAAAATCGAAGAAGCTGGTATTGCTTATATTAAAAAAATAAAAAAGCAGTCAAAGTACCCATTAGAGAAAAATTGGAGAAAAAATTCAGCGTATTTTAATAATAGACAAGAAAATAAAAAGAACGAAAATAAAAAGGTCCCACCATATAATTGCAGACGTTGTAACAAAAGACATTGGGAGGTAAATTGCCCATATAGAAATAAGAAATGTTTCGTGTGCCAAAAGAATGGTCACAAAGGATCGTGTTGTAAAACGAAAAAATTCAAGAGCCGAATTAGACAAACAAATTCGAATATCAAATCAGATAGAGATTTGAGGAAATATGTGACGACTGAAATATTCAAAAAGAATATCAAATTTCAACTCGATTCGGGGTCAGATTTAACAATAATGAACGATAAAACATGGAAAATTTTAAAAAGGCCTACAATAATGAAGTCAACGAAACTCGCTCGAACGGTAACTGGAAAGCAAATTAACTTCGAAGGCGAGGTTGTACTTCCAATGAAATTGAATGGGATCGTTAAAAAAATGAAAGTTTTCATTCTGAGAAAGGGAGAAAACTTGTTGGGTACAGATTTTATTGAAACATTCGAATTGTGGGATAAACCATTAAACTCATTCTGCAGAAAAGTAGAAAGTAATACGCAAACAAGACAGGACATTAAAGATGAATTAAAGAAAAAGTTTCCGGAAACCTTTACACCTGGTCTTGGAAGATGTAACAAGTTTGAAGCTAAATTTGAATTAAAAGAAAATACTATGCCTATATTTAAAAAGAAACGAAACGTGCCTTTCGCAAGTATAGAGAAAGTTAACGAAGAACTTGATAGGTTGGAAAAAATGGGAATTATTTCAAAAGTAGAATCTAATTCATGGGCTGCGCCGATTGTGTGCATAAAAAGAAATCAAACCAAATCAGAGTCTGCGTTGATTTTTCGACAGGGTTGAACTCTGTAATTAAGGACTACCATTACCCGTTACCGAGTCCTGAGGAGATTTTTAACAAGCTAAATGGCGGAGTGATTTTTTCAAAAATCGACTTATCAGATGCCTATCTCCAAATTCCCGTCGAAGAAGAATGTTCGAAGTTACTAGGGATAAACACGCATAGCGGTTTATTCAAGTACAACAGGCTTCCTTTTGGTATTAAAGTGGCACCAGCCATTTTTCAACAATCCATGGACGTCATGTTGAATGACTTAGACTTTGCGTGTGCCTACTTAGATGATATTATAGTAAGGAGTGCAAATGTCGACGAACATCGAGAGCACCTCAATCAAGTATTTAAAAAGATTCAGGATTTTGGATTTAAAGTCAAAGAATCAAAGTGCGAATTTGGTCTGGAGGAAATTAAATATTTAGGTCACATAATCAACAAAAATGGCAGATTTCCAGATCCGGAAAGGTCCATTGCGATTAGAAACATGCCGACGCCCACTAACGTGGCGACACTACAGAGTTTTCTGGGGCTCGCGAACTATTATCAAGCATTCATTAAAGGAATGTACAATCTAAGAGCTCCGTTGAATGAACTACTGAAAAAAGACAAGGCATGGGAATGGACGGTAGAATGTCAAAAAGCCTTTGATGAAATTAAGAAAATGCTTACGTCCGACCTCTTTTTAACCCATTACAATCCTAAACTGGATATTGTAGTGGCAAGTGATGCTAGTTCATACGGGGTAGGAGCATGTATTCATGCGTATACCTTATCAAGACTCGTACCGAATAAAGATGAAGGATTCGAAGAAACAATTATTGCAAATATCAGAGCAGATTATGAGGTGAAAAGCATGGTAAACAACATTGTAAGAGAGCTACCGGTTACATCAAAGGAAATCAAAAAAGAATCTGAAAGCGATGATTTCATTTTAGGAATAAAAAGTAAAATGGTAGCAAATGACCAAAAAGTTCAGGAGATCTATTCAATTTGTGACGGAATTTTATTATATGGTGAGAGAGTAGTAGTACCAAAAAAGTTGCAGAAAAGAATCCTACGGGACTTTCATATGGGTCACCCGGGGATTAATAGAACAAAAAGCTTAATGCGAAGCTTTGTATATTGGAAAGGAATGGATGTGGATATCGAAAACATGGTTCATCGATGTAAAGGGTGTGCATTAGCAGCTAAGGCACCACCTATAATACACAAACCATGGCCAAAGACGGATCATCCGTGGGAAAGATTACACATTGATTTCGCTGGTCCAGTAGAAGATTATTACTACTTAATAGTGGTAGATAGCTTTACAAAATGGCCGGAAGTACTACGCTGCAAAAAGCCTACGTCCAATACCACAACAACTTTTTTGCATGAACTATTTGCACGGTTCGGTGTGCCAGAGTGTATTGTGAGTGACAATGGTACACAATTCACTTCTGACGAATTTAAGGAATTTTGTGAGTTATATCAAGTTAACCACATAATGACGCCGCCGTATCATCCGAGATCCAATGGACTCGCAGAAAGATTTGTAGATACGTTAAAGCGCGCTCTGAAGAAAGCCTCAGGAGTTCCAACGGAAAAGGCGCTTCAGCAATTCCTACAAGTATACAGAATCACGCCTAACCAGAGAACACCATCAAACATGGCACCAGCTGAACTAATGTTCGCTAGGAAAGTTAAGTCAGTGTTTGACAAGCTTTTGCCAGGAAGAAATAGAATAAAGAACACTATGTATACAGCTAGAAAAAGATACACCCCCGGAGAGAAGGTCTTTTTCAAGTGCTATAGAAACAACATTGAGTTCTGGGAGCGAGGCATAGGGGACAAGAGAATCGGTGACCTGATTTACATAATAAAAGGGCCGAAGAATACTCATAAGAGGCACCAGAACCAACTCAAAAAATGCTACGTGCTAGAGCATGAAGAGAGTATACCGGATGAGGAGGAAGATCTCATTGATGTAATGTATGATACTTTTCAAGTAGAACCTCCGCAGAGTGCTCCTGAACCGAGAAGATCCGGTAGGAAACGGAAGTTCACGGACCCATTGGACGTGAATCCAAAACGAAAAAGATATTGAAAAAAAAAAACAGATACACATATGAACTATGCAAAGGGGATCTACAAAGAAATAACCATGATCCTCATCCCATATAGAAGCCAGTTGAAATCCAAAAGGATTCCAAGGCTTGGGAGGGGGGTGTTGTGGTAGGATCCACCTAATCTGCATAGGTGACTACCAACATATATAAATAATGGTTGGTACCGGAAGACGAGGGAGAAATCACGAGATCCAATTAGAGACTCTGATCGACTGCGACTAGTCAACACATTCTCCAGGAACGTCTTCCCAGAAATATACAGAAATACTATATGTACTTATTGTGTACACTTTCTTGTTATAATACATTCTTGTTCTAAGTACATTTTGTGTTGCATTATTATTCCATGCATTAGGCGAGATTCAAGAATGAGTCAAGACTCAACAATATATATATATATATATATATATATATATATATATATATATATATATATATTAACTGAATTTCCATCATTCATGAGCTTCTGGTTCTTAGCTATGATTAATTAATGATGAACGTGTCGCTTTCATTTATCATCGATTTCATTAAGTTAATCTTTTAGAGTAATTATACATTCTTATTGCTCGACGTTGTATCCAATCGTGTTATAAAAACCTCGGAGAATTCCAGAAATATATCTTTAATCATTTCTAATCTACAGCGGTTCAGATTTTAATCTAAGAAGTGAAAAACTTTGGTGTTACACGATTTGAAAAATTTTGCTGTCACTCAAGTTATATATGTATCCTCTTTACTTAGATCACTCATCTTCTAAAATCGCTAGTTAATCCCTATTGCAAACGCCTGCTCAGGTAAATGTTTTGTGGTTTATACTACAAATACGGTGAGCGGACCTTGGTCGCAGTTTCTTGGAAAAATTACATAATTTGGCATCACCAGTAGTTTGAATAATGCCATGCGTTCACACCATCGGCCAGGAGGTCTTGTGGTTTCTTGCCAACACGATCATTTTTAACTTTCAGACAATTAAGTCAATTTTATTCTCAATGAAATTAGGTCAATAGTTGTTTGGTTTTCAGGCATGTTCCAAAATTGCTGCACGCTGGGATTACCACCCGAAGGCCGATAACATCAAGATAATAAAAGTCGAGATTCGAATTCAAACCCGAACACCAAGTAGGGAAAGGGAAATTTATAGCTACTCATGCACGCGGTGAGAAGAGAAATAAGTTATGACGGGCTTCGTCCAGGAAAAAAAAACGTCTTCACACATATAGATGGTTTTAAAGTTGCAGTAATCGAACAGAAAACATGGTCAGATACAGTATAAACTGCCTATGGTAAATATAATATTAACTGTTTCCTTGTAAGGAAACATTTGGCATTCATTGTCCGAGCAACCATAATTGATTTCGGTTCGATTTTTGAAATATTTATCTTAAAACACTTGGTTTCTCCGGTCTATTAGCGATTATCCTTCTTTCCAGTATTAATGGGGGGGTGCTTCCTAACCTTTTATTTGAATTGCCGTGGGATGTTGACGTTGATTGTCATTATTTTCTCCCCGAGTTACATGTTTTTTAATGCCCGTTTGTAGGGGAGACTTTGTAAATCACAGATACAATAATTGTAACGCCTTTGAACAATACTCGGTTAGACGCCGCTAATTCCCATATATATATTTTTCCTTGATCTGATTACTTCAAGATGAGGTCGATTGTTCTTGCTCTCTAGCGATCTGTGTTCAAACCGAAGTGTCAGCAGTGACACTTTATTTCTATATGATACATGTACTAGCTTTTTTAGTTGATGTTGTTAGACTTCAATTGATGCAGCTTCAGTTGCTTTGTACAGTTTTTTTGTTCGTGGTTATGTAACGACAGTTCACAATTTCCAAAGAAAGATGATCCTCAGAATTCTCTCGCTCAAAGACATTTTAATCATTAATCGTGGAAAGCAGTTTTGCACATCTGGTAGTTTAGATATGTTTCTGAACGGGTCTGGTGCTATGGCTTCCAACATGGCCTGAAAGATACAAGAGTTTTCATGCACTCCAAGAACAATAGAATTCTTTTTTGGATGGAGCTGATTGATTCAATAATTCCGAAGAATGAACAATAAAGTCTGCTCAAAAAAGTTATTAAGATATTGAGAAAGAAAAAATGATATATTTATCTCTCTGTGGATAATGATTCGTTTTGGGGCACATGCATAACATTGTTAACACATAATTCTCAAGTTATATCTCAAGTTATATATAAAAGGCAGGATGTGTGCGTGTGTGCGTAACCAATGCACGGCTGCAATTTTCGACGGATTTGCACCGAGATTTACATGCACATGCTCCAAGTTAGCGGTAAGGCCAAGGCCGACTTTGCATTTCCCAACTCCCATCGATAATGGAAATAATCGATTTTTTCATGCTTCTACGGCAATTTTCATGTAGTTTGTGGACATTTTCTACTAGCCAGAGTGAGAGCCTATAGCTAGCTGCCACGAATAGGCAGGAAGATTCGATTGACCAGCGTGAGAGCCAACAGCTGACTGACACGAATTTTAACTAGCATGCTAGCATGCAAAAATATCGATAGCTGCATTCGTCACAAGTGGGAAAAATGTAAATCTGCATGGCACTTTACTCCAATTGGCTCATTCGTTTGCTTAAACCCAACGTTGATTCTGAATCCGCAGAACTGGGTTGGGTGTGAAAAAACATTTGTTGTTAACATTGTTTTTTCATTCGTTTTTTTTCAGTTACGAGTCCTTTTTAAAAGCTGATCGTTTTGTGTTCCTTTTGTTTAGTTCTTTTTTTGTGACAGATTTAATGTTTAGTATATAGCTTAGAAAAAATGTGCAGTGTGAGATAGACAAGAAGTAAGGCATGTAGCAACATCAGCACGGCAAAGGGCAGTTTCTTTAAAGGCAAGGAAGGGCAAACATATTTTAAGTCAAGTGATAGCGATTGCTGTATGAGTCGTACGATTTTTGAATCAAGTACGGGCAACGCCGGGCCATGCTGCTAGTATCTTATCAACGCTGCCTGATTCATAAGCCTTTATGGTTATACAACATACAATAGTCATTTTACTGTTGTTCCCCCAATAAAGACCTAAGACTCTCACAAGGTAGAGGGTTAATGTTTACAAATGAAATGCAATAGGAATGATGATGGTTTGGTCCTGTGCACATGGCAGGGCCGGTCTTAGCTGTAAAGATCTGATGGGGTGGAAATAAGGAATATACCTAGTCAGGACAGGGGAATGTCAAAATGAAGCCGATACAGAAAGCTAACTATCTGTAACAGTGAAAAGTGGCAGAGAAAACCGAAAGTGGGTAGCAGCAAGAAAGATGCGTCTCGTAAACTAAGCAAAATATTAATAGGTAGGAAAATATGATTAAAACTAATGCGAAGGCTAATAATATCTTATTTCCTATTTGTCAGTGAATGCTAGAATATCTACTCACAGATGGGGAAGATGATGCTCAAAAAGAGAATTCTTGGAATGCCTTGGAAGGAACATGTGAGAAACGAGTATCGTTAAAGAAAAATATTAAATACAAGTCAACATATGCTCACAAACAAAGTTAACATGAGTTAAGTTGGTCTGCAGTATCCAAAACTCACAAGACGCACCGAAGGCAAGAAAAGCAGGTAGAAAGTTGTGGAGAGCCATCATTGCTCATGTTCTGAAATAATATACTGCATCAAAGATAGAATAATGCCAAAACTTATGATTTCAGATCGTTTTATTTATTTTCTACGGCTAATCAAACATTTGCGGGTTATTTAAAGCCAGAAAATATTTATTTACGATTATAAGAACTTTTTTTTAATTTGGAGATAATAATCGTTTTAGTGATACATATCTTACTAATTAACCCATAGTTGGGAGAATAGGTGGATTAATACATTTCCCAAAGGTTTTTACGTGTAAGTGAATATAACGAACCCAACTGGAATTGGAACTCGACTCTCTTATTGACAATTCTGAGCCATTATCCATTACACTATCCCAAGATGTATATATATTAATATATACTTAATAGCACTGTTTGATTAACACAAGCACTATATGTGCGATATATTATAGTTATATATTTATTAATATATATAATATATATATATATATATATATATATATATATATATATATATATATATATATATATATATATATATATATTATGTCATTCAGTGCGACTAGACATCCGAATGCCTCAAACCAGGATTTAAACATAACTGATTAGGTGTCAGCCAGAGCTATCTTCACTCGGTAGCGTTACACAACTAAATCTAGCATATTATTTTTACAAATGTGAACAAATGCCAATAAGCGAAAGTGCTCCATTCATTTTACTGAAGAGCTTTGCATTAGTGCAGGTGGCTGTTGTTTATAGAATTAGCTTATCACTCAACAGTGCTCAATTGAAATGTATTTTCAAGAGCTAAATTATGTCATTCACAGACAGTACTGTTTCGCTGTATCACAGCTCCTCAGTGCTACTAGACATCCGAATGCCCCAAGCCAGGATTTAAACACAACTGATTAGGTGTCAGCCAGAGCTATCTTCACTCGGTAGGATTTATGTATATATATATATATATATATATATATATATATATATATATATATATATATATATATATATATAGGGTGACCCAAAAAAACGGGAATTTTTGAAGTGCGTATTGCCAGACATGAGCAAGTGGCAACACTTCGAGACAGTGACCTTCAGCAAGTAAACATTTCGCCATTTTAGTAACGAGAATGAAATTCACAGTATCCCAGCTGAGATGTTGCAGCAGTCAATGAGGAATCTCAACAGCAGATTTCAAGAATGCATTCGTACAGGAGGACGCTATCTACAGGACATAATTTAAAAAAAATGAAAATTCCATCATTGTTTCTTAAATGGCATGTTTTAAGGTTTCAATTACTATGAATAAAATATTTTTCTTCCATCACTCTTGGTTTTATTGGATTGTTAAAAAGTTCCCGTTTTTGGGGTCACCCTATATATATATATATATATATATATATATATATATATATATATATATATATATATGCAAATATTTGCTTAACTTCGGTTATTGTACGAGAATTAAATTAACCTCATATTTCCAGGCTTGGTCAACTCAGTGAATTTTATTGGACATTTTAAGCGGTTTAAATTTTCATTTTCAGAGGGGAATGTTCAATTCCAGATGGGATTTATCATTTTTCACATAGGAATTATCATTTTCTGATGGGAATTATCATCATTATATCCGCTGCTATTCAAACAAGTATGTTATTTTTTTTCACAATCACGGCGTTTCGCGACGTTGTATCCGACAATCTACTTCAGGTGTTTATTTTCGTATTCTGCAACCTTCATCGAATCGAACCTTATTCAGCCACTGCGGCTTGATTGATCTCATTCCATTTTCCATGCGAATAGGATATTACTTATCAGTTAATACACACGAGTCTTATTCACGTTTGCGTCTATTGTCCGTTTCACTGAACCAAGCGGAGAAGACTTATTCGTATCAGCTGATATGAAATAACCACGAAATATGGAAAGAAATAAGAAAGAAAATCTAACCACAAAATGTAAGCAATCGACATCCATGGATTGAATGAGTAATCTGCAGCATAGCTGCTCTCTTCTGAGTATATCTATCTGCACAGCCCCCACTTATATTTCTCCAGCACCCAAAAGAGGGACAGAATCTTTTTAAAAAATGATAAATTCTCAGAATTGTAAGTACATGGTCAAAATTTCTTTTAGTGGTGTAGTTCCGAAACAACAAATTTGAGGCCAAAAAGTATACTTATACAAGACAATGCATCGTCATATTCTGCTAAGCTTTGACAGAACTAACCAATAAAGGTTTCAAAGATAGAAAATTGTTCGAAATATCTTAGCCTCTCCAGATTTTAACCCAATGCGTAGCCCTTTTCACAAAAGATTTTTTTTTATTCTTTTGCCTCAAGATACATGGTTGTTACCGAGCCTGAGAGAATATGAGAGAACACTATTAAGGAGAGAGAACAATAAGAGAACGGGAATTATGAAGACAGAAGATAACGATTGACATTGCGTTTAATTTTGGAAAATCAAAATTGACTCGAAATAAAAAAAAGCCGAAAGGGAATTACACAAGTGAGAATACGAGAAATATTTTTTCAGCATTGAAATTTAAATCTAGCCATTGTAAAATCATGAGTCCTTGCCGCTACTCTAGTACTGCGTTTCAGTTCATAAGATCTAGATACCTTAGGGAAAATTTATTTAGAACAATTATCAAGAATCTCTAAATACACAGCAGGAGTACCAGACTACATCTGCCAACAATATTCAAATCTAGACATAACAATATGTAAGATAGGTTCTGTCGAGAATATTTGTCTAGCACGTCAAAGTGAACCAACATTCCTAAGAGCAGACGTAGTATTTAATTCAATATAATTTTTCCACTTCATTTCAGTGGAAATCTTTAGTCGGAGATGCAATGAGTCACTCTTCTGGAGGTTAGCATCAGCCATGATGATGGGAGACATAAACGGTTCTGTCATGGTCTGGTACCCCCGAAGTTCATCTTCAGGCCGTCGACAAAATCAAGAGATGGATATGCAATGTCATAAGTCCTGATCTGGCATCTCGTCTACAGTCACTTTCTCAGTGCTGTGGCTTCCCTCTGTCTTTTCTACAAATATTTTCAGTTGCTTAGAAGACGTACTTTCACTAGTATAACAACTACATGAATTTAAGCGTGCTACTAGGTTGGCATCTCGGTCCCAACATTTTACTGTCGAAACAGCTAAATGTAACCGCCTCTTCTACTCTAGCAGCTTCATCTCACGCACTTCCCGACAGTGGAAGTCCCTTCCTCTTACTTGCTTCCATGATAACTATAATCTTCAAATATTCAAATGTAAAGTCAATCGACATGTTCTGATGCCTTGATTCTGATCCCTGTCCTTCTCGTCATCCTTTCCTCAAACACGCCTCTTTACTCTTGCTCTCACTCTCTGGAACCCCTTGCGTGCTAGTGGCACCCCTGCCTTGCTTGGGGTGAAATGCGTAAAAAAAGAAGATAATTAATTAGCAGTGAGCAATTTTGTTTTAGAGGCTAAGCCATTCCTTACCCAACATAACAAAAGGTCCTAGGTCAATTTTTAGATCAGCTATCAATTTGACCTTGTAATGGGAGAACTTTTGTAAAAAAAAATGATCGTATCTCTGTTTTCACAATATATTATTTTCATTTGGGACGGTTGAAATGCTAAATTTCATGGACTATCTAAATAAAGAAAATAGAATATCAAATGGCCGACAGTTACTCACTTTTGAGCACACCCGTCAGCCAGGGCATCTAGCCCAACCCTATTACTGACGTCTGGTCAATCCAAAGAGCACACCTGTGGTTTATACTGCAACTATGTTGAGCGGACTTTACTTACAGATTTTGGAAGTAGCGAATTATCATGCGCGAGCAATCTTTTGAACAAAATGTATACGTTCCGTCCCTCGGTCACGATGACTTGTGAGTTTGTGTTAGCACAACTATCGACGGCTTTTGAACGGTTCTGTTTACCCAGTTTCCCTCACAATCATTGGATTAAACTGTAGTAAGGTTATCAGTTTATAATATCAAGAATTCATCTCGATGAATAAATCGACCGACGTGACGTCAGAAAGCGAGACTTCTAACCACTCGACCACGTATTCATTAAACCGAAACGAATAATACAACGTTTCGTTTCAATTCATTAAAATGATGGTATTTATTGTACTATATGTACAAATTTGGCACAAGGCCAAAAGGGGGAATGGAGTCTTCTTCTGTCTTAACATTTAAACTTAGCTAGCCGCAACCACTGACCCAAATATACTGACAATATTCCTTTCACCAAAACAACTCATTCTTACTTACCATTCTTAACTCATACACTATAATACCTCAGAAAATCTATGAAGTCCTAACTTGTCCCCATATCTACAATTCATTGTTTGTGGGGGGAGGGGAATAAAAATCTATAATAATGATTTCTAAAGATCATTCCCTCCCCAAATTTATAAACAAATCGTACAAATCCATGCTGTTTTTTTTTTATCAACCAATAAAATACGGCCACTACTAGATCTCATCTCTCATATTTTTCTTATTTTTCCTTGTCTTAACTGTATCCTTTTTACTTTGTGAGCTTTTTGCCTTATTATTCTTGCTTTGCCTAGTTTAGTCTTGCATATATATTGTTTATTTAGTATTATTTCGCTCAGTTCTTTAACTTCATATTTTATTTTGTTGTAAACTTTGTCTATTCCGTTTGTTGAGAAGTTAAACCGATTACACTTAACCATGGACACATACTCCACAATAGCAAACACTTAAATGAAAATATTTGATTATCGATTAATAAATCTACATTGAGAACTGTATGTTGCAAATTGTTATTGCAGTAGAATTTTTTCCCCATAGGAAGCGCCATGCTCGAGGCTTTACGTTACTAATTTAAATTCCGCGTATTCTTCGTTGCACATCATTCTAAAGTAGTATTTGAGAATTTATGACATTACTATATTAAAGGATTCGATCCTCACTGGACGTCTGTCTATTGTAATGTTGTTTCAAACTAATCTGCAGCGAAGCATAGAATTATCAGTACGGTAGTGTCAATTTCATTTAAAATATTGCATTTTTCAAATACAGGAACAGATATTTATTTTCTATATAAACGATTGGATATGATCTTAAGCGAGGAATATATACTCATAATTTATTTCAAAAACTTTTTTTTTTATTCAGGACAGTAAAAAATATATAATTATAGATTACGCAAAATCATTTAACAAGGTAGGGAAAAAGTATCTATTTGAACTTCAATTTGGAAAAGATGTTAGAATAATACTGAACTCAGACAAGGAAGCAAACCGCCTGCATACGGATAGAAAATAAATTAAGTAGCTATATAAAAATAGAAAAGGGTGTGATGGAATGATGCGTCGTCTTTACAGATTTATTCAACGTCTACAGTGTCGCTGTCCTAACGGATCTGGATACCCTAGCAGGATTTATTATCAGGGTACGTAAACTTAACAATAAGCAGATGACACTGTGTTGTTAATCGACATGGAAAGGAAACCACAGGACCTCCTAGACAGTCTGGTAGAAGAAAGCTAATAATTATTAAGCAGGTGAAGAAATTCAAATATCTGGGGAAAAGTTTCAAAAAGGATGAAAAATGCGGCACCGAGATCCGAAGTACGCATTGGAGTAGAAAAACGAACATTCCAAAAGCTACGCAAGGAGCTGAGAAAAACGGAAACAATTCATCCGAAACAAAGAAAAGGGTGCTGTATTGGTATGTGTCTATCCATCCTCTTATATGACAGCGAATTTCCTCAATAATGAGGAAAGAAGATCCAGTCAACAAGTAATGTGGTTCTATAGAAGGATAGTGGAAATTCCATGAACAGTGCAAATAAGGACGATTAAGTGTTAATGAAAATGGAAACAAGAATAAGACTTATACCCACAATCAGGAAAAGGCAGTTGAAATTCCTTGGATCCAATAAGGAAGAAAGGCTTGGCAGACTTAACGCTCACAAGGCATATTGAAGGCAAGAAAGATAGGGGAAGGCAGTGAGCCAGCTAGCTGACGATCTTGTGTTAATGGATGGTGGAGCGGGTGAATAGGGCCTTAGCAAAAGAAAATTAACTACTAAGAACTAGACGAGATAGAATGCTACGGAGAGCTATGATTGCCTATGACCTGAAGAGATGGAACATGTAGACGAAGAACATTAGGAATATAACAGAAATGAAATAAGCAAGAAGGAAATGTTCGTTTTGCCGTATTGCCAAGAGCAAAGCCTTTCATGTTAGTCATTTTAAGTAAATGTTTTCTATAGTTAGTAACTAATCCGTTACAAAATTCTTTCAGCATATTGTTGCATTATTCGAAAGCAAACTGTTTTTTTTTATTACAGTGAGTTTCACCCTGTATAAAGACCGGGAGCCACTCAAGGTTGACTATAGACATGAACTGATTAATATTGTAGTAATCGGTCAAACATTATCTAGACGGTCGGTTCCACAGAGGAGTGGTTCGCGGGAAAAAGATGCTTAAATGAATCTTGCTGCTCACCAGTGGAATACGGAGAGAATGCGGTTCGTTTTCTACAATGTACGTAGCATGGCTGATCCTAGCCGTGAAGGTTAGAGCTGATGGAACTAAGGAATGTAGTTCGTCTGAGCATTTTCCATGGAAGTAGAGATATAACAGAGAGGTGACTGCGATATCTCGTCTGTAAGAGAGGAGTTGAAGAGAGGAAAATAATTCGTCATTCACAAGGACGTGGAGACGCTTTTGGGCGTTGTTGTAACTGCAAAGTGAGGACTGGGTCGCCCCTGTCCAAATAGGACAGCATTACCACATTTCTAAGCTTGACCTCGCTCTTGTAAAGGTAGAAGATAGCACGAGGTGTCAGGCGCTTCCTGGAGCGGTAAATGGAATCGACCATTTTTCCTGCATCTTTCGCGATAGATCGTATGTACGAGTTCCACTTGAGGTTTTGGTTAAATTTGAGGCCCAATGGTAGCTCAAGGGACAGGACCTCCCCGAAGAAAGATCCATTTATTGTGACTGGTGGTAGTTCATGGTCCGATTGACGATGATGGAATGTGACTAGTTTGGTTTTCGGGACGTTGAATGTAACCAGAGAGCACCTCACATCATCCACCAGCGCCGCCACTGAAACTAGATTGGCGGAGAAACATTATTATTGAGCGAGAACAATAAAAGAATAGTCATCAAGAAGACAGTAGATAAAGATTGAGATTGCATTTCAATTTGTGAAGATCAATCTCTGTTCGTCTAGAGTTTTGGAGGTGCTTCCATATACCGTTGTATCATCACCAGAAATATTCACAAATGATCGGAGTATACCCTTAAGCAGATAATATATGTAAAGTAAAAAGAGGAGTAATCCGAGAAAAATCCCTGGAGGGTCGCCTGCTCCGATTGCTAGGATTACGGATGACTGGCCGCTAACAACTACCTTCGGGGACCAACCAATTAGGCAGGGCTTTATTATTGAAAGATAATAAAGGGATTGAATAGCTAGAGAGCTTGAGTCGCAATCCGTTGTGTCAAATCTTGTCAAAGGGCTTAGAAATATCTAATGCAATGGTCCTTGTGCTGTATTCGTTGTCTAATGCCTCACTGATTCTGTAAGTAATCGGAGTTAGGACATCATCAGTGGATCCGGTCAATCGAAACATGTAACGCTGAAAAGGTTATTTAGCAGCATTTTATTTTCATTATAACCGCAAAAAGCTTGCCAATAACACTGAGAAAACTAATGGTTCCATACTGAGAGGTAGATGAGCGCTCGCTCGCTTTGTTGAAACGAAGCATACGCGTAACACTTACACAGACTTGGGAATGGTTTCTGCTTTAAGCAGCGGTTAAATAATTTCGCTAAGATCGGGCATATTTCCGGGTTGTTATTCTTAAAGACAACCACTGAGATTTTGTTTGGGTCAGCAGGGGATGTTCATTGTCTTTTCATGTTAAGTTAGAGGTAATGATTTAGGTGAGTTAATTCGACTTATCTAACGAGGAAGATATGATCTCGGGGCCATTTATAATAGTGAGCACAGTCGCTTCGCCTCTATTCATAATTTGGTCGGTCATCTTCCAGAACTCACGGGATATAATTTGTTTGTTTTCAACCTTGGCCTTAACTGCTTGTCCATAGCTACACTACATTTTCAAGAAGTTTTTTTGTTGTTGCAGCGATTGCGTGTGGTTTTGAATGCAGTGAGAGTCAAACTACACCATACCTTGAGGTAAATATTGAATTAGCGGTTACGGTGAGCTCTGGCTATCGGGGATTCAGGGGTGAACCACAGTTATCTGTTCGTTTTGTTCTTGAATTTTTCTGGGGGGTTTAAAATTCTTCATTCTAGAAATGATTCATTCAGTGACAAGGGCATATGTTTTGGAGGAATATTTAGAGAGGAGCTTCCGCCATGTAGGTTTAGCAGCTAAACTTGAAGGTTTTCTCACCACAAATGTTTATTGGATTCAGATCTAGATTCATTGCTGGCCGAGGTTAGATATTAATTCTATTGATTTTTAGCTAGTTGCTCACCAGTGAACTTGTGTGTTTAGAACTGTTAACATAGTTGGAAAGTGAATCATCGTCTTAGAAAATGGTCCATACAGATTGCTTTTTTTACGATTCGGATACCAAACTGAGAAAATATGGCTTTTGGAGAGAAAAGATTCTGAACGAGGTTATGTGCGTTTCGGGAAAGCGAACCTTGCTTGGCTGTGAGGCTCTCCGTAGCCGAATAATCTACAGCGTATCGGATCAGTCAATGGTTCTTCCTACAAAGTGGGACGCAGGTTTGAATCCAACCTGAGCCCAGATATTAGTTATAAAGTTTTCTCGAGTGTGCAGAACGGTAGACGAAATAAACTGTTTAAAAAACGCGACGTTCTACTGAAATACGTATATCCACTAAAAATAACTATGAAGAAATAAAAATGTGTCAGATTAAAACGCAAAATCCATTAATTCGTTACAGATACATATATATATATATATATATATATATATGAATCCATGAACTCTTTATATATGTCTATGTGTGTGTAAAACACCCTATCTCAATATTTTACACGTATGCTTAAATTAAGTTTCGTAACTGGAAAAATAATTATCTGATTGAACAAAATACCAGCATGTTTGTCTCACAGACTGTTACTGTAGAAATGCCTTTCCTTCTCGCTAGGTGTCATATATATATATATATATATATATATATATATATATATATATATATATATATATATATATATATATAGCCTTGGGATTTATCCATTTAAACTGCGTAAATAAATATCCTGGTTGTTGAGTAAGATAATTGCGTTCTTCCCAGCGGGCACAAAGCATCGACTTAGAAGTCTTATTTTCAAGGTAAGCAGGCTGTTAGTATTTGAAATATAAAGTAAACAGAATCTTTCTCTCACCATTTTGCATCGTGTATTGGCAAGTTGTTTAACATGTACACGCTTTATTAAATGAGAAATTGAGCCGTATGCGCAATCGATGACTGTGGCGCTCAATAAGTTTCGCAAGAGCGTTGGTCATATTTCTTGTCTTTGCAATCTAGGATTTTTTTTTAAGTCATTTCACCTCAGCAAGATTGTAAAGTCCCTGAGGCACAAGGGGTTACTGAATATGAAAGAATATAAGAAAAAGAGAAACATTATTAAGGAGCGAGAACAATAAAAGAACAATCAAGAAGAGGGTAGATAAAGTTTGAGATTGCATTTCAATTTTTGAAGATCAAAGTTGGCTCGAAAGCAGAAAACAGTCGGAAGGGAGTTCCGCAAGCGAGCAAACTCTACAGTAAATTGGTGAGACCGTGTTGTCCATCTAGTACGTACACTGTTATGATAGCCATGTTGAAAGGTTTTCCTTTCAGTTTCTCTACCAGCATTATTTCGGATAGTTGGTAGTAGCCCAGAACGTATTTCTTAAATGTTTTATCTAGTATTAATCCTCCTCCTTTTTCGTTTTTCTTTCCGACTGCATGAATAATCCTGTGCTCGTCGCAGACTGCGCTTTAATACATAAGCCTGGGTACCACAGCGAAAAGTCACCAGAAAAATTGCGACTAAATTATATAAAGAAACGCTAAACAAAATAAATTATTGTTTTTTTTTCTATTCATTTTTAAGAGGCCAGCAGGATCATCTGGTAGTGTGCAGGGTAAGGTAAACGGTTTTTAGAACGGGAAGCGTTCATTTGTAACGTCGCAGCTTGATCTACCCTACTTAAAAATCCTATATATCTTCATGACTCTATTGTTGTTGTTATTATTATTATTATTATTATTATTATTATTATTAAAGAATTTTCATGTATTTATGGGGAAAATAGTCGTGTACTTTCGCCTTTTTCATCTCCGAGGTTCTGAAATCAGTTTCTTGCTTTTAGACCCCATTGAAAGTCTAAGAGCTCAGTTTATCACAATTTAACCCATAGGTTAAAAAAAAAAACAAAGACGGTTTCACGCCGTTCTCAAACATATTTTTGCGAAAGTGAACGCAACATACTTGGCTGAAATTAGAACCCGTCTCGCCGATTCCACTTTCCACCCAGATACCCCTTACTGCTCTACCTCTATATTATTTTTTACAGTGAGGGTCACCCCCCCTTTACAAGGCCCGGAGGCCACCCGAATAGAGGTTCACGTTAGGAGGCCATTTGTGTGTATAGGCGAGGGAAATAAAGATTAACCCTAGCCTTGAATAGGTTAACATTGTAATGTGGTTGCAAATTAGTCTTGATAGCCTATCGGCTAAAAGAACTAAACATCATTTGCAAGAAGACAGAATGCATGGTTGTTAGCAAAAGGGGACAACCCAACATGCAAATTACAAATTGGAGATAGAAAAATGAAAGTAGTACAATAATTTACACATCTGGGAAGTGCTTAAATAAAGGACGCAAAGTGCGACATTGAAATCCGCATTGGGATAACGAAAGACGCCTTCCAAAAGTTAAGCAAAGTTTTAACAAAAAAATAATTCATAATTTTTTATTACTAAGTTTTAATAATTGCGATACAAGGATACACGTGTCATATATTATGATCAGCCTATATCGGAGCTGGTCATTACTTAAATGGTCAAGCCATTAACAAGACCAAGATGTGTCACAAACCTGTCCTTGTGCCAGACGCATTTTTGTTTACTATATTATATACTGTACATATGAACACTAATGGGTATATCACAATCTTCATAAATACGTTGGACACTATTGTAAATGGAGCTAATATGTTGTCTAAGTAGTCACAACTAGCAGTTGTTTACCTACTTCACGCCGCTGACGAGTATTGTCTTTTGTTAATGTTATAAAGATTACCATTTCATTTCCAACCTCCGTTTTGGTTATTCGTCATTCAGTAACCCTTCCTAGGTTACAACATAGTAAATACAAATAACTTTCCGTAAATATTTCTTCGAGACGCACTTTCATGCTGAGGAAAAAGGAAAGGAAATGATAAAGAAATTAACAAAAAAATTGGGTGGAGATGATGAAAAGCAAAGCAAAAAGCAACCATGGAAGGACATAAAGTCGGGGCCATGTTACGCTGGTTGACTTTCTAGTGCGCCGGCTGATAGTAAATTTCGGTTGGCCCCTTTTCTGAAAGCCTTGTCAACTGGGAGTTATCATCAAAAGCCAACCATCCCAATTTTTCGAAACCTGATACAGATAAGGAGATAGTGGTCGCGGAGGGTAAGGGGATATAATTCCTATTGTTTGGCTTATTGCTGTGTCAGCTTGAAGACATCAGCCTGTCAAGCGGACCTCCTGCTACAGAGCGTTTATGAGAAATGACAGACGCCAGGGCGTCAACTATGGTGGACATCGGTTTGGTCAGAAAAAAAATCCACAACAGAAGTTGGAAATATTTTTTCTATTCATTTTTAAGAGTCCAGCAGGATCATCTTGTAGTGTGCAGGGTAAGGTAAACGATTTTTAGAGCGGGAAGCGTTCATTTGTAATGTCGCAACTTCTTATATGTACCGCGTCCCTTCATGAGAGATGACCGACCTCCACAACTTCCTATCCCCCGTAACCCTTAACAGCAGTTCTTCATTTGTCAAGCCTGCCATTTCCTGGTAATATTATAAAGATTGTTCTGCAATTCATAGAGCTCGTTGCAATGGGGAATAAAATCACCAGGGAAAAAGATATTGAACGAGGGTTAAACATTGTAATTGTAATTATCTGACTGCTTCCACAGTGTCAAAGAAATGACACACGAAAAACAAGTACCCCCCCCAAAAAAAACTTTCCGCTTATTACTCACTTTTTATATACGATTGTTGATGACGTGTCCTTAGTTGTTCGTGACCTTTGCGACGGGTCATGTCCTTACTTAATTAGTCTATTCTGCCGAGTATGTGAGATGAATCCTTTGATCATGTCAAACATAATGGGACATATCTAGTTACTGAATGAATTACTTTCAAATTAATATCAATTTCGTTATAAGAAATAATATTTTTCTGACAATTCAGTTAGATAATAAGTGATTTACGAGTGAAATTCTGATAACAGATTCCTTCCGACATCGTTCAACGGTGATTTCTTTAATTACTTTTTTAGTACAGATTAATAAATTGAAAGCTCTATTTTGTCTTGGTTCTGTTGTTTAGTGACCTTGTGCCCAACTTATTTCTAAATATTTGCACCATTCTACTTTAATTCTCTCCTAGTTGAGAATAAACAGTAGTGAATCTTTTCGCTAAAAATGTCACACAAATAAAAATAATAATAAAAAATCATACAGGTTAAAACGTAAGTTAAAATCCTGTTTTGTGATCTTGTGTCCAATTTACTTACATTATTTACATTATTCGGACTTATCTTCATTAGCATATTCACAACGTTTCGGCAATTGTACGCTCCGGCCTTCTTCTGGTGATTTGACTTTCGAACCGAATCATATATTTCGTCCACCGGAGTAGATTGTTCTAGTTCCATGTACCATGCCTTTTCGGATGTCTCAGTGATTTCCCTTTGACTCAGTTCCCCAAGTTTTGGTTCACCACTGCTGTGGCCTGGTATTGAACTCACAACTCTAGCCACTGGATCTAACCAACGTCTTTATCCACTGGACCATGTGTCCTTAAGGACGAAATGTTGTGAATATGAGTTATTAATCTGCGGCGGAAAGTCTCATGGTTATGGCCTGAAAGTGAGTCAGAAGTGAACTGGAAATGTTAAGTCTTTTCAGCTTCTACGCTGGTGTTAGTATTATTGGATCCCATCTTGCAGATAGCTTGCTCATCTCCACGATCTCAGTTAAAATAGTATGGACCGAACGAGAACTAAATGTCTATGGATTTAGCTATCTGTTGGACATTAAGACATATGTCATCCAAAATCATATAGTGAATGGTACCAACTTTTGCATCAGAGGTTGGACGATCTGACCGAGGGTCATCTTATGAGATCTCCCTGACTCACTTGAAATCCCTATCCTATTTTTTCACAGTTGCATAGGAAGGGTAGACTTCAGCAAGTGTCAGTACTGTGTCCATGGTTGACCTACCATTTTTTGCAGATAATTTATGCCTCTGCATCTGTTTTTCCATTTTTAGATTTGTCGCACACATTTCGTCTGTACAAAAATTAAAACAAAAATCTGAATTAGTCACAAAAAAATAATCAGGTATGGCTCTTCTTTTTTGGTGAGAGTTGGAACTTCTTGAACGACACTCGTAGCTCATAATGGGCTCTTGCGTTCATATAAAAATTGCACCCAGTAACACTATACCTTAAGTAGATCTTGGGTATTGTATTGGATGAAACATTTTTGTTTGTTTTTATTTTCTTTTAAAGAGAATGCTCGTCAGAATTTTCAACCACGTCGATTGCAATACAGGGATACGACAACTGGTTATTCCGTTGACCCACATGCAGATTTTGCTAGATTGCATTAGCGGGTGCAAGTGATGTGCAGTAATATATTGCAGTTTGGTATTCGACATCTTTATGATCATGCGCACACGTAATTCCATGTATTTGTGAAAGCTGAAAGCGGACATACAGCGTATTAATATAAGCATTGGTTGCTGGGGATGGGTTATGTCAACATCACGGTGAAAAGTGGTTATCGCCCGTCGAAAGAGAGTAACCAACGTTGGGCCTGGTCAGTACTCAGATAGCTGACCGCTGAGGAATACCAGGTGTTGTAAGCTACACGACAGGCCTAGCAACCCAGCGATAGATACAGTCCCTCTACATATACTAACAGATGACCTCGATATGTGGAGATGCTTCCGGACTGATAGGTCGCAAGACCTCCCTGGAAATGGATGAGGCACCATTATTTTTGTGAGATACCGACAGCGAACAAATACATCAATTTAAATATCGGGGAAACGTTTTAACAGAAGATGCAAAGTGTTACACTGAAACTCCAAAGGCACACTGAGATCACGAAAGATGTTTTCCAAAAGTTAAGCAAAGTATTAAATACAGTGTAACCCGGATATAAGAGACCCTGATATAAGAGAAACCCTGATATAAGATAGATTTTCTCTGGTCCCAAATTAGAGCCTGTGTTAATGTATATAAATTAGACCAAACCCGGATATAAGAGAAACCCGGATATAAGATACTTATTCTCCGGTCCCAACAACGCTCTTATATCTTGGGTACACTGTATCAGAAAAATGTCCTTAGACATAAAGAAAAGACTGCTGAAGTATTATATAATAACGGTCCTCCTATATGACAATGAATGTTGGACAATCCTCTCACAGTTGATGAAGAGACTGAAACAACAAAAACGTGGTTCTACAGCACGATGAAGAGAATACCATCGATCGAATATGTGAGCAACGAGGAATTTCTGGCAAAAATGGAAACAAAAAGGACACAGAAAGAAATAATTGAAATTTTAAGGCGCATAATGAAGAAAGACTGAATAGTGCCTTATAAAGGAAAATCTTGCCCAGATTCCCGAAATTTTATATTTGTTCGCATACGAACGTAGACAAAGTAATTCCTGAAGAAGTGATGGATTTTACTTATTAATCCAACAGATTTTATTACTTTAAACATTACTTTAATCGATACCAATATTTAGGAAGACGCTCCGTTTATTTATTAAACTGTAAATTTATTTATTTTTGTCTACCGGCATAAGAAAAACAGTTGAAATTTCTAGGGAACCTAATGAAGAAACAGGACTTGGAATATCTGATACTCACGGGACAGACAGATGGCAAGAAAGAGAGAGGAAAAACAACGCATAAGCAACCTGCCGACCATTAGTGGATGGATGGCGGAGCTACAAAGGGCTGGAGAGTGTGGAAAGCGATTACAACCAACGTCCTGAAGGGACACGGCACATAGAAGAAGGTGAAACGAATGTGTCGCTAGATGTCCTCATTTATTGAAATCCAACTATATAACATATTAATGTTGATTGAAATGAGTGTGTTTCTATTTTATTTTCCATCAGTGTACAGAGATTGCAATAAAGTAACATCAATAAAGAATAGTACGGGTATATATATATATATATATATATATATATATATATATATCGGTAATATCATTGTAATTTTTATCGATATATCTACATTTATAAGTATATATCTTTGTCTTATGCTAGATAGATATAAAGATATAAGCGTGCTTACTTTAAATCCCAGAAGCGTCAATGTAAGTCTGAAAAAAGAAGAAAAAATTAAAAATTAAAAACTCCTTTGAAGACATTTTTTTTTTGTTCTGGATTTCCGAAGATAAAAAAAAAATTATCTGACGAAAGACGTGTTTTAAAGAATTCAACTTACTGCGTGAAAAATGTGTTCGTGATCTCGGTGGCAGTATTTTTTTTTCATTATTATTTTCTTTCTTTCTTTCTTTTTTTCTTTCTTTCTTTTTTCTTTCTTTCTTTCTTTTTTTCTTGCTTTCCAATCTGAAATGGAAAGCCCGCAGCTCCATTTATTCACCTCTGAAATCTCTGCATGGTTTTAATCCGGGTACTCAGAATTCTCTTTTCCATGCGCTCACACACGCACAGCAAATACAGACACGCACGCAGATAGAGAAACATATACGCACATACATTATATTTGTTTTTAAATCGAACTGTTTCAAAACTCTAGAATGGTGACATCGAGATTGAAGTAACAAATTGTTTTTTTTTTCCTTTTCTATGCGTTTTATTGCACGCATCACCAAGACATATAAACTCTATACCACAAGACATTATGTGTTTAATATATATATATAATTCTTTTGTAATATGGATAATAAATTACCTAATCCCGTAATATGAAACAAGACATGGCGTTATATAGGTATAGGGAACACAGCCTGTAATATTTTCGTTTTTCGCAAATAAGCAAATATTCATTGTTTTCATATAACAGTTTAATACCTGTTTATAAGTAGGGGGATCAGGCTTATAATATATATCTGAGTTTTATTCTTTTTACTTCGTGTTGGCTTTTCGTAGGGAGGATATTTTTACTTTTAATACTTTAGACTACTCAGATGGGGCTCATTGGAGGCTACTCAAATTTTGCTATTGCCACACCTGACTCATACAGAACATGTATGGGTAATGATTGAACGAATATTGAATCATTTATTTAGCTCACCTAAAACGCTTGTATTCCGTCAAAATTTAAAAGAAACATGAAGTAAATTGTTACAGGATCTAGGCATCGTGGAGTAATAGATAGCGGTTTGGATTGAGGAATCGGAGGGCCGAGTTCGAATTCAAGTCGAATCCGTTACATTCATTTAGCCTTAGGAAAGGTATGAATCCTCTTCTTCTCGCCCCAAATAGCATCTTGGTCTACCACAGAAAGAAATGGCAACGTACTGCGGGATAAAATCTGCCTCGTCAGTCATGTATCGAAAGATACATGATCGCCTAAGCGTGTATTACGCATGGCACATAACTGACTGACGGATTCCCCAAATGTCAGATTGTTTTCAGTTTGAAAGATAATATCACCTGTTCGCGTATACAGGATGATACAGTAACTCCCTATTTTATGCAGGATGGACTCTCCTGTCTTGTAAAAAGTATAGTTATACGGGAGAGTCCATCATACATTTTCATTCACCCTATATATAATGCACTTTCCGACGATGAGACCGAGGTTCGAATCTCATCATAGTCGATTTGTCTGGAAGGCTATCCTCGCGTCCGGGACCATTAGAAAATGCCTGAACACGACACCCGGATCGACCTAAGTATTTTGAATTAAATTGGGTTGATTGAACTGTTCGGAAGCTGTAAGTGGTTGTTCTAGAACGGAGTCACAAGTCATCATGGCCGAGGGCGTGAGCTTACTGACAATGTAACTAAGTTCCGTCCAGCATAGTTGCAGTATGACCAACAGGTGATCCTTGTGATTGTTGAACAGTCACACAAATGTGACTGAGCTGGCGTCTGCGACAGAGATTGGCTAGCTGCCCAGACAGGAAAAAGAGAGTAGGCGGTTATTATATGATTCGTTACTCCAATCTCGCTATATTACCAGAATGTTTAGCACACATCCACCTCGCGCCAGTTTAAACAGACACCTTCTTTTGTTCCATCCACCGTGTCCATTTGATTCGTAGTTTGTGGATTTCAGGTGAAAACATGAAGATTTTCAATCATCTTTCTATGAAATATTCACTTTCAATAAAGATAGTTTATAATGATACCTTTCAAATCCAAATCTTGGACCTACAAACTACCATTACTGGAACCCCTCTCTGACTGACCATACCTTCAGGAATGTAGACGTACTCTCCTCGCTCGGCCAGATGAGGGTTAGCGAGGCTACTTAACCCATAGCTAGGGTTTTGAATTCAGTGTTGTCCTTCTCCTAGACTCAAATAATGGATTTCTTGATAGAATTCTGTATATGCCGAGAGTGGTATCGGAAGAGAAACAAAAATGCCGGTTATAATGATACAATGAAAAGCATCCAGTCTGTCGTGCTATTTAACCATAGATGGAGGAGAAGAGATTCATACCCTTCCCAAGATTCACGCAAGGGAATGTAATAAACACGAGTGGAATTTGAACTCGGATCTCCAATTCCTCAATCCTAGGCCCTATCCATTATTTCACTGTCCCTACAATTATACTTTAGATAAATGGAAAAATGAAGGCTAATGCTTAAAATGATGCCAGGTGAATATGGGCTTAAGAATAGGCTTCAAATTACAATTTTCTTTAGGGTTATTGAACCCTATTCATTCCAGCATTAGAAAGCTGAATCATGTCTTACATGCGAAAATAGAGTTAATACGTGTATAAATAAAATTACTAGATTACTCAGGCAAGAAACACGCTGAAGCAAGACAAAATTGCAGCACCCGGAAGGACAAGTATATCTGACTCTTCTCGTAGTCTATGCCTTATCAGTCAGGAGATTGGGATTGGTGGTGCCGGTCTGTTCACTTTCAAAAAAAAAAGTAAAAAAAACAAAATATATGTCTAAATATTTTAGATGTCTTATGGTAATTATTTATAGGCTAGCGGATAAAAGCGTTGGTTCAATCCATTGACTTGAACCAAAGAGTAGTGAGTTCAATAACAGACTACGGCAGAGATGAACAAAAATCTTGACGAGTAGAGTTAAAGGGATATAACTGATACTGAGATATCCCGAAGAAGAATGGGGAGTAGAACTAGAATGCTCTAGTTGAAATCGATATCCATTCAAATTTAATTTTTTAATAATATATTCATGCAAATTTCGCTTAATGCTTATATTCATGTAAATTTCACTTAGAGTGTATTTTCATGAAAATTTCAGTTAAACTGTATATTTATGCAAATTTCAGTTGAAGAATATAGTCATGAAAATGTCACTGAAAGTTTATACTCATGCAAATTTCGTTATGTTTATATGCATGCAAATTTTAGGTAAAATGTTTACTCCTGCAAATTTCAAGTAAAGTGTATATTGATACAAATTTCAATTAAAGAATATTTTCACGCAAATTTCGTTTAAAAATTATAGTCTTAAAAATTTCAGTTAAAGTGTACATTGAAATTCAGTAAAAATGTTTATTCATACAAATTTCAGTTAATGTCTATATGAGTGCAAGTAATTATCTTTAACATTCTGCAACGTTCACCAAGAAAAGATGAATTCCAAATTAAAACCCAAGAAAGAGGATGTTAGTGAGTCTTCAAAATTACTTTATACACGATTACAGAGAATAAATACAATGTAATAAATAATATTATTAATAATAATAATAATAATAATAATAATAATAATAATAATAATAATAATAACAACAACAACAACAACAAAACGCAGCATGATAGAGTGGGCTAATATCTGCACTGGAAAATCTGCAACTTCTACGGAAAGGAAAGTGAAAGAAATTGGTATGAACTCCACAAAGACCCGGTTACGGAGATATGACCTGTAACAATTTTATGGGACTACAGAATATACACAGACTGAACAATCAAAACTAATCGACCTGACATCGTTATTAGAGACCGCAGCCCCCCAAATCACCTTCTGATTGATATGGCAGTCGCTGCAGACTGCAATGTATCTTTGAAGATCTCCAAAAAGCTATCAATAATTAAGGATCTAAATCTAGATCTCAAAAATGTGGCACATGGGTACATCAACAATCACTGTTGCAGTTGGAACAATCACTTTTGTAGTTGGAACCCTCGGATTGGTTGGAAAATATTCCAGTAGATTAATTGAAGGGATTCCTGGTAGCCTAAAATAAATACAAAAGATTGTTCTCATGAGTACAGCTCACACATTACGAAGGGCAATATGTATGTAAAATATGTGTGTGTGTTTAGGTCTCTGGGCGAGATCCGGAAAGAAATGAGTACACACCAGAAATCAAAGGACATGAAATAATAATAATAATAATAATAATAATAATAATAATAATAATAATAATAATAATAATGAAATCGAAATCTCAAAAATCTAAAAAATGTGGTACATGGGAACATCAACAATCCCTGTTGTAGTTGGAGGTCTAGGATTGGTTTGAAAATATTCCAGTAGACTAATTGAAGGGATTCCTGGAAGCCCATGCCTCAAAAAAATACAAAAACTTGTTCTCAGAAATAGAGACCACATTTGACGAAAAGGTTTATCTATGAAAAATAAGATTTTTTTTTTTTTATCAGTGGAAAATGTCATGATGCGATTTCTAAACTTAGGTCTCTGGGTGGGACCCGGAAAGAAATGTGTACACGCCAGAAATCAAAGGAAATAATAATAATAATAATAATAATAATAATAATAATAATAATAATAATAATTGGAAGAAGGAGAATTTTTTATACATTTTTCCCGTTCTTAAAGTTTTCCGTTTCGGAGATTTAAGAGAAAGTAGAAAGTGTCTGTCGTACTTCATATCGCCAGTGCTTTCGCCTAATTCATTGGGTATTTTCCAAGGGGTTCGTCGCTACAATATTTTGATGTGTTTATGCCGTAAATTGCATTACGTAGAAATAGTCGTACATATATAACATTCTGGCATGTTTCTTTTAAATGCGCATAATGAGCTCCAGGTATAAATTCTTATTTATTAATGTTCTGAAGAAGCACTAGTCTCAGATTTCTTTTCGAAGAACTTATAAATAGTCTCCGCTCTTCTGCATTTGAATCTATGCCAAATTCTGGCAGCAGACATCTTGCAAAGAGACAGTTGTTCCCGAATATAATAATAATATTTTTTTTATTTTCTTTTAATCTGACTCCTAGAGTTTTGAAGTATGTATGAGAAAACCAAGCTTTCTCTCTAGATCATTAAGAACCTTCCATATAGATCTCTGTGTCTCATTGCCTGAACTTATTAACAGATATACATTAACTTTATCGGAATGAGTTGTTATCTGAATTAATTTCTACGGAAACAAAATTGAATGAGGAAATGCAGAAATTCTCTGGTCCTTAGAAAAGACTTCAGACTAAAATAATGTCCTTCATGATAGAATAGTACACACACATATATATATATATATATATAATATTACTATTATTATTATTATTATTATTAATAATAATAATAATATTTCCTTTGATATCTGGCGTTTTGTACATTTCTTTCCGGGTTCCGCCCAGGGACCTAAGGTTAGAAATGGCATCATGACACTTTACACTGTAAAAAAAAAAAAAAAAAATAATTACATAGATAAAGCCCTTCGTAAAGTGTGGGCTGTACTTGTCAGAATAATTTTTTGCATCTCTTTGAGGCATGGACTTCCAGGGATCCCTTCAATCAGCCTGGAATCTTTTCCAACCAGTCCAAGGGCTCCAGCTACAACAGGGATTGTTGATGTTCCCATGTGCCAGATTTTTCAGATTTCTATTTCAAGGTCCTTGTATTTTGACAGTTTTTTTAATATCTTCAAAGATACATTGCAGTCTGCAGGGACTGCCATATCAATAATGAGGCATTGTTTTTTGTTTGTGATCTTTAATAACAATGTCTGGGCGGTTGGCTTTGATTGTTCTGTCAGTGTGTATTGTGTAGTCCCATAGAATTGTAACAGGTCCTATCTCCGTAAGCGGGTCTGGGTGGTGTTCGTATTATTATTATTATTATTATTATTATTATTATTATTATTATTATTATTATTATTTAATATCATTAAAGACTATCAAACACTTAATATCGTATAGGTAATAATTTTTATTTCATGAGAGCTCTAAAAAAGCAGGTCTCAATCTTCCAGACCTACAAAAAAGATGATTTGTTTCTGAGTCTGGTGGATTGGGAACTGCATTTTTAGAGTTTCATGAAACGTTGAAATAAAAATTATTACCTATGGGATTTTAAGTGTTTGATATTCTTTAATTAATAATAAGTTTGCTCTGTCTTTTGACATAGACCTCTCCCTGGATCTATATCCTCCTGGAAATTCTATACTTATTACCATATTATATAACATTACTATATATATATATATATATATATATATATATATATATATATATATATATATATATATATATATATATATATATATATATATATACTGGGTGCGACAGCAAAATTGTCAACGTCATATTACGGCAACATTGTACAACTCTTAGATTAAGTTTTGAAACCTTGTATCTCAGAAATGATTAAATATATCTTACCGGAATTCTCCGAAGTTTTCATAACTCTATTACACTCTATTTTGAACAATAAGAATGTATTTAGCTCTAAGTTGAAATGTTGATCCATCTTTTTGTTGCGACCTTCTGGTATAGTTTTTCTCTCTACTGTTCCCTCTTTTTTAAACTTATTCACCGTTCACTTGAAGGTTCTTGAATGGACTTTGAAGATGGAAGCCAGAGTATGAATGTTGGTACCATTACTGAAGGCCTGGATTATTTTCTTCCTCTCACCATTGTTCAGTTGATATAAGATAGTGGGGCTGAGACAATACGATCTTAACCTGTTCTCCGACTAGCTGAATAATAGAATGGGTATTTCAGTGATTCTTACGACAAAGGGTATCAAGATGGCTAAACGTCTTATCTGAAAACCAGCAAAAAAGAAACTCGTTTCGTTTACTGGTTGTTTTGTTATTAAACATTTTGTGAGATAAACATTTGCAATGCTGTTACACGATTTGGACATCATTTGTAAATGCTGTTACACGATTTGGACATCATTTGTAAATGCTGTTACACGATTTGGACATCATTTGTAAATGCTGTTACACGATTTGAACAATTTTGGTGTTACAGCCGCGGCATATGTTTTGGATGGGGACGAACATATCAAGGAAAAGTTTGTTATAAATTTACACCGAAAGGAACTCTAAAGTGTTAAATTTAAAATTTAAATTTAACAATTACAAATGTATGTTCTTAATTTTCTAGTGTTGAATTTAAATGTAAATTTTAGATCCATTTCGAAGTGTCATGATAATAGCCGTTTCTGATGACTCCTCCCGACATAAAGATAATTCCATCAAGAAATCGATTATTTTAGCCTGATGAAGACATTGTGAATTGTGAATTTTTTTTCATTTTGTACAATCTTAGTATCTTTAACTCGAAGGTCAACAGATTTTTATCCCACACGTCATTATAATATGCAGTTCTTAATCCCCCTCTTTCCCCTCATTTACAACAATCTTCTTAAATAACCCTCTGCTTTGAGTGGCTATTGGGCCTTGTACTGAGAGAACTACAAATGCATGAAACAAAAACTACTCACTATTAGTCTGGTATAAAGTTGCTACTGAAACTCACAGTACTTATTGAATGCAACAAGGAGAGCGGCAAACAGTGCACAACGGATCTAAATAAACATTAATTACATTATTCGGACTATTGTCCTCATCTTTGTTTGCCGTATTTGTTACAACGTTTCGGCCGTTCTACACACCGGCCTTCTTCAGTTGGTTGGAATGTCAAAGTTCTCCACAAGTTCTCCACATTCTCTGAAAGGACACATGGCACAGTGCATAAAGGCGTTAGTTATATCCAGTGACAGGACCCAAAGAGTGTGAGTTCAATACCCGTTTAAGGCAGTGGAGAACTTTGAGAGGGAAAAATTAACCGGATAACTGACATCCATTAAACATGGCACGTGGAACTAGAACAGTCTACCCCAGTGAGCGAAATAAAGGGCTCAGTTCGACATTCCAACCACCTGAAGTAGGCCGGAGTGTACAACGGCTGAAACGTTGTAACAAATATGGCGACAAAGATGAGGACAATAGTCCGAATATTGTAAATAATGTACATAATACCTCAACTCAGAAATGTAGATAGATATTGAGGGATCTAAATAGATTGTATCAATTCAAAGAACAGGGATTAGGATATACAGTAATAAAAAAAAAATTACTAAGAGTTACAGGGAATTTTGGAAAGCCATGATCTTCTCTGTCCCGATGGTTGGTTGTTGGTTGTTTTGTTTTATGGCATATCTACCTCAGTGGGTCATTTAATGCCAACAAAATTTTTTAAATACATACATAGCGATAGTTTGGAAAAAAGGTGTGTATGTATACATATATATTTGAACCATTTTTCAGTTACCCATATTTGTGAGTACAATCACATGTATTGCTGGATAATTTTTTTTTCAAAAACGTATTGTTGGTAATAGGTTTTTGTTTTTTTTTCAAAAATTAATTTCTGGTAATAATTTTTTTCGAAGTATTTCTGCTATCAAAACCTATTTTTACGTTTTTTACCTCAGTTTCGGGGTTAACTATTTGCCCATAGCTGGAATCATAACAGGTGCTACCAACCCGGTCAGGAAACACCAGAAATTAAGAGGTGGTTCCACGCTCCTCAAAACCTCCTTATCAGAGACCTTGCTGTTGGACGTAGTTTATTGTCTTACCCTGGACGCGGATGTAGTTTAACGTCATACCCGGGATTCCCCGTTGGTGCAGATCTTACCTCTCTGCAGAGGGGCAGTCGGCGTATTCTACAGCCGCAGCCGACAGGGCGAAGTTCCGACGGAACAGGGAACATAAAAGAAGTCTGATAATGAGTTTTATATTCACCAATAAACATGATTAATGGACGGAATAATGATTAGTATATATAAACATACTAGATTAAAATCCGCGCGATCGGGCGGCAATTAAACTAGCTCCCGCAGAGGACTTTTGATTAATCCTTCGGAAGTTTGAAAGTCACTATATCTTTGCATATTCTCAGCACTGGAAGGTCTCCTTGCTGTCATTTGATCTGGGTTTTCATTTGCGCGAGACTTCATTTTACTCGCTGTAGCATTGTGTTTTTTTGTTGTTGTTTTTTTTTAGATTTTTATTACAATCTCATCCTCTTTTGGTGAAGATTTCTTTTTGCATACTTAATTTCCGTACAGAAAATTATATTTATTTCCTGGGTGACTTTCGCTGGATCTCACAGTTAATTTCAATTTTTCTCAAATTTATTTCCAAGTTATAAACATTGTTATCGTTCAAAAAAAAATGTCGTAAAAAAAAAAAGAAAAAAAAACACGTAAAAAATCTCGCCGAAAACAAAACGCACTAATGAAAACTTAGAAATTCGAAATTTCAGGATTGTAGGTTCGGAATGTTTTTAATTTTCTCACGAAGCCGGCCTCATTTCAAAATTTTATGATATGTGGGGCGACGGCCTTTAGGAGTAATTTTGAATATATGTGACAGTGATATTCGCGTGCATAATAATAGGTGACCACTCGTATTCGAGGATAGCCGTCTACTAGGGCGGGTAGCAAATCCCTATTACAGACACTCTCTCAGGCACCTTTGTGTTTGCTCAACACCCACAGAACCCAACTGTGGTTTATACTGCAGCTATGCTGAGCAAATTGTAGTTACAGTTTCTGGGAAAGAGCGTGTTATCTAGCATGATCAAAAATTGAACACGGCTACCACGCTAAAGCACTCAGCCTGTATGACTTGTGGCTTCGTGCTAGACAGCTATCGACAAGAGTTTCGTCTACCCAATTTCACTCACAAGGCTTGGGTCAACATGTGCTTTTTCATGGTTTTCAAGCACTTTCCATAGGCGCCGCTCGCTGAGATCGATTTCGATAATACCGGGAAGTTGCCATGATGAGATTCGAACCTGGATCTCATGGTCACAAGATGAATTCGCATACATACATACATACATACATGCATATATATATATATATATACATTGTGGCCTTCTTTTAACTTTTCTACAAATATTTTCATGGCAACTATTTTGTTGAGTTTTTTTTTTACGACTGTATGGATTTAAGTATGCTACTACATTTTCAAACAGGTCTCATTCTTTTACTGTTGAACAAGCTAGAGGCAATTGTCTTTTCTATTCTATAACTTTCTTTTCTCGCACTTTGCACCTGTTGAAATCCCTTCCGATTTCTTGCTTCCCTGCCACCAGCAATCTTCAAAATTTTAAGTACAACATCAGTCGTCATTTTCTCTCTTCTTGAATCCTGTTCCATTATTACACTTTCTCCTCACTAATGTCTTATCTTTCTCTTTCACTCTCTGTAACCCCCAACCCGTGTCTTAGTGGCTTTATCACCTTGTTTGAGGTGAATTGATTTTAAAAAGTACAGAAATCTATCTATCTAGGAATATTTTAATAGACGACAGAAAATGTGACACTCAAATCCTGAGGTGCTATGGAATAGAAAAAAAGATTTCTTCCAAAAGCTAACAAAGTAGCAAGAAACAATAAAATTTCATTAGAAATAAAGAAAAGATTGCGGCACGGCTATGTAATATCATTCTTCCCGTATGGCAGTGAACGATGTTTAATTTCCTCATAAATGAAGCGGAGACGAGCCAACAGTGATATTGTCGTATACCCTTCATTGGGTGGGAGTCTCACCTCGCTGTCGTTTTAGTTCAGTCCTCTTCATCTCTTGGTCAGTGTCGCGAAATGTTCTTTGGATTCAGAGATGAAAACCATCGGCAAAGAGAACTTTTAACTTAACTACTATTTTATTAACAACATCGACGGGTACATCTTCTATCAAGTGGGTGTCACTACAACCTCCATTAGAGAACCGCTGTTCAAACACCAAATCTCATACGTCCTATTCCATTCACGTGTAACAACCAATTCTCGAAAGACCCTTACCCACTGGAGGAGGGATCTTTAAACAAAAGCAATCAAACACGTCTAGTTAGCCTGACGTCCAAACAGCAACTCCCGAAAAACCTTAACTTATAACTCATCCCCAAGTTCGGTAAAGATAATCAAAATCGACTTCCCTATTTTGTCTACAATCTGACCTCAAGGGTCAGCCTCAGAAGGTCTGAGCTAAAATACACTGCCACTAAAAATTAATAGTCTGAAAATATTATTTAACACCTCTTACCCAATCATAAAAAAGATTCATTTATGAATTTTATTTCAACTACATTATATTTGTCCCATAATTGTCAGCTTTTTCCAATCCCTCCTTCCTCAATACATGCCCCAGAAATTTCAACTACCTCTTCCTAATTTTAAGAATAAGTTTCGTTTTTGTTTTCAATCTCCACTCATCGCGGTTGCTCGCATGTTCGGCCAATGGTATCCTCAGCATCTTTCTGTAGAGCCATATTTCTGTTGCTTCAAGTCTCTTCTTCATCTTTGAGGAGATTGCAGAGCATACCGATATCGCGTAAAAGTTCAGTAGCATTTTCCTTGTTTCTAATGAATGTTTCCCTTCGCCCTGGCGGTTGGGGCTTCAGAATACGCCGACAGCACCTCTGCAAAGGGGTAACCCCCACCCAAATGAAGCATCCTGGGTACGAGGATAAACTGCATCAAACTGAAAGGCCTCCGATCACGAGGTTTTGAGGAGCGTGGAACCACCTCTTAATTGCCGGTGTTCCCAGATCCACTCTGACCTTGGACGGTAACACTTGTTAGGTTCCCAGGTATGAGGAAATATTTAACCCCCAAACTGGGGTCAAAACACTATGAAAGTTGAAAATAGATTTTAATACCATCAATATATTTGTATAAGAAATTATTGCCAGAAATGAATTTTTGAAGAAAAAATTATTACCAGCAATACATTATTACCAGCAATGTATTCTTGCAAAAAATTACGAGCAATACAATTTTTAAAGGAAAATAAATTACCACCAAAACATTTTTGAAGAAAAATATATTAGCAGCAATACATTTTTGAAAAAAGTATTGACAGCAATAACATTCTTGTCGGCATTAAATAACCAACTGAGGTTGATATGCCGTAAAACAAACCAAACCCAAATTTTCCTTCTCTTAATACTCTGATTAGATTCTGGAATGCATCTTTTGACATCCCAATACGTCTTCGGATCTACGTGCCGCACATTCCGTCCTATGTTTCATTTTGGGTTCATCCTTTTTTCTATACAAATTCATTTTATCCATCATAATAAAAATGTGTTATTTACGTACATACTGGTATGCGTCGAAATATTTTCCTTTTCTAAAGTTGTTTTCTACTTTTTCGTTCGACTTGTTATATTTTTTTTGCCTTTATTCATGATTCGTTTACACCTCTTCACCTCGGTAGGGAGAGGCGGGAGGAAATTAACATTAACCATTTGCTTTCCTCTCCCTCCAGCATAAGGTTCAATATTCGCTCGTAACCATAGCAACTGTGCCACTTTCTGTTACTCCGCTCACAACAATTACAACTATTTAAAGTCACGACAATTGTAAGAGGACCGTAGATCGAGAGATTTAACTCAGAGTCAGATAAACCATTTTAAAGAGATCACCTGTTCCCGGCAGGTATCACTGTCGATTCCACTTGTATATTTGCTTCAATTTTGCTCTCGGTATAGATGCATTTACTTTCTAACAGATTTCTTTTTTTTTTTAAGATGACTATTTTCTTTACATTATTCGGACTATTGTCCTCATCTTTGTCGCCATATTTATTACAACGTTTCAGCCGCTGTACACTCCGGCCTTCTTCAGGTGGTTGGAATGTCGAACTGAACTCTTTATTTCGCTCACTGGGGTAGACTGTTCTAGTTCCACGTGCCATGTTTAACGGATGTCAGTTATCAGTTATCTCCTGTTAATTCCCTTCTCCAAGTTCCCCACTGCCTTAACCGGATACAGAACTCACACTCTTTAGGTCCTGTCAATGGATCTAACTAACGCCTTTATCCACTGTGCCATGTGTCCTTGAGTATGAATTTCTGGGTATTATAAACCTAATGTCTTCAGCAACAATTTTTTTTAATTGCAATTCTTGCTGTTATTGTTGTAATAAATATGGTGACAAAGATGAAGACAATAGTCCGACTAATGTAAATACTGTACATACTACCTCATCTCAGAAATATAGACATACTATTTTCTTTACTGTTTTTTAACCAACAAAAGACTCAGGGTAGATGTTTTTTAAATGAGAGGAGACAGCAGGAGTTGCATTATATGATAATATATTGAATCAGTCAGTTAAGCGATCATGTATCTTTCGATACATGACTGACGAGGGAGATTTTTTTTCCCGGAGTAGGTTGCCATATCTTTCTGCGGTAAACCAGTTGTCATCCAACGCTATAGAATTTGGTCTATCCTGCTATTTATCCGTAGCTGGGGGGAGAAGAAGAGGAGTCATAGGGTATTAGCACGTAAGTGAATGGAATAGATTCGACTGTAATTCGAACTCGGTTCTCCGATTCCTCAATCCGAGACGCTATACATTACTCCACCGTGACTCCTACTCTCGACTAGAAGACTCCGTTCTATAATGTAACGTTTCTGACTATTATTATTATTATTATTATTAGACAGTTAGGAGAAGAGCACGTTTAAGAAAAGAAAAAGAAAAGAAAAAGTGTTTGACAATGTTAAACAATATTTCAACATTGTGTATGCCTTCAAGATATACTTGGAATATTTTTCTTTTTTTAAAGACAGACATACTGTTGAATATTAGAAAATTTACGTCAACCATTTTGTTTGTTGTTGTTATTATCATTATTAGTATTATCTCTTTGAATTTCTGTTGTATACACATTTCCATCCGGGTCCCAACCAGAGACCTAAGACCAGGAACGCCTTCATGACATTTTCCACTGATCATTTTTGTAAATAAAAACAAAAAGAAAACAAAACTAAGATCACACACATTTAACACGCATAAAGATCTTCGTAATGTGTGAGTTGTATTTGTTGAGTACTATTTTTTGAATTTTTCTTTAAGGCATGGGTTACCAGGAATCCCTTCAAAATCCATTATCATTATTATTATTATTATTATTATTATTATATGATGAAGCCACATTACTTGAGGACATTCAAGAGAATTAACAACTAAAATAGATAGAACATTTAAGTCGACGAGAAAATAAAGACATATTCAAGACTTTGACTTTTCCACACTACTTCAAGTAAAACGTTTGGCAAGGAACCACTCGTCCCTATTGGAAAGTGTGATAAGAATTAATGGACTTGTGTAACCTATTTTTCTGAAAAATTGTTTTAAGAGAAAGATTTAATAAATTTCAGCAGATGGTAACTCCAGCGGCTCCGTCAATGAATACCGAATCTTTCGTTATAAGCAAACAGAGAATATGTCGATTACCATTATCAGTCTAAGAGCTGTTTTGGACTAAGATCTTACTTTTACCTTTTTTTTTTTTTGCGCAGCATCTTTTCAGTTTACCCGGATTTCAAAAGTAATCAGAATAAAATTAATTCATATTAGACAAACACACACACACACACACACACACACACACACACACACATATATATATATATATATATAATTCATAAACAGGTAGGTGAGCACAGTTTGCGGACCCTAATTACTATATTCTTAATACCTGATATAATGCAAAAGTACGACAATGATAAAAGCGGTCAATGATTATTTATGACTATTTATATCGAGACTCATGCAGGCAATTACAAGTAAACCATAATAATATATTAACTTTTGAAATCATATTTATTTTTGTTATATGAATTTTTTGAAACTGTTTCTAAATCTTGGATTATCTCTCAATCATTCCGCCTCACCTGCTATCCTCTTACGCCTCACCTGCTATCCTCTTACGCCTCACGTGCTATCGTCTTCCACCTCACCTGCTATCCTCTTCCGCCTCACCTGTTAGCCCCTTCCGCCGCACCTATGAGGCGCCTGGCACCGTTTGGAAACCACTGCCTGACAGATTGGACGTGTATTGTTTTCCCTCGCCAGGCGACTTTCGATCTACAATGAACTCAATAGTACTCAGCCAAAGATATCCTTAGATTACTTAACTTCAAACATAATTATTGCCTAATAACTCTACTCGACCAAGAAAGAACTCTTCTCAAAATGTAAATATCTCAGTCTTCCAAATTAATTTCACGTTCTTACATCCGAAAAAGAACCTTTGAAATCACACCTTCAGTCACCACTCTTGTATTCATTCTACATGGGTAGTACAATAACCCTAGTTATATATCCATTACAACTCTAAACAACAGACAGGTTAGGTTTAATGCTCCAAGTACATTAGAGCAGATGAAACAATGAACTAGTGAATTAAAGCGTTGGTTAGTGAATTTGGTGAAATAGTAATTGTGAGTTCAACAACTAGGTGTGGTAGTATCTATTTGTACTCAATGGAAATAATAATGGAACAGTACTAAATAAATAGAAAAAAGAACTAGACGATTGTAATGACAAAAGTACGAAGGTGTAGACTTTAAGAGAAACCTTTATTCAACTAAGAATACAAGTTTCGCGTTTAGTCTTTGTACAGTCCCAGTAAACAGAAATATCTCTCTCAAAAGATGAGAGTAACAAAACAAGGGGAGACCACTCTTGATTATTCATAACAACGATATTCTTACACATGGGAAGTGGAACGAGAACAATCTACACTCGTAGATTAAATGAAGGGTTCAATTCAGAAGTTACTGTAGGCTAACCAGATCGATATACATCAGCAAAAGGCTGGAGGGCTCAACGGCCGAAATGTTGTGATGAAAACAACAAAGATGATGACAACTGTCCGAATATAAATAGTGTAAATAGCATTAAAAATATGCTGTTACCAAACAGTGTTTTGTTTTATTTCTTACACTGTAGTTTAAGGATATGCGTTCATATACAGTGTAACAAGGATATAAGAGAGTTGTCGGGACCGGATAAGAAGTCTCTTATATCCGGTTTTCTCTTATATCCGGGTTTGGTCTATTATATATACATTAACACAGGCTCTAATTTGGGAGCAGAGAAAATCTCTCTTATATCCGGGTTTCTCTCATATCCGGGTTTGGTCTATTATATATACATTAACACAGGCTCTAATTTGGGACCAGAGAAAATATCTCTTATATCCGGGTTTCTCTTATATCCGGGTCTTATATCCGGGTTACACTGATGTTATATCAAGTAATCCTATTATACAAACTATTAAGGCGAATAAAGCCCTTGAAATGTTGGTAATTCCTTAACATTATATGTCGAGGAGTATCTGTGCGTATTTTAAAAATGATTGTTCTCGGCGCAATATTGCAAACCAGTTTCGTAAATTTTATATCTCAGGGGCCGCGCGTTTCTACTTCTCCCTAGCATTTCGCTTGTGGAACTCGTTTCCGGTTCCTCTCCTTCCTGTCAAACACGATCTTCAAAAATTTGAAATTATCTTAATTATCTGTTTATTGTTTTTTTTGTTCTTGCATTTTTCTTTAATTATTTTTTTACTATGCTCCCGGTGATTTTCATTCTCAGTTACTCCTTTGTGTCTCACTGGCTTTATCGCCTTCTTGTGGGGGAAATGATTAAATAAAAATCTAAAACACTAAAACTGGGTTTCATCGATTATGGCTTATGAACATTGCTTTAAAATCCAATCTTCATCGAATATTAAGTCTAATAGCCATGCGATAAACCAAGTTAAGTCAATACACAACTCCTGACAAACTGAAGATTTATTCCTTGACATATGTTTTTTATAAAACCATTGTTTTGAAATACGTCAGCGAGATATTTATTTTTGCATTCAAATTTTATTTTTAATTTTAATTTTGACTAATAATTTATGGCAACAAAGAGGTAAAAAAAAATCGTGTCGACATTAGGATTTATTTTCCGTGTCTCAAAGTCATTTGACTTTTTATATTGTGAATGTCTGCTATATCTATCACTGTGTATCAATTTACATTTCACCATTTAATGTTGGGGAATTTTCACTTACCTGTGAAATCTCATGTCAGGGAAACTCGTTAGGAAATTTATTATTCGTGTTCTTCCTTTTGCTTTTGATTTTTTCCTTTCCTACATTTATGTTCTTTGAATACCGTGGATTTATGAAGCGGGATAGAAATATCCCCATCCCCGTAAATAGATTTTCGGGGTATTCAAATAATGATGGGCTTGGTTCGAATTTGCGGATACACAGCAATGCTACATTATAGAGGCAAGCCGTTTAACTTCAATAAAATTTGGGCAGATTTTGTTTTGTGATTTTCGAAGAAACATGATGATGTATATTGGTATATAACGTGACGGATATATATTTTAACTGAAGGTGACAATGTGTTTGCAAATATTACACGTTTAGAAATCTGTTTATCGGAATTAAGCTCTCTTTTTAAGTCTTTTTCATATTTTCTACCAAGCTCAATTTTGTCCTATCTATCTATCTATCTATCTATCTATGTATCTATCTATCTATCTTTTCGCATCATTCCATATCTTTCGAGAACTATCAACATTGTTTATATCTGTCTATATATTTTTATATCTATATTCTATATTTATTTATGTCTGTAATATCCTTCTATATAAATCTCTCTCTCTCTCTTTCTCTCTGTATATATATATATATATATATATATATATTTCTGTATTTATCTACTTGTAATATATATGTATAGCGATATATATATATTTCTATATCTATCTACTTGTAATATATATATATATATATATATATATATATATATATATATATGTATATATATATATATATATATATATATATATATATATATATATATATATATATATATATATGTGTATATGTATACATATTCATCACACTATACATCTATATTAAACTCCCATACCTCGTTAAATAGATAGATATAAATTATATATATATATATATATATATATATATATATATATATATATATATATATATATAGGGAGGGAGTCGAGAGTGAGAGGAAGAAAGAGAGAGAGAGAGATTCATTATTTAGTCGCTATCTGCACTTGTTTTTGTGAGACTTACCTGATTATTTATTATAAAAATATCAAAATTGCCAAAACGAAAAAAATATACAGACTTATCAGTATATTTTATAAACTATGATATCTATATATCTATCTATCAACCTATCTCCTTCTTTCTCTCTCTCTCTCTCTCTCTCTCTATCTATCTATCTATCTATATATATATATATATATATATATATATATATATAATGTACACATATATCATATATATGCGTGTATGTGTGTGTGTGTATCTAAAAAAAGCTGGGGATGGGGACCCAATATATATTAAGATAGGTGTGTGATTTACTGAAATTGACGTGACAGCTTTTAAATTAGATCGTCTTTCCCAGAACTTAAATGAAAAAATCAGAAATAGGTAGCCAAATATTACCAATGATATTAAATCCACTTACAGATGAACTTCAGTTTCTACAGATAATAGCATTTGCTGACTTGCATTGCAAGCAAGCCTTCCTGAAAGAAATATTACATTTTGCGTTGTCGAAAAATGGGGCACACACATATAAACGTTACTATAAATCCAAAAATTTGGAATTTAAAATGTTGGTCCCTTTAACATAAAACATATCTATAAGAAATTTACAACTAAATTTTATCTCAATTCAAGCCTAAGAGCCTTTCAAGGCAGAAGGTGACTGAAAAAGTGTTGGGATAAATATTGTAGATTATGAGGATGTTTAGGATAGATAAGATTGAGCCTAGACTTACATAGATAAGGTCGAGGAAGCATACACACGGGAAGCAGCGACTTTTGTGAAAAAAATTTCCGAATGGTACTTCCTCCTCTCCAAATGAGTATGAAGCAAATAAAGAGAAACCGACTCTGGTATGGTGCGTCATAGCTGTAAAGGTCTGAACTGGTGAAACCAGGGAATGTATTTCTTCAGAAACATATTCCATGGAAATAGTTATAGAATTGTTAGAGGCTTGTGACGTTCAATCTGTAGGAAATGTTTAGTTTGTTTTGATTGTTTTGGTTTAACGGCATATAAATCTCTATGGGTTATTTAATTCCGAAATACGAGGGTCATTCAATAAATAAGGTGAACCTTTCGGTATAAGGACTTCTAATACAGATAGAAGCTTACTTTTTTTCCAACGTAGTCTCCCAGAACTGTCACACACTTTTCCCATCTGTACACAAGCTTCCGTATTCCCTCAGTGGAAAAATCTTTGGACTGATGTCTCAGCCAGTCGCTCACAACACTTTTGACTTCGTGACTCTTGTGAACGCTTTCAAGGGACCAAACAGATGAAATCTGAAGGGGCAAGGGCTGGGCTGTAAGGGTGATGAGGGAGCAGTTCCCAGCCCAGCTCGTTGATGGTCTGCACCGTTTTGGCTGCTGTGTGAGGCCTTACGTTTTCATGATGTAAGATGACTCCTTCTGACTGATGAACCCCTGCGTTTGTCCCAAAAGATAAGCTCAATGTCCTTGCAATGTCATCCACTGACACCCTTCTGTCAGACTGAATGAGGTCATTGAATGATTCGATCACCTCAGGAGACCTCACTTCTAGAGGCCTCCCAGGCCTGTCTTCATCCTCAACACTGCTCCGTCATTCTTTAAGCAATTTAGCCCACTTGTAGACATTTTTTGGCTGAAACATGTGGCACCATACACAGTTGACATTCTCCTATGAATTTCAACTGGTTTGCACCCTTCAGCAACCAAAACTGACCGCTGTTCAATCCTGGAGCATGCTTCTTGGTCGGCCATCTTTGTTAATCGCCAAAACTCTGAAAGTTTTTTTTTAATCTGCAAAAGAAATTAAATCCACGTGAAAAAGAAGTAAAACAAAAATAAAAAAAGTAAGCTTCTATTTGTATTAGAAGTCATTATACGGAAAAATTCACCTTTTTTATTGAATGAGCCTCGTATTTTGTACACAATTTATTTATTTATTAGATAATAATGGTTTCATGATGTAAAACTTACCAATTAACTCATAGCTGGTCAGAGGGAGAATAGGTGGATTCATGCCTTTCCAAAGGGTATTTGCTCGTAAGTGAATATAACGAACTCAGCGGGAATTGGAACACGACTCTCCGATTAACAATTACGATCCATCATCCATTACACCACCAGTACATCCAATCTTACAGTATCTGGTATTCCAAAGCGGTCACCCATCTAGGTACTGACCAGGCTCGACGTTGCTTAACTTCGGTCATCATACGGGAACTAGTGTTTCAACGTGATATGGCCGTAATCCCTGCAGGAAAGGGTTGTCGCATGAAAAATATTTCATTGCTATCAAGGCCAGGTAGGCGCTTTTTAGTCCTGTCAAGTTTGGAAAGGCAGCTCCAGCCATTATGCGGCAGTAATACTCCATACTTTTGTTTGGATCTTACTCGTCTAACGATAGAGCATCTCGGGTGGAGTCAGGTACATTCTAGAACGGTACAATTGATTGATTCGTTTTTACGGCTTATCAACCCTTTGCAGGTTATTTAACGTCAGAAAATAGTTTTAATTTATAAGAATTTTTTTAGGCAGTGTAGAAGATAATAATGATTTATGCATACAATTCTTACTAATTAACCCATAGCTGGTGGAGAAGAGGTGGATTCATATATTTCTCAAGGGTGTTAGCCATTATAACAAATCCAATTGAAACTCGAGGCCCGTTGGAACAGTTGGTATGGTGTTTGCTTGACAACCTAACTGTCAGGGTTTCAATTCTCGGTAGTGGATGCGCACTGCTGATGAGTCCCAAATATAGGACGAATCGGCAGGCCAGTGCTTTCTGCATTCTGTTGGGGTTTCAGACTCGATGAATCACTTAAATATAATTATCAAACTCTCCTAATAATTTCATATATATATTTATATATATATATACACACTTAAAAAAACCCGTTAATATCACAAAACTACTGGAAATTAGTACAAGAACGAAACGCCGGTGTATCATTAAATTCGAACGCACATATGATGTGCTATCTCTGTTCATGGTTCTCCACACGTCCCCTTCATTCTTTGTTACAACAATACCTCCTCCCTTATTATCCCTCTTTGTCTTTGTGGCTTGTATAGATCCAGTTATTTTCTCAAATTTGTCAAGACGTTTACGTGATGCTTTTTCTGATACCTTTCTCATTTACTCATTATACCATACCATATCAAGACGTAGGCGATCATGGTTTTCCCCAGCTTTCACTAATAAATCTTAAATGCCATGACTGAAAGTTAATGAAATGGTTCCTTTGTCCATGGAATTCCGTGTTTTTCTTTCTCTTAGAATGGGTGCCACTCAAGGCTAGAGAACCCAGTTTGCATAATTATTTAATTCATAGATGGAAATGGAAAGATTTGGATTCGTATCTTTTACCATTGTTATCTGTGAGAAATAAATTAATTACACTCACCTAAAAATTTAACTCGACTCTATTTGCTGTATCGATAACTGTTACAAAAGTTTGACCAAATTGAAGCTGTATTAAATAGACACCATATGATGTTGGGAATCTTTTTTTTTATTTTCTTGATATAAATTGATAACACTGTTCTTTAGTCACCTAAGTATTTTGCTGAGTTTTTTATGACCTTAGACTGCCATCAGTTAAAATGTGTATTCCATCATAAATACTGAGTTACGAAATGAGTCCCAGTCAGTACGCTGATAGCGAAAAGAAATTTTGAAAATAGGATGTTCCATTCAAATAGACGACTGAAAAATATGAATAGATTCTACAGTGTGATTCGAATTGGTAAAAGGACAGTGTTGTGATGCTCGAACAAAGCTAGGAGAGGAGGTCAGGAACAAATTAAGAAAAGAAGAAAGCTGATTTATCAGGGAAACGAGTAAGGAAATTCACTATGTGTCTGAGAGACTGAGCAACGGAGAAACTGAGTCTGAATACCGGCAACATCAGTAACGTTAGAATACTTAATCCATTTGACCTGATGAGCATTAAAATCACCGAACGATCGTTAACTTCTATCTCTCGTATTCTTTATCTTCTCTTGTTCGCTCTCCTTAATAATGTTTTTCTCCATATTTTCGAAGACTTTCTAACCCATTGTGCCTTAGCGACCGTATTGCCTTCATTGGGGTGAACTGATTTATAAGCGGGGTTTTGATCTATAAAACCTGTTGAGTCTTGACTCATTGTTGAATCTCGCCTATTGCATGGAATAATAATGCAACACAAAATGTACTTAGAACAAGAATGTATTATAACAAGAAAGTGTACACAATAAGTACATATAGTATTTCTGTATATTTCTGGGAAGACGTTCCTGGAGAATGTGTTGACTAGTCGCAGTCGATCAGAGTCTCTAGTTGGATCTCGTGATTCCTCCTCCCCGTCTCCCGGTACCAACCATTATTTATATAGTTGGTAGTCACCTATGCAGATTAGGTGGATCCTACCACAACACCCCACTCCCAAGCCTTGGAATCCTTTTGGATTTCAAACTGGCTTCTATATGGGATGATGATTATGGTTATTTCTTTGTAGATCCCCTTTGCATGCAGATTAGGTGGATCCTACCACAACAAAACCTTTGATAGCTTTAGCGGTTGTTGCATAGAGCAATAAATTGCTAGTTTTAAAGAATTCGGCGTTTCTGAATGAACTTTACATGCGAGTTCCAGAAGCGTTCTTCTCCTATGTGCCGCGTCATTCAGAACCTGACCCATCATAGACCTCCACAACTTGTCACATTTGTAAGCACGTGAATCAGTTTCGTTTTTCTTTTCAGTATTTCTTTCAACCCCTATTTTGTCATCCAATTTCTACACGCACTTTACGCAGGTTGCTCGCTGTCCTACCTGCCTTCAATATCCCTGGTGAGTGTCAGATTCACGAAGCCCACTCTTCTCATCATGTGCCCAAGAAATTTCAATTTTTGTCCTACCTGCCTTCAATATCCCTGGTGAGTGTCAGATTCACAAAGCCCACTCTTCTCATCATGTGCCCAAGAAATTTCAATTTTTGTCCTACCTGCCTTCAATATCCCTGGTGAGTGTCAGATTCACAAAGCCCACTCTTCTCATCATGTGCCCAAGAAATTTCAATTTTTGTCCTACCTGCCTTCAATATCCCTGGTGAGTGTCAGATTCACGAAGCCCACTCTTCTCATCATGTGCCCAAGAAATTTCAATTTTTGTCCTACCTGCCTTCAATATCCCTGGTGAGTGTCAGATTCACGAAGCCCACTCTTCTCATCATGTGCCCAAGAAATTTCAATTTTTGTCCTACCTGCCTTCAATATCCCTGGTGAGTGTCAGATTCACGAAGCCCACTCTTCTCATCATGTGCCCAAGAAATTTCAATTTTTGTCCAACCTGCCTTCAATATCCCTGGTGAGTGACAGATTCACGAAGCCCACTCTTCTCATCATGTGCCCAAGAAATTTCAATTTTTGTCCTACCTGCCTTCAATATCCCTGGTGAGTGTCAGATTCACGAAGCCTACTCTTCTCATCATGTGCCCAAGAAATTTCAATTTTTGTCCTACCTGCCTTCAATATCCCTGGTGAGTGTCAGATTCACAAAGCCCACTCTTCTCATCATGTGCCCAAGAAATTTCAATTTTTGTCCTACCTGCCTTCAATATCCCTGGTGAGTGTCAGATTCACAAAGCCCACTCTTCTCATCATGTGCCCAAGAAATTTCAATTTTTGTCCTACCTGCCTTCAATATCCCTGGTGAGTGTCAGATTCACGAAGCCCACTCTTCTCATCATGTGCCCAAGAAATTTCAATTTTTGTCCTACCTGCCTTCAATATCCCTGGTGAGTGTCAGATTCACGAAGCCCACTCTTCTCATCATGTGCCCAAGAAATTTCAATTTTTGTCCTACCTGCCTTCAATATCCCTGGTGAGTGTCAGATTCACAAAGCCCACTCTTCTCATCATGTGCCCAAGAAATTTCAATTTTTGTCCTACCTGCCTTCAATATCCCTGGTGAGTGTCAGATTCACGAAGCCCACTCTTCTCATCATGTGCCCAAGAAATTTCAATTTTTGTCCTACCTGCCTTCAATATCCCTGGTGAGTGTCAGATTCACAAAGCCCACTCTTCTCATCATGTGCCCAAGAAATTTCAATTTTTGTCCTACCTGCCTTCAATATCCCTGGTGAGTGTCAGATTCACGAAGCCCACTCTTCTCATCATGTGCCCAAGAAATTTCAATTTTTGTCCTACCTGCCTTCAATATCCCTGGTGAGCGTCAGATTCACGAAGCCCACTCTTCTCATCATGTGCCCAAGAAATTTCAATTTTTGTCCTACCTGCCTTCAATATCCCTGGTGAGTGTCAGATTCACGAAGCCCACTCTTCTCATCATGTGCCCAAGAAATTTCAATTTTTGTCCTACCTGCCTTCAATATCCCTGGTGAGTGTCAGATTCACGAAGCCCACTCTTCTCATCATGTGCCCAAGAAATTTCAATTTTTGTCCTACCTGCCTTCAATATCCCTGGTGAGTGTCAGATTCACAAAGCCCACTCTTCTCATCATGTGCCCAAGAAATTTCAATTTTTGTCCTACCTGCCTTCAATATCCCTGGTGAGTGTCAGATTCACGAAGCCCACTCTTCTCATCATGTGCCCAAGAAATTTCAATTTTTGTCCTACCTGCCTTCAATATCCCTGGTGAGTGTCAGATTCACGAGGCCCACTCTTCTCATCATGTGCCCAAGAAATTTCAATTTTTGTCCTACCTGCCTTCAATATCCCTGGTGAGTGTCAGATTCACGAAGCCCACTCTTCTCATCATGTGCCCAAGAAATTTCAATTTTTGTCCTACCTGCCTTCAATATCCCTGGTGATTGTCAGATTCACGAAGCCCACTCTTCTCATCATGTGCCCAAGAAATTTCAATTTTTGTCCTACCTGCCTTCAATATCCCTGGTGAGTGTCAGATTCACAAAGCCCACTCTTCTCATCATGTGCCCAAGAAATTTCAATTTTTGTCCTACCTGCCTTCAATATCCCTGGTGAGTGTCAGATTCACGAAGCCCACTCTTCTCATCATGTGCCCAAGAAATTTCAATTTTTGTTCTCATTTTGCTTAAAACTCCGTCATTAGCCATATGTCCTGTCTATGCTATTCTCACCATCCTTCTGTAGAATCACATTTCTGTTGCCTCAAGTCGCTTCACCAGCTCTGAGGAGATTCACTAGGATCTATTGTCATTGCGGAGGACCGATATTACCTAACTCTTTGTTAATCTCCCCCTTTGTTTCTAACCAAATTTTCCTCTATCGTACTTGCTTAACTTCGCGAAGACATCTTTTATAATATTTCCAGACATTTAACTTTCTGCATCTCCCTTTCCTTGTCCACATTCTGGGCTGTTTTTCTTGCTGGCAACTACAAGTTCTCTCTTCTTACAGCCCTTTTTTCCCACTTTCTTTGATTATGTGTTCATGTAGATTCCTTTCAGTGTCTGCTATCAACACTGTGTCATCTACATATCTCATGGGTTAACATTGTGACTACCACTAATAAATCCTTGGTAGGATATCCAATTCTCTCAGGATCATCTCGCTGTAAAGTTTGTAAGTCAGGTGGGTGGACACATCATCGCCTTACGTTCCTTTCTATTCTTGTATATTTACTGAAATAATTTTCTATCCGAATGCAGGCAGTTTGCTTCCAGTATAAGGTCTTGATTATTCTATTATCTTCCTCAAATAGACCAAGTTTACGTGTGCTAAAATTAAATTTAGTGAACCACCACCATCTTTCAGAATAATTACGTGTTGATGGAAACGAAGTCCATTTATTTCCGGTCTCAGTGCTTCATTCAAAAGAGTTGGCAGATTAACTGTTTTTTTTTTTTTGGAGAGCACTTAAAATTTATATTAAACCTTATCAAAATATTTGAGAAACGTGTTCTCACCTACTGAATCATTTCCATGAGAATTCATGCTCATTTGACTAGCTTTTTCTTTACTTTTTTTTGTTGCTATAAAGCATTTGAGTAAACAACATTGAATGATAATTTTATGAGGGTGTTCGGAACGTAATTATGTATTTCAATGCTATGTATTTTGAAACAACCATCCAAGATTGATCCAGGTTTGAATGGTAGGAAACTGCCTCTCTCTCTCTCTCTCTCTCTATCTCTATCTCTCTCTCTCTATCTCTATCTCTCTGTTAGTGTTACGTTTGCAGTATATTTTGCTTGAAAACAGGCCAAAATTTTGCACTATTTTCAATAGTCTTTCAAACGGGAATGTTAATTTATGTTTCATTTTAGCATCACGTTGTTTGGGGTGATGAGAAATGGGTTTTGCAAGTCAAACAAAAACGTAAAAAAGAGTGAAAAAGAGTGTTCTCGGCTGATATGAAGTTGAAAGACTATATGGAGCCCATTGCTAGGACAGGTCCTTACAGGGTTCGTCCACTGTGTAGTGCCAGAAAATATTTTCTCTCCAGAATCAGCCTTAAATATCTATAACTCTACCATTCGTCCATGCTTAGAATATTGCTGCCACATATGGTCCGGTGCTCCTGGTATATATCTAGTGGTCCTTCATAAAATCTAAAGTAGAATCTGCAATATTGTTGGTCCTGATCTTCAATCACCTCCCCACTGCTGTAAAGTTGTCTTTGTAAACACCTTCATAGTAATTGTTCGGGTGAGCTCTTTGCTATGGTACACAGACTTTATGAGTTTACGCGTTGTCCGAGTCTAGTGACGAGTTCTCACCGATAAACAGTTAAGTTGGCTAGATGTAGCCGTAAGTTCTGCGCTAACAGTTTCTTTTCTCGCACTTCTCCCTTGTAGAACCCCATTCCTGCTCTCTGCCTTCAAACCAACTTTATCATTCAACAAATTAAATGCAATGTCAATCGCCATCTTCTGTCCTCCTGATTACTCTTCTTCAGTACTCACTACTTAGTAATGTTGCTAGTTTCTAATTCTCTGGCACCCACAACCGCTTTAGTGATTCTCTTGTCTTCATTGGGGGTGAATTTGATTAAAAATTGAAATAAAATAAACAAAATCCAAGACTGCGTCCACAGGACGACTTGCTTTGTGTCTGGTGGAATACAAAAGTTGCACATTACGATCGAGTGGAACAGGGAAACATCCTATCTGCAAAGGTTTATTGACAGAAACTTGATCGGGAAAACGTATTACGTTGAAATTATCCAGCGTTCGTCAAGAGAAAATGTCTAAGTTTTAGCATGACAATACAAAGTAAACATCTGCAAAACAAACCCAAGTAGAAATAGCATGCATTATTTTGAGAAGTGTCAGTAACGTTACGAGTTGTTGTTTTTTTTGTTCCGACGACTGAATTCCATTTTTTTCTTTTTTCTGATTGGTGTGCCTGTTTTACGGCATATCAGCCTTTGTCAGATTATTTAACGTCGAATTCTGTCGATGTGATTTCAGTAGATAGTTAGATAGACATGTGTTCGGATTGCACAAGATTCCAAAAGATAGTCTTAGCTACGGTAAAACAGGTGGCCACTTGCTGGTGAGTTTATTCTTCTTCACGGGGATGCAATTGGTCAATCTTTGACCGTGGCCGACGTAGTGATACTTTTTCTACGTATTTCAGTTTATTGATCCATTCTTCAGGTTACTAATTTATCACGAATGAAAAAAGGTTTCTTTTGTCGTAACAAGATGTCATGAACTGTTCGTTAATGTGCACATGTCTAAAAATACAGGTAGACTATATCTGCAAAAGATCAATACGAATAAAGACAAAAGGGAAACTTATCTTAGCCGACGAATGTCGTCCTCTGATAAAGTTTGCCTCAGTACGTAAAACACACCGGGTAAGAAAAGGTCTCCTTTTGTCTTTATTCATTATGTCATTTTTGTTTTTATACTCCTGCATGAGACAAAACTACGTGAATTACATGGAGACGTGTGATCTGTGTATAGCATTATGCTAGTGTTATGGTGAAAGACACCTAGTCTATAGATAATAGACTCTCCCATCTATTACCAGTAGGAGTCGAATACAAAAAAGTAGGCAGCGACCACAACTCGATTACTCTGCGTAATACTGATTATTACAAGTTGCTAACGTTTTTATACGTTGAACCTATTTAGGACGATTTTAGTCCAAATACAGTTTCCACCGAGGAAATAACTCTGCAACAGCTAGACGGGTCAATCCATTTCTTACAGTGATTTTCCAAGCGTAGCTTAGATGTGGCACAAGGTCGAAAGTAGGGGCGGCCATTGATGATCGAACACAATACTCAGTCTTAATTGTTCTAGCGAGACAAGCTTGCTAACCATTACACCGCGTCGAGGTAACCTAAAGGGGTACGACCGGCCATCATAGTAACTTTCTAAGAATAGCTTTGATGTGTTACAAAGCCGAAAGTATGTTGCACCCAGTGAGGATCTAACTCACTACTCAGTCATAATAGATCTAACGAGGCAAGCTTGCTAACCATTAAATTACGTCGAAGTTTCCTAGAATGGTGTTTTTCAACGCGGCTTAGATGCGGCACAAGTAAGTATGGGGCACCCAATGAGGATCGAACTCACTACTCAGTCATAATAGATCAAACGAGGCAAGCTTGCTAACCATTAAATTACGGCGAAGTTTCCTAGAATGGTGTTTTTCAACGCGGCTTAGATACGGCACAAGTAAGTATGTTGCACCCAATGAGGATCTAACTCACTACTCAGTCATAATAGATCAAACGAGGCAAGCTTGCTAACCATTAAATTACGGCGAAGTTTCCTAGAATGGTGTTTTTCAACGCGGCTTAGATGCGGCACAAGTAAGTATGGGGCACCCAATGAGGATCTAACTCACTACTCAGTCATAATAGATCAAACGAGGCAAGCTTGCTAACCATTAAATTACGGCGAAGTTTCCTAGAATGGTGTTTTTCAACGCGGCTTAGATACGGCACAAGTAAGTATGTTGCACCCAATGAGGATCTAACTCACTACTCAGTCATAATAGATCAAACGAGGCAAGCTTGCTAACCATTAAATTACGGCGAAGTTTCCTAGAATGGTGTTTTTCAACGCGGCTTAGATGCGGCACAAGTAAGTATGGGGCACCCAATGAGGATCGAACTCACTACTCAGTCATAATTGGTCTAGCGAGACAAACTTGCTAACCATGACACCACGTTGAGGTGACCAAACTCGTTTCGTATAATAGCAAACATATTGGGATGATCTGTCTTGTAAAATAATAAAAAGAGATCCATTGATGTCTTTATGGCGTGGATGGTTTCTAGTGATATGTCTACGGGGGATCATCTCCCAGTTACGTTAAAAGGAATCAGGTATGTTGAGCAGAGAACCAGAACTAGATCTAGCGACAAGTAACGGATTGGCATTATTTGAAAGTCAAGCGATAATAAATTTTTAAACGACTTCTATATTCGTTAAATTAGCTAAATTCGAGATCTAGTTGGTTTTAAATTTCGATATTTGCCTCATATAGGGTACGCTGAACAGGACACGGACACCAATGTACGTGTGTGTGCCGGTTTCCAGGTTTAGACATACTGACGTTGCTCTCGTCACTTGGGAAATAATCCTCTTTACTTACGAATAAGAATGGATATGTGCCGAACTTGTTGCAGCGTTAACGTTCTGATCATGAGTCCTGGATTTCGAATCTCACCACTGTCGATTAGTGAAGCAGTTGATTTCTTGGGAATATCGACGAGAACAAACAATACGAATAATATAGCCACCTGGAAAAATGCCTAAATACCAAAGAACAGGTTGAGCTAAGCTTCCTGTAAGAAATTGACGAGACCAAGCTGTTCAGCAACCGACAGTGCTTATGTACTTGGCAGATATACGTTCTTCCGTTCTGGTTGGCAATCTAGACTCGATATAAGTAGCCAGCAGGCTAAACAACGCATAGGGATCGGCCGCCCCTTAAAAACGCACAATGATTAAACTTATTTAGTCATGCGAGTTTCGCAATCAGTTTAGAGATAACTTTTTAATTTATTTGTTTTCATTACGAAATGTACACCTGAAAAAAAAAAAGCCGTAGAAAAGATCGGCTAAAATGTGTAACAAATAGAAATTTAGGCATATGACAAGTATCTGAGAAGGCACGGTGGAGTAATGCATAGCGTCTTGGATTGAGGAATCGAAGGGCCGAGTTCGAATTCCAGTCGAATCCATTGCATTCACTTACATTCACTAATACCCTTGGAAAAGGAATGAATCCTCTTCCCCCCAGCTATGGCAAAATAGCAGGATGACAACTGATGTACCATAGAAAGAAATGGCAATCTTCAGCGGGAAAAAATCGTCAGTCATGTATCTAAAGATACATGATCGCCTAAGCGCGTATCACACCTGGCACATAACTGATCTGAGAAAATTGCCAGTATTTAACCGTCGTGCTCCCAATAACAACAAAAAAAGTTGTATTAAGAGGATGGTTATTTACTTGATACCGCTATTATTTTATATACTTTTAACTCATTCGGTAATGTTTATTGTTTTAAAAAGCCATGTTTAGAATGTTAATAATATCCAAACGTATGAAAGTGAATTTATACATTTTCATTATTCTTCAGAATTGACAACAGAGATATTAAACATTATTTATTTTTCACATTGTTTATTTCCAAGAATAATTTTATATGTACAAAAATATAAAAATATGCAAACCAACTATAAGGAAATATTTATTATTTTATGAACAAAATAAACATTAAAAAAATGCTTAACTCATGAATTTATAAAAATGTCTGCGAACAAGAAAATTTAAATAAGCGCATAACGACGAGTGATTATAAATTTTGAAAAAAACGTATTTTCTGGGCATTTCATTCATAAATTCCGTAACATAGGTTGACAGCACCTCTTTGAACAGAAGATTTTTTTAATTTTCTATTTTAGTCGACTACACTAGCATTCAATATCTTTGTATTTGTATCTCCCTGTTCAATTGGGTGGAAAAGTTGTCTTTGTGTATAGTGATTTGCTAAGCGTGGTTTAGTCGTGTCGTTAGTCCGAGGAGGTAAAGGAGAACCCAGTGAGGATCGACCCCCCCCGCCTACTCGGTCTTAATTGACAATCTCGTTAACCATTACACCACCTTGAATTCACCAATTTTCCGTTTTGTATAAAAACATACTGTCTGTAAATTTTACACCAAATATTACATTGCAGTTGGTTTATATATTTTGATAATTTTGTTATTTTTTATAATATTTTTTAATAAATATCACATTCTCTCTCGTTCATATATATTTACAATCTCGTAAATAAACATTGCTGTGGGAGTCAAAAGAATATACTACAATAGCGGTGTAAATGGAATAACCGTCCTTTTGACAAACCGTTTTTGGCGAGCACAAAGGTGAAACATTGCCGTTTTTTTATTCAGATTCGCTACCAATAACGGAGATATATTTTCTAGTTGAAATAATAACCAAGATTAGACGTATTCATTTTCTAGGCAGGCAGGCCCTCGTAGCATGATATTTTGGTATTATTTTATAGGTCGAATATATATATATATATATATATATATATATATATATATATATATATAGACATTTTTATGTTTATACATTATTTTTATAGAAACAAATATTTAAGTAAATGCTTCTATTTATAATAAACAGTATTAAACAACATTTACCTGCCTAAATGTCAAGGAAATTTTCAAAGAAAATATTCCTCTGACAGGAATCAAACCTGTATGCTATACCTTGATCCTATATCTTATAGATAAAAATATTAAACACAATAATAATTGTCGGACATTGTCCATTTCATAATGTGTGACGTCATTTGTTTGCATTTGGATACGCTTTGAGCAGATATGAATGTACGTGAGAGAATCAGGGAAGATTGTAGTTTAAAGACAGTAAACTGGAACTTGCTAACTGAAGGCTCCTCTGTGGCCCAATCGGTTAACGGCACGTCAGGCTATATGACGGTTCCGTACAGGTTAAATTCCTGTCGGAGGACCAATATTTTCTATGAAAATTTCTCGGACATTCAGGCCGGTAAATGTTGTTTAATACTGTTTATTATAAACAGAGAATTTACTTAAATATGTGTATATATAAAAAGAATGTATAAACATAAAAATGTCTTAAAATAATTGTCGGACTTTACCATTTCATAATATATATATATATATATATATATATATATATATATATATATATATATATATATATATATATGTTATAAATGTGAAATCTTACATGCATTAATTTAAACTATTCTTATTAATAACTGCATTGTTTCTTTCCAGGTAAGTCCGAGATAAAATACATTTTAAATAAATTGACATATTTTCGGTTCAAAAAGAATTTAAGCATATTCTATGAATACAGTTTCCGCAAATAGCCTTCTATAAATCTTGTACAATCTTAATCGTGACAAACAACTAGCTTATAACTTTTATATGCGTAAAATATTTCCCTGTAAAAAAATTCCCCAGTTAATTTTTTTCTTTCTTGTCTCGTTGAGAAAGGATACAGTCGTGTCCGAAAATTACGATTTTTTAACATCTTTCTCATTTTGAATCCATTTGGTCCAAAGGCCTACTAAAATACAACAAATAGTATTGGTCTTAATATCAATATTATCTTTAGTATCATATATATATATATATAAAAGTAAACATAGAAGTCAACACTTAGAGGCGACAGTCTGTTTCATGCTAATGCAGTCGTCAGGTGGCCTGACTGTTCACTTTTATATTTACACACGCTCTATCTCTGATATTGAGCACTTTATCCCATAAATATAGCACACTTTAAGACTATATTTCTTCCTATATATATATATATATATATATATATATATATATATATATATATATATATATATATATATGGGAGAGCGGAGTTCGAATTCCAGTCGCGTCTATTACATTCACATACGTGCTAATACCATTGGGAAAGTTATTAATCCTCTTCTTCTCCCTCTAGGTATGGGTAAAATAGCAGGAGAAAATGGGTTCGATAACCTTGGATAGCAATTGGTCTAGGAGAATAACAACTCTGAATTGACAAACATACGGAGTGTCGTTTGGGGACATTGTTGCACGTAATGCATCAGGTCTCTGTATTCGGCCCTCCAAAAAGTGTGGTCCGTTCTGTAGAAAGTCTTCACCACTATCATTCAATCATATGCGCTGGTGTCTAGAATAGAATGTCGGTTCCTAGGACCTGATCTGCTTGATCCTCATACTTCGAATACGAAGAGAGAGTTCACCATACATATATATATATATATATATATATATATATATATATATATATATATATATATATATATATATATATATATAAAATATAATATTTTTTGTTTTAAAAATATGATTCCTTCGCTTGAAACAAAAAATATTATAATATAAGCTCTACTTCTGTATGGAGCACTGTCTTTTTCAAAATAAAAGCAAGAATACTAAGGAACACCGGATTATTTACCTAACGTGTTCTTTCCTATTTTTCTGCATACCTGCATATATATATATATATATATATATATATATATATATATATATATATATATATGTGTGTGTGTGTGTGTGTGTGTGTGTGTGTGTGTGTATCTGTGTGTGTCTGTGTGTATCTGTGTCTGTGTCTGTGTGAAGAGGGAGAGGGTGAGAGAGTCGAATTTCAAAAAAATGTTTAATTAAATAACGCTCGTAAACATTGTTTAAGCTAACTGCGTAAGAAATGTAAAATATTGGAGAAGACAAGCGATGTCATGCATAATAACCGAAAGTGTGGGAATGTTGTTGATGAATATATATATATATATATATATATATATATATATAAAGCGTGTATGTTTGTATATGGCATGTGACCAATCAATTAAATTATTAATGTATTAAAAAATACCTGCGCCAAACCTAATCATCCGCTAGCCAACAAAAACAGTAAACACTGAGTGATGTCTGGGCAGTTGTTTAAGGTCAGTGGTGGCTTGCACAGCACCCACTCTTCTCCAAAATACAGAGACATACGGAATTGAGAGGTTTGCTGGCGCTATGATCACGTGTATTTCATGGAAGCCTGCTTCTACTAAAGACAATGTCTATACAGAGCGTAACGGCACACCCCCAACGACATGTATATGAAGATTTGATGTCACAATTATTCGTCTCCGCCATCTCTGACCCATAATTATGCATAAAGCTTTAATCATTAAAATTTTCATAGAAATTCCATATGATCAAATATAAGATTGAAAACGATGTCCTACAGCACATTTATATTTTAATATAAAAAATGAATACCAAAAAGATAACAAAATTATTGTATCACCCAATAAACGTGAAACATGAACGAGATGTTTCTTTAGGGATGCCCCCTGGCTTGATGGCCTGAGCCAGCCAGCTATGTGCCATGCGTGATACACGCTAAGGCGACAATATATCTTTCGATACATGACTGACGAGGCAGATATTTTTCCGCAGTAGGTTGCCATTTTTTTTCTGCGGTAGACGAATTTCCATCCAATGCTATAGAACCCGGTCTCTCCTGCTATTTACCCTTAGCTGGGAGAAGAAGAAGAGGATTCATTCCTTTCCCAAGCGTATTAGCACGTAAGGATATGCTATGGATTCGACTGGAATTCGAACTCGGCTCTCCGATTCCTCAATCCGAGCAGCTATCCATTACTCTATCGTGCCTCCTCCTGGAACTTAAATACAACGAAGATCTCTCGTGAAACTCATGCATACGCTAAAGATGCTGGAAAGATGGTCAATTTCATATACCTTACTGCTCCTGCTATCTTTTACCATGACAAGAGCTATATCAGGTTCAGAATGGATTACTGTTTCCATATATGGACAGGAGTTGCCCTGTCATCACTTTTCCAGTCCAAAAGCATATCAACGTCCTTGTGGGTGACTAGATATTTTCCACTCTACAACCCTTTCGCATAGACGAAATAACACATGACTCTCGCTGCTCTATCTCTATTGCCATGGAAAGTGCTAGGACGAAATAGATTCCCTAATTCCACCAGTTCTAAACTTCACGGCTAAACCCCCATATATCACGCATATCGTAGCGATCCACCTTCATTCCCTTCATATTCCATTGGTAAGATGTACGTTCTGCTCAGGCAACTTCATTCTACGAACTGCTTTGTGGAACCGACTACCAAGGGGATGCGTTTCCGATTACATTCATTACCTGTTCAAGTCTAGAGTTAACATTTATCTTACCTACATATCCGCATAAACGTTGCCGTTTACTTTGTAACCGTCTACATTGAATGGCTCCCGGGACTTGTACAGGGTGAACATCATTGTAAAAAAAGATTTAATACTTTTTATATTCCATCAAAAGATCACTCTCTAGACTGACAGGTATTTTGCTCCATTCTTCCTTGGCAGTAGCTTCTAATTCCCCCAAACAGGAAGAATTTCTATTTCCCTATTTCTTTCTTTAAATAAGACCATTTTTGGGGCGGGGTGATGGGGGTTGTTGTAATGTTGGAATGTTCTGCAACACCCCAAAGACAGTTATCATTCGTTTTGTTATGGATTATTTTTAAGAATACCCAAATCTTGCTCTTTATCCAAGATGCATAGTACTCGTTCTCCTGATCCAGAAACTGCGAAACATCACCAAAACATTATGCTACCTCCAAAGTACTGAATGATGTTTTTTGTTCGTTTTGTCAGCCTCATTCTATTCCATCCTTACATACTGGGAGTTGATGGGACTAACTAATTCCAGTTCCGTTTCATCTTTATTTTGAAGCATTTCACCCCGAGCAAGGCAGGAGTGCCACTATCACGCAAGGGGTTAAAGAGAGTGAAATTATGAGTAAAGAGGGGTGTTTGAAGAAAGGATAAAGAGAAAGACGGGGATCAAGACCAAGGTATCAGAATATGTCGCCTGACATTGCATTTAAATTTTAGAAGTTTATAATTATCAGGGAAGCAAGTAAGAGGAAGGGAGTTCCACTGTCGGGAATTGAGAGAGAAGTTGTTGGAGTAGAAGAGGTAGTTATATTTAACTGCTTTGACAATGAAAGTTTGGGACCGAGATGCCAACCTAGTTGCATGCATAAATTCGTGAAATTGGGGCACCAGTGAAAGTAGCTCGTCAGAGCAGTTGCCATGTAAATATTTGTAGAAAAGACAGAGGGAAGCCACATTGCGTCTGTGAAAAAGAGACTGGAGTCGAGATAACAGGTCAGTAGATGTCACATTGCATATCCCTCTTTGGATTTTGTCGAGAACCTCGAGATGAACAGCGGGGATACTAGTCTATATATGGCAACAGTATTCAAAGCAAGGACGAACGTTAGATTTCTAGATTTGAAGGATGCACTCAGACGAGAAAAACCTTTTCGCGCGACACAGAGAACCAAATTTCCTTGCGATATATGTAGCTAGTGATTCAATGTATTTGTTCCACCTCATTGGAAAACGAGAGACCAAGAAGGCGCAGGGAGACGCCCTCGTGGAGTTGAGCATCAGCCATGCTTATAGGAGGCAGGGAGGTTTCTCTATGGTGGGTAAATGAGAGCAGTTTAGTTTTGGACGCATTAAAGTTTGCAAGGCATTTCCTGCCCCAGTCAGCCACAGATTGGAGGTCCTTTTCGAGACTAACGGCCAGGTAAACATTGTCAGCAAGGCCGGATTTACTATTGAGACAGGAGTAAGTGGTAACGTCGTCTGCGTAGAGGCCTGCTTGAGAGCTGATAACGTTGATGAAGATCAGAAACAGTGTAGGACCCAGGTATAGAACATTGGGGAACACCAGAGTTCGTATGAAAGAAACTAGAGGAGAACCCGTTTAGGACGACCTTCATTTCACGGGTTGACAGGAATGATTGGAATAAATCAAATTATCATCCTATAATACCGTATCCCTTGAGCTTACGAAGAAGGTCGGCATGCCAAACCCTATCCAACGCCTTAGAGATATCTAGAGCCACAGCACGAGCTTCGCCATTATTATCAAGATGTTGGTATATAAATTCAGTTATGGTCGTCAGCACGTCAGCAGTAGACCGGGCAAAGCGGAAACCATATTGTTTGTCATAGCGTAGATCATGGACCTGACTATAAACACACATATTCACTATGCACTTCTTTATTTATGTGACTAAGTAATTCTAACTGTTAATGTGACTAATTCTAGTTTGGTTTCATCTGACTATAAAACAGAGTTTCACTATGCACGCCCATGCTTTAAATGGCTTCGAGCATAAATCATACTGCCTTTTCGGTGTTTA
>OZ038488.1:87738888-87768888 GCA_964036315.1 Acanthosepion esculentum
ATATATATATATATATATATATATATATATATATATATATATATATATTAAATAATTAAGAAAGAGACAACCTTAAGTTTCCATGACTAAAATATATTTCCCCAGAAAAGCTGATAAATCCAAAACTGACTGAATATATATATATATATATATATATATATATATATATATATATATATATATATATATATATATATATATATATATATCGAATCCAATACATTCACTAACTTGGTATGGACCCCCTTCCTCACCCCCACCAATATGTAAGTACCAGGACAGACGGGGTTCTTGCATGGCAACTGGTCTATCGCGGAAAGAAATGATAATCTACTGCGTGAAAAAAAAACTGCCTCATCCGTCATGTATCGAAAGATATTTCATCGCCTAAGCGTGTATCACTTATGGCATGTAACTGACTGCCTACTTTTATACTAATGTTCAGAAAATACCAAACACAAAAGGCACTCAAGATTACTGTATGGTATTTTATGAGCCTCCAAAAAGGCAAAAATATAGTTGATGAGGAAAGCTAGCGTTTAACCATAAAGTTGAACGTCTCGAAATACTAGTGATCGAGAAACATCCTGCCTTTTTCAAAAAGCAAAAGTTCTTCGGATTAGAATATATTTATTCAGGCCTGGCTGTCACTTAAGCAAAGATTTCCGTTTACCCTACTATTTAACCCATACTCGAGAGAAGATGATATAGATTTGTCTTTTCCAAAGGGCTTTTGTTCGGATGTAAATGAAACAGAAAAAGCAGAGATTTGAACCCTGCTCACCAATTCATGTTTCCACTCCGATTTCCATTTCACAACTCGCGTCTCCTTTAAAGTCAAGGACAGGATTTAGCAGTAGCTGCGAGGCTTGGACAATTAACAAGAGGCAAGCGGAGATATTCGCAGTATAGGAGATATTCCCACGCGGAGATATTCGCAGTATAGTTCAGAGGGAGATCGAACGGATGGTGTTTAAACATTACATTCCAAGAGAAAACAGCTGGAGTAGACATCAAAGAAGTCTCTGCAATTCAAGCCACCCGGCACGCCAATCACGGACAATCACAAACGGACAGGAAGAAATAAGATCAGAAAATGAGGCTAACCGAATAAAAGGTGGAGTGAGGGAGATCAATGATGGTAGCACGATGCCAACATTAAAACGCGAAAAACCAATGACAATGATGATTATGATGACCATGATGATGTTCAGAAAACACTGCATTGGTATTTTAGTTTTGTGTGTAGCGCTTACCATACTCTTTTAGAGTAATCTTTACACGTCTACTTATCATCTCTCAGTTGCGTCTCTGTCTTTGGACAGAGTGTGCTCAGGGGCTTCTCTGTCGAAGGACAGAGGGGCAACTGAGGAAAATCATACTAAAGATGTGCCCAGACCTGGGAACAGCTGCCCGAGGACGCACCCTCCCATTGCATCAGAGGAAGGTATCGGTGCTAGCACCGACGCCAGCGCAACCGACGGTCGCAGGGGGTGAGGCGAATTTTTGTTCCTGTTCCGGGCGTATGCGCTCTGGTCCCCACCTACAAATAGACTTAGTCTCACATCTCGTCCTAGTGGAGGGACATAATAAATACCGCGGGAGTTAAATAGAAATGCATTTTCGGTTTTGGTTTGGTTTGGTTTGGTTTGGTTTGGTTTGGTTTGTTTAACGGCATATCAACCTCAATGGGTTATTTAATGTCGACAAATTTTTTTTTATTGCTGGTAATATTTTGTTTTGTCAAACATATGTTTCTGGTAATATATTTCCTTCAAAATTGTATTGCTGGTAATAATTTTTTCAAAAAAGTATTGATGGTAATAGGTAACTCTTTGCCCATAGCTGGGACCCTAACAGGGGTGGACCTGGGTACACCAGCAATTAAGAGGTGGTTCCACGCTCCTCAAAACCTCCTGATCTGAGGCCTTGCTGCTGGACGTAGTTTAACGTCTTACCCAAGACGAATTTTCGGGTTTGGATTTTTTTTTCATATCGACTTATGTTGCAGTCGAATTATTACGCCGTAAGTCGATAAACATTTTTCGTATCATGTCAGTAGTTCCACATAAACCGGAAGAAAAAAGCTTAACCAGAGATCGTTGTAAAAAATGATTCAGGATATACAAAGGCCTGAAGGCGTTGCAATCCACTTCCATGACCTACTTTACCAGGATCAAAGTGTAATACTTGTTCCAACAGCCGGCCTACAGCTCCAGCCATCAGCAGCAGTTCCACCCAACCATCATCAATCGCAGCTCCAACAGGCACTAGCTTCAGCCATCCTCGCCAGTGATATTGTTGTGGTAGGATCCACCTAATTTGCATAGCGGAGTACCGACGATATAAATATGGTTGGTACCGGAAGACAGGGAGGCGAATCAAAAGATCCAACTAGAGACTCTGCGCGACTGCGACTTAGTAAACACATTCTCCAGGAACGGTCTTCCCAGGAATATACAAAAGACTATATGTAAATATTGTGTACACTTTCTTGTTTCAATACATTTTGTTCTAAGTAGATTTTGTCTTTGCATTATTATTCCATGCATTAGTCAAGTTTCAACAGATATGCAATAAACGGCCCTTTTAACGACAGTCATTTTCAGCAACCAAAAAAGTGTCCTTTTCATGACAAAACTCTTCAGCAAATACTAAACTTTTCAGCGACGACAAAACCGCCCTCAGGATGTTAGCAGAAAGAGCAATAGAAATGCAGAAAGACGTGCATCTCTGTTGCATAGATTATGCAAAGGCGTTTGATGAAGTACGCCACAAAGATCTGCCTGCATACGGATAGTTACTGATTTAAGCCGACATACAAAATAGAAATAGATCTAAGACAAGAAAGTGTCTTCTTACCGGACTATACAGCGAGGGGATTCTGAGACAACTAGAAGTCCTATTACGATTCATTATTGTTGGTCACCATTGTGACAACACAAGGTATGCAGACGGCACAGCCTTGATAACAACCGCAGAAAGAAAGCTGCAAAACAAGTAAGTAAAGCAGGATGAAAGTATTAAACATCAACTGCAAGAAGACAATACAGGGCTGTTAGCAAAAAGTTGAGCACAAATTGTGAATTGAAAATCGGAGGTAACAAAATCAAACGTGCAGAAATTTACATATCTAGGGACTGTTTTAACAGAGGACGGCGTACTGGGATAGCCAAGGAATCATTGCAAAAGCTAAGCAGAGAACGAAGTAATCGGAAAATTTCGCAAGAAACAAGGAAAAGAGTACTAAACTGCTACGTTATGGCAGCGACTTCTGAACGATCTACTCATAGATGAATAGAAGACACTATTTACATTATTCGGACTTTTGTCCTCATCTTTGTTGCCACATTTATCACAACGTTTCGACCGTTCTACGCTCCGGCCTTCTTCAGGTAGTTGGAATGTCGAACTGAACCCTTTATTTCGCTCGCTGGGGTAGATTGTTCTAGTTCCCCGTGCCATGTCTAATGGATGTCAGTTATCAGTTATCTCCTGTTAATTCCCCTCTCCAAGTTCTCCACCGCCTTAACCAGGTATTGAACTCACACTCTTTGTGTTCTGTCACTGGATCTAACTAACAACTTTATCCACTGTGCCATGTTTCCTTTATGGTTCAGTTCCACATTCCAACCACCTGAAGAAGGCTGGAGCGTACAACGGCCGAAACGTTGTGATAAATATGGCAACAAAGACGAGGACAATAGTCCAAATAATGTAAATAATGTACAGAATGCCTCATCTCAGAAATATAGACAGATATCCTAGGAAGATGTTTTCACAAACACTACAAACGTCATATGATTAAGTCTATGATTAACTGTTATCTTCCCCACCTATCCGCATAAACTGTTGTGTGTCTTACTCTCTAGCCTTTGGGACATGCCACTGGATCTAACCAATGCCTTTATCCACTGTGCCAAGTGTCCTTGGATAAAGCGTACAAGGGCCGGAACGTTGTGATAAATATAGCAACAAAGATGAGGACAGTAGTCCGTATAATGTAAATAGTGTGCATAATACCTCATCTCAGAAATATAGACAGATAATGAAGAGAAGACTTGAAACAACAGAAATTTATTTCTACGGAAGGATGTTGAGGATACGGTTGACCGAACATATTAAAACAACGAAGTTTCGGAGAAAATAGAAACAAAAAATACTAATACTTAACATCAAGAAGAGACTGTTCAGATTTCTGAAGCACAATGAGGAATGGGGGTTTGGAAAATATGATACTCACAGGAGAGATAGAGGGCAAGAAGGACGTATAACGTACCTAATGAGCCTGACTAAATGGATGGCGGAACAGGGCTTAGAAATAACAAAAAGACAAAGTTTATTAAGAGCTACAAGAGACAGGGTGTTGGCAGGCAACAGAACCGCCTACGTCCTGAGGAGACACGACAGATAAAGAATAGGACGTGTCACTTCAGGACTTGAGCGATTATCGCTCTCCACAACTTTCAATTCTCTGTAGTTCTAAGCTTGTTTTCACATTTACTCTACCTTCCAGACCCTGTTCTGCCATCCAATGTCACGTTAGGTAGGTTACACTTATGTCACGTCTACCTTCAATATGCTCTGTCAAATCGGCAAACCTATCTCCGCAGCATGGGTGATTTCTAATTCGAGGTATTTTTTTTTTGTTCCCATCTTCCCTAAAACATCCTCATTACTCTCACGTTCCGCCCATAGTATTCTCAGAAGAACTTGATTAATCCACATCTGTGCTGCCTCATCTTGGGCGATCATGTCTCGTTCGATTCATGACTCATTAGGCAGTAAGCGGCCGTTTTTTCCTGTGGTAAACTGTTTGCCAATCAAGGCTATAGAAGTGAGTCTTTCCTGCTTTTCAACTGAAGAGGGAGAAGAGACGGATTCATGTATTTCCCAAGGGTACTTACACGTAATTGAATGTAATGAACTCGACTAGATTCGAACCTGGCTATTTGATCTCCCATTCGGAGCTATGTACATTACAACACAACCAATACAGTTTTACTAATTGAAATGTTTTCAGTAATATTTTTGCTTGAAGATCTTTTAGCTTGGTTGTTGCTCTTAAGAATGGTAATTATTATAATAATTTTATTATAGGAGATTATAATAAAAACATTTTAAATCGCTACAAAAAGCTTTCATATTTCAATACCATAGTTATACTTCCTCAGACGATGGTTGGTAACTGGCGACAAAAATAATTCTTTAGGGAAATTTAAAATCAAATCGTTATCTCATTTCCGAAAGTTAAAGGTTAGGGCTCATGAGGTCAGAATTAAGAATATACTTGTGGGTATGTCTCGATTGACCAATTGAAAGTCAGATCTCCGCTAAATAGAAAGATCAGAGGTGGAGATGAGTGAGTTATTTAATCATATTACGATAAAGCAGCGTTTAGACATGTCATCTTTGTTCGATTGTAGCGAGTATGACGGCGACACGTGTATCAGGATGTAGCTAAATATGACATTCCATTTGTCGAAGTGGTTGGGGAGGTTAATCAGACTTAAAGTTATCAGAAACAATTTTTAAAAATGATTATATATTCAGTAAGCTTCTTAAATGGGCCTGTAGATAAAATTAAAAATGTATAACATCTATATATGTTGCCAATAATACTGAATAGACGGTAAAACATAGCAATATTAAAGTTGAATAAACCAAATAAAGTAATTACCCGTAGTCGCTAGACTATTATATACTAATAAAATGATGGCTATAAAACTGTAATACGTAATTGCTTTTTATAAACAATTTTTTAACTATATTTTAATGCTACGAACTGTGAATTTTTACTCAATTTGTTCTTTCTCTTATTTGAATGGTAATTATTAAAGTTTTATCAATAAATATCCGTGTTCGCTAAATGAAAGATGAAGTAAATATGTTTCCAAAAGTATTAAACATCATGGTATTCATTATTTACACTACTCTCATTATTGTCCTCATCTTTGTCTCCATATTTATTACAACGTTTCGGCCGTTGTATGCTTCGGCCTCCTTCGGTTGGTTGGAATGTCGAACTGAACCCTTTATTTCGCTCACTGGGGTAGGCTGTTCTAGTTCCACATGCCATGTTTAATGTATGTCAGTTAACAATTATCTCCTGTTAATTTCCCTTTGAAAGTTCTCCCCTGCCTTAACCGGGTATTGAACTCACACTCTAGAACAGTCTACCCCAGTGAGCGAAATAAAGGGTTCAGTTCATCATTCCAACCACCTGAAGAAGGCCGGAGCGTACAACGGCCGAAACGTCGTAATAAATATGGCGACAAAGATGAGGACAATAGTCAGAATAATGTAAATAATGTACATAATACCTCATCTCAGAAATATAGAGAGTAATGGTATTCTCAAATATTATATGGAATATGATATATATTGTTTTAAATTATTTACAGTCGAAACAATGTCCTCATCTTCATTATTAGCAAAATGTTATAGTCGTTGGCTCCTCCCAACTCAAGAAATTTAAACCGGAACCCTCAGTGCAGTTATATTGTTTTCCATCTGCCGTCGATATATATCTAAGGATGTCATGTTCCACTGAGAATAATTTTTGGATCGAACTACTTTTCCAATATAGATCCGACTGATAAATCTTCAGCACCCTATCAGTATTGTCTCACAAAGAATCGAATGTAAATTCATTTTTCAAATGAGTATTCAGTTTCTACGCATCTGCCCATTCCTAATAATCATTTTACCCATTCTTTAAAAAAAATATAATCATATTACAACAAGCAAGGCAGTAAAGCCACTAAGACACAAGAGGTTAATGAGTGAGAAAGGTTAAGAAAAGAGAAACATTATTAAGGAGCGAAAACGATAGAAGAGTAATCAAGAAGACATTAGATAGCGATTGTTATGGTGGAACACACCTAGTCTATAGATAATAGACTCTCCCACCTAATATAAGTAGGAGTCAGTGAGGGTCGACTGGGATTCGAATACGAAAGTAGTCAGCTACCACAACTGGATTACTCTGCGTAATACTTATTATAACATGTTCCTAAAGTTTTTGTACGCTGAACCTATTTAGGGCCGAATTTAGTCCAAATACAGTTTCCACTGCGGAAAGTAACTCTGCAACAGCGATTGACATTACAATTTAAATTTTTGAAAATAAAAGTTGATTGAAGCGAGAAATGTGAGAAAACAAACTGTTAGCATATAACTTAAGGTTTTATCTTGCCAAATCAACTGTAAACTGATGAAACTTTACCACCAATTTAGTACGGTGCTTAAATCTGTACAGATTTGTTGCCATATCGAAGATTTCATCAGAACAATGATCATGAAAGTATTTATAGAAAAGTTAAAGGAAGCTACATTACGGCTTAGGGAAAGTGACAGGGTCAACAATATTGCTGATTCTTCTTTCGATTTTATCAAGAATCTCTAAATATATAGCAGGAGTATCAAACCATATGAAGAATGAACGAATGGTAGACTTAAAGAAATATAAAACAGTCGCTGGACAGGAAAATTGTCTAGCACGACGCAGTGAACGAACTTCCTTAGCATCAGACCGAACAATGAATTCAATAATGTTTTTCAAATTCATGTCAGCCGAGAATGTTATCCCGAGTAGCTACTGAAGGTTAGGATTAGTCATTCTGATGGAATGCAGAAAGGGGTCTCTCAGGTGGGTAATAGAGAGCAGTTTAGTGCTTCACCCCATTATTATCAGCCTGTAGGTTATTTTTATGTTCAGCTGTCAATTTGACATTATCAAACCGATCAGACTTACTATTATGACAGGAATAAATACTTTGGTCATCAACATAGATACCGAAATGATAATTGATATAATCAGGAAGATCACTGATAAAAATTAAGGACAAACTACTTCCAAAGATAGAGCCACCTGCATCAATACAAAAAGGTCTAGAAGATTTCAAGACAACTTCATTTTCGCGAATTTTTTTAATTTTTTCACACAGAGCAAGGTGGGAATGTCATTAGTTTGTTTGTTTTGTTTTACGGCATATCAACCTCAATGGGTCATTTAATACCGACAACTTTCTTTCCTGGTAATATTTTGTTTTGTCAATATCTATTTCTGGCAATATTATTTTCCTCAAAAATGTATAGCTGGTAATATTATTTTAAAAAAATGTATTGATGGGAAATATTTTTAAAGTATTGTTGGTAATTTTTTTCTAAAAAAAATAATTTCTGGAAATATGTTTTTTACAAAGTTTTTCTGGTATTAAAACCTATTTTTACACTTTCATAATGATTTTTACCTCAGTTTCGGGGATAACTATTTGCCCATAGCTAGGACCCTAACATTGACATGACTCCGGGTCAGGGTGGACCTGGGAACACCAGCAATTAAGAGGTGGTTTCATGCTCCTTAAAGCCTTCTGATCAGAGGCTTTGCTGTTGGACGTAGTTTATCGTCTTACCCTGGACGCGGATGTAGTTTATCGTCATACCCAGGATGTTGGTATGTCACTAGTACGCAGGGGTTAAAGAGACTGAAGGTGCGAGAAAACCTGGGTATAGAGAGTATTAAGAAGATGAACCGGTTTCAAGAAGATAGGAGATGGCGATTGACAGTGCCTTTAAATTTTTGAAGATTGTAATTTTCAGGGAAACTATTAAACCGAAGTAAGTTCTACAGGCAGGAAGTGCGAGAAAAGAAACTATTGGAGTAGAAGTGGCGGTTACATTTAACTATTTCGACAGTGAAAGGGTGGGGCCTAGAAGCGCGCTTAAATTCACGTAGTCGGGCACCAGGAGAAAGAGCTTGTCAGAGCTGTTGCCATGACAATATTTGTAGAAAAGAAACCTCACGCCTGTGAGGAAGTGACTGAATTCGTGAGGCCAAGTCAAGATCAATTACGTTGCGGATCCTTCTTTGGATTTTGTCATGAACCTCGAGATGAATAGCAGAAGCACCAGACCAGATATAGCAGCAGTATTTAATGCACGAACGAAGGGTAGATTTGTAAATGTACAAGATGGACTCTGACGGGAAAATCTTAACATAAAACATAGTGTCCAAACTTTCCTTGCAGTAGATGCAGCTATTGATTCAAGTCAATTGAAAACGTGAGGTTAAGAAGGCATAATATTTTAGTCTCCAGCAGGTTAGCATCTGATGGCAGGATCGTTTCTCTATGGTTGTTAAATGAGAGCAGTTTCATTTTGGAGACATTAAAATTTACTAGCCATCTTCTGCCCCAATTAACCACTGATTGGGGTCCTTTTCAAGAGAAGCGACCAGGTTAATTTTGTCAGCTTTGACAGATTTTCTACTGAAACAAAAGTAAATGGTGGTGTCATCTGCATAAATGCTTCCTTGGGAACTTATGACCTCAGAGAAAACCTTAATAAAGACTAAAAACAACGAAGGACCTAGATTAGAGCATTCGAGCACACTCACACTCGTGTGAAAGGATCTGCAAGCGAGCCCGTTTGAAACGATCTTCATTTCACGATTTGATAGAAACGATTGGATTAAATCAAATAATCGCCCTGTAATGGCGTAGCTCTTCAAGCTTACATAGAATACAAGTGCGTCAAACCCTGTCAAACGCCTTTGAGATATATAGAGCCACAGCTCGAGCTTCGCCGTAATCATCAAGAGTTTGATATGTATATTCAGTGATGGCGGTTATCCCATCAGCAGTAGACTTGGCAAAACGGAAACCATATTTTTTCGTCAGAGAGTATTTCGTAAGAGGTAAGATGCTTAACCACTTCAGCATTGTTTAAATCCTCGAATTCTTTGCCGAGAATCGGTATGAGACTATTACGACGATAGCTAGAGGGATTAAATTGTTCTCCAGAGTTCTTAAAAACAGGAACTATAGAGGAGGACTTCCAACAGGAAGCAGCAAGCAATAGTTGTAGAGTTTGGAGATAACTAGAGCCAGCTCGGGAGCACATTTCTTTAGGATGACGACAGCTAGGATCCCGTCACCGTCTTATGGGAGTCTAATTTAGAAATGATGTGTGAGCCCATGGTCATTCAGTAGAGCATCTGTTTAATTGGGAAATCAGGTGTGGGTATACAAATGCGTCGCGTGTTGATTTGGAAGAGGATTTTCGAGCAAAACTGTAGATATCAGGAACTCGAGTTGATTGGATAGAAGATGAATTGAGTGCTTGCTGTTGTCTAGAATGGAACTTGCGAGATGCTATACGTTGTTTCATTTTATCAGCAAATAGTAACTTCGCTTCTTTGAGGACACGCTTGCACGCATTACAAGCAGACACAACGAAACGTCTGCTGCAATCAGACGTGTCGCTCTGGTACAACCGGAAGAAGTGATTCTGGGGGGCTATAACGGCCGATGATGCAAGGGAGAACCAATGTGATGAACGCAATTTAACTTAGTATTTCCTTGCTGGAGTGAAAGCATCGATGCCGGTTTTCACCTAGGAGGAGACCTCGGACGCGCATTTATGAACAGGATGATTGAAAACTTCATTCCAAGGAACGTCACGAAGAAAGTCAAGGAACGAGTTCCAATCCGCTAGGATGATTTGAATCTGAAAGACTAAATCAGTTCAAAAATTTCTCAAGAAATATCATAACCTTTTAAAATGTGCAGAAGATCCTTATGCCAAATCTTATCGAATTTCATTATCCTCATGTACAGCTTGATAGTTTCTTTTCAGCAATAATCCTTAATACATAGGAAGATGATATAGAGAAGCGTAAGCTATATTACTGCTCTGAAAGAAGGACCTGCGATGTGAGATGCTTAACTAATACAAAATTGATTAGGGACTCTAGAAGATTGCCAAAATCAGGTGATGGCTAATAGACCAATAGTTAGAAAGGTTAAATCACTTCACCTGATTTCTTAAAGACTGGAAAAGCAAGAGAATTTCCAAGAAGCATAGAGGCATTTATTGTATGGTTTAGAGAGATCTGGAACCAATTCGCGAGGACATTTCTTAAGGAGAATTGCCGTTATAATATCAGGTTCACATGCCTTGTGGGGGTCCAGATTAGAGATGGTAATAAAAACCATGATTGCAATTCTATTGATATCATTCAGGAGGGATTCAGTTTTAAATGGGAAGTCTACGGAGGATCCTCTGGATGAACCAAGAATAGAATTTGAAGAAAATATCCAGGTGAAACATTTCGCTTTATCAACCGATGTTAACACCTCAAATTGATTGAAGAGAGGAAGAATAGAAAACATACTCTTATCTAACACCCTACTACAGAGCCGCCATTAGACGCGAGGGCCAGATTTGGTAGAAGCTATACGGTGCCTCATTGTATCAGCAAACAAAAACGTAGTCCGTTCGGGGAACACATTCACAATTATTACGTGCAGTCACGAATAGCAGTCTGTTGTCATCGCAACTGTCACGCTGGAATAGACGGAAGATTGATTCCTTTGAGATATAGCGACTGAACAGGCCTCTGTGAACCATGGAGAAGACTGGTATTTCCAAGAAGAAACACAGACATTGGTGACGGCTTTGACCCAAAAAGAAACCTCACTGACACAATTCTCTATAAGAACGTTAAAAATATCCATCCAAGGGGCATCTCGAAGAAAGTCACGAAGTGAATCCCAATCAGCATGCTGGTAACGAAATGAAGTCGTGTGAATAGGATGTTCCGTTTTGCCAAGTCTACTGCTGATGGGATAACCGCTATCACTGAATGATCATGAGAGGAACGAACTATTCAAAACAATTTCCTTGAACACATGTAAATTTTAGAAAATATTTATAATAATGCATTTGTTTTGAGAAAATAAAAATTACTGAATCAAGTAAAATAAGTTAATAACATAATAAAATGCGAACTTGGAGACATGTTTGGGAATGTAAAAATTGTTTAAATATCTTCAAACGCCTCCAACGAAAACCTCGTTTTCCACTATTTACAGTATTTACATTCATTCTCTCACGAGATTCAAGACCTCATTTTATTATTATAAGAAGTTGTTGTGAGGGATATGAAAGATCGACCTAATTTAAAGTGAATGAAACATACAACAACATAAATATATGAAAAATTCAAATAAAACACAAAAGTCTTCTTATAAAAACACTTGTATATATATATATATATATATATATATATATATATATATATATATATATATATATATATATATAGTCAAACCTAATGAGCCAGACACATCTACCAAGGTTTCACTTAGGCAGATCGTCAAGGCGGCTTGACGATCTGCCTAAGTGAAATCTTGGTAGGTGTGTCTGGCTCATTAGGTTTGACTAGGTTTGCTCTACGCTTGTATTGAGCTCTTTAGTTAGCTGTTTACTCGTATCGGTGGTTTTTTCTTTGGGCCTTGAACCTGTATCTGTGCGATTATTTTCGACAGACTTTCATGTTCCTGGCTCTTTCTTTTTTTAAAACCTTTTTTCCTTCGTGATTGATTTGGCTATTGTTAAATCAAGAGTTCGAAGGTTTTTCGACACGAGTATAGTTACCTATATATATATATATATATATATATATATGTGTGTGTGTGTGTGTGTGTGTGTGTGTGTGTGTGTGTGTGTGTGTGTGTGTGTGTGTGTGTGTGTGTTATATTCGAAATTCTGAATACAAGCTTGTGTCTACTAGCAAAAGACTATCTAGTGAAAAACAATATGAATTTTTGTACTTATCTGTTTGTTTTTTCAGGAGTCTGAAATCTATGTGTTCTGTTTCCATAACTTCACGGTGCAAAACGAGACAGATACACATTTCCCGCCTAAGGATGTCTTGTGCGGGCCTCGTCAGATCACGTAACTGTTTTTAATTCTTGTGAATATTTATAATTATTTTTCATTGCCATTTATGTTTGTTAAAGGGGATATAACTCTATGTCTGTCGCTACAAACTTTCGGCAATTTTGCCCTTCTACCAGTATCTCTCTATTCTGCTAAGTTAAATTCAAAGTGAACCGTTTATTTAAAATTGTTTAAATCTTTTGAAACTTTGCAGGATTATTCTTTTATAGGTTGTCTTTTATTTCAAATTTCAATTCAACTTTCAAAATTCGAATGTGATCATCGAACGTGAAAGTTAAAAAAATATATAAACCAAGCGCTTTCATGCAACAGATTCATTTATAATGTAAAGAATTCGTACTGAATGTACTTTGAAATATTTATGAACTGAAGTTATAAAGTATTTGCATTGGAAAACTGAAGTTACTGAAATATGTTATTCTCTAAAAGAGTATTGTAATAATATGCTGACGTCAGCAAATGGAGTATTCACTCTATTCACAATTACCTTTAGAATAATTCAACAAAATATTTTAAATGAAGTTTATTTTTAGTAACATATCTTGAGTCTCAAATCAATAACACAAACACTAAAAGAACAATATCACCTAAAAGATTTGGTTTGGTTTGGTTTGTTTTGTTTTACGGCATATCAAACACAATGGTTATTTAATGCCGGTAATTTTTATTGTTGGTAATATTTTCCTTCAAAAATATATTGCTGGCAATATTTTTCCTTCAGAAATCTATATCTGGTAATATTTTTTCCTTCAAAAATGTATCGCTGGTAATATTTTTCAAAAGATGTACAGCTGGCAATCTTTTTTTAAAATCTATAGCTGGCAATAATATATTGCTGGTAATAATTTTTCCTCAAAAAGTTTATTGCTGTTATTAAAACCTATTTTACACTTTCATAGTGTTTTGACCGCAGTTCAGGGCTTAACTATTTGCCTATAGTCGGGACCTCAACAGGTGCCGCCACGGTGGTTCAGGGTGGAACTGGGAATACCAGCAATTAAGAGGTGGTTCCACGCTCCTCAAAACCTAATGATCAGAGCCCCTGCTACTGGACGCAGTCTATCGTCTTTCCCAGGATGCGGATGCTGTTTATCCTCATACCCAGGACGGTCAACTAAAAGGGAAAGCGTTAATATACAGTGATAGATTGTTCACGTTCCGCTGTTCAGGTCTCGAGATATCTCATCTTGTTCTTTCTAGTAAAAAAATTAAAAATAAGGAGGGCGAGAAATAAGCAGTAGTAAAAAAAAAAAAGAAAACCTGATATCCTAGAAATGAGCAGCTGAATGAGACAAAATCAACCCACCCACCCCAGATTAAATAAAGGGTTCAGTTTGGAATTTCTTGAAGACATATGGACTGACAGACATCTGAAAAAGGCCGTAGGACATAGTGGACCATACGTTGCGATAATAGCAAAAATCATGTACACGGTTTCACGAATACACATAATCTAAATGATCGTAACCCCTCATCCCCGAAATTCATAGAGAAATGGCAAATACATTAATGATATATGAATACAATCCCTTACAATACGCTCCCCAAATTGTATAACTTTGCGCTTGCTTAAGCATCTCATGAAACCAAATATAAATCAATTATATATAAATGCAATCCGTTTCAGTATGTTGCCAAACGTGTATAGTTGCATATTTGCTTAATCATTCCATGGAAGATTATATAAATTAATTATGTATTAATACATGTCATTTCATTATGTTCACGAAAGGATATACGTTTAGAGTTGCTTCAGCATTTCAGGAAAGATCATATAAATTAATTACATATGAATAAAAGCCATTTCATGATGTTACGAAATGTACATATCTTCATGCTTGTTTAAGTATTTCAAGAAACACTATAAGAATTAATTTATGTAATATGTAATATAATAATTGACGTAGATTATTTTAGAAAGAGTATATAGGTTTAAAAAACTGAATATATACATATATATATATAGTTGTATATTTAGGCAGCAATCCTTCTTTTATGCAAGTTTCATTAAAAACGACAGACAAGGTACTATGGTTAAGTTTTTTATTGAATTTTTCTTGTGTACGAACAAGAGCTTTCTTTACTGGACAAAGGGTGTGTAAGAAATGTCCAAATGTTTTATTTTTCCGAGCGCTTTCGGCTATACCTTTAGTTCTTACACACCCTTTGTCCAGCAAAGAAATCTCTTGTTCGTACACAAGAAAAATTCAATAAAAAACTTAACCGTAGTACCTTGTCTGTCGTTTTTAATGAAACTTGAATATATATATATATATATAAATCGGGTGTAACAGCAAAATTGTCCATGTGCTAGATTATACTTTTAATCGTTGTGTCTTTGAAATGATTAAAGATATTTTACTGGAATTCTCCGAGCTTTTTTATAACGCTATTGGGCTCTAGTTTGAACAATAAGAATATATGATTACTCTACACGCTTAACAGAAGAATTGGCATGAAATCGATTGTAACGAAAATGATATGTTCATTATTAATTAATCATAGCTAAGGATGGGAAGCTCATGAAGGATTGAAATAAAGTTCAAACATATATATATATATATATATATATATATATATATATATATATATATATATATATTATCCAGGATCATTTTCTAACTTATTCAAGACGATCATCGCCCTCTCTAACCTTCTAACGTTCTGCCCTGATTTCATTTTAAGACTTTTTCACTGTTCTTCAAATTGTCATAGCCAAAACCTCTCTCTCAAGTGTCAAAAGTCTTATGGATTGAGTTAGATGTTTTCTAATAGATCTCTTTCGGTCTAAGTTGAAATGATTATCCCTCTTTCTGTTGTGACCTTCTGATCCAGTTGTTCTCGCTACTGTTCTCTTGATTGTTCTTGAATGGTCTTTGAAGATGGAAGCCGGAGTATGAATTTTGGTACCATTACTGAATTATTTTCTTGCTCTCGCCATTCCTCAGTTGAGAAGATAGTCGGGCTGGCACAAAAGGATTTTGAACTGTTCTCTTTCTAGCTGAATAACTGAAAGTGATTCTTGCGAAAAAGACGTCAAGATGGCTAAACTGTTAATCGGAAAACTCATCGCTGTTCTGCCAGCCATTTTACACAAGAACATTAGGTCGGTTATTCTCTGATTTCCTTTGCCCCTCTTGCCTTCAACCTGTCTGTAGAGTGTTAAATTATTTCAACCCCATTTTCTTCCTTATGTGTCCTAAACATGTGGAGACCATTGACCATCATCGTTCTGAATGGATACGCCACATGAAAGGAGACACCATTAAAATCTTTATATAGTGTAAAACCTAAGTTTAAATTATGATTGTTGACATTATACAGACACACACACACACACACACATACACACACACACACACATATATATATATATATATATATATATATATATATATATATATTCATACACGTATGTATGTATATCCATGTTTCATTAAAAACGACGGACAAGGTACGACGATTAAGCTTTTTATATAATTTTTCTTGTGTTCGAACAAGAGCTTTCTTTTCTGGACAAAGGGTGTGTAAAAACCGTCCAAATGTTTTATAGTTCCAACCGCTTTCGGCTATACCTTTAGCCATTATAAAGGATGATTCAATTTTTCAGCTTAATTGAGTGTGTCCATTATGTGTATGTCTTAGTGTGTAATAGAGATGTTTTTAATTTCCGAATACGGTTAGCACTTTGTGACCTTGATCGTAGTTAATATTTTTAACGGTTGGCTTTTTCTTTTTTTTTATTATTAAAGCTTCCACTATTTTAATCTATTTTACAGGTGGATGAAGTTATTATAAAAAATATTCTCTTCTGGTTACAAAGTGCGTAAAAACTGTCCAACTCTGTCCTTGAATTAAAAAACCTGTACGAATGCAAGAAAAATGAAATAGCTCCATCGTAGTACCTTGTCAGGCGTCTTTAACTTAACATGTGTAAAAGAGAGTTTGCTGCCTAATTACACAATTATGCATATATATATATATATATATATATATATATATATATATATATATATATGTATATATATATATATATATATATATATATATATGTATATATATGTATATATATATATATATATATATATATATATATATATATATATATATATATTGACTAAAATATTGACCCTGAAGATGAACAATGATGTTCGAAAGCGCTAGGTCATCGTATGGACAATACATATTTCGAAACTATTTTCAAATAAAAAGTCTCATTAGAGAATATGAGAAAATTCAAAAGAAAATATGTAAGACTATGTTGTCTTTAACATTCAACACTACATGTTTGAAAGAAAAGTTGCTGCCAAATTACACATATATATATATATATATATGCCTAATTACACAATTATGCATATATATATATATATATATGTGTGTGTGTGTGCGTGTATGTGCGTGTGTGTGTGTGTGCGTGTGCGTATGCGTGTGTGTCTGTGTGTGTATATTTGTGTGTGTGTGTGTGCATGTGTGCTTAAAGACAACTATCGAATAATTTACCTATGTTTTAATGTACGCAAATATGCAAATATATATATTGGGAAATACACGAACACACGCAAACACACGCAAACACACGCGCGTGTGTATATGTGCATCTATGTTCATGTGTGTGTGAGAGAGAGTGTGTGTACATGTGAATATAAGCAAGTTTCTATTGAAATTTATTTCATCATTTTTCTCGTTATCAAATCACTTTTAAAACTCGGCAATAACTTGTTTATCGTCTTTATTGCGATGGCATCTGCCAGACCAGTGGCTCCACCTGTCGGCAAGTGTGAACGCTAGACATTGGCCACTCCTTTCCCTGTTTTATTTTCAGTGCATATTTGCGTAAGACAATCTCTGATTTAATAAACTTTGATGGAATCTAAAATGACGAACACAGACTAAAAATATATGAAGGAAGAGGAAAACAGAAAGAATGAGACGAGGGAAAAGGACAGCAATTTGAATATTTTAAAGAACGTCACGGACAGAAGGGAAGTAGAGAAAAAAAGGAGAAGACAACAGAAGAAGAATAAGAAAAAGAGAAGAAGAAGAAGAAGAAGAAGAAGAAGAAAAAGAAGAAGTAGTAGTTGACAGAAGAAGAAGAAGAAGAAGAAGAAGAAGAAGAAGAATTAAAAGACAGAAAAAGAAGAAGAAGTAGACGAGAGAAGAAGAAGAAGAATTAAAAGACAGAAAAAGAAGAAGAAGTAGACGAGAGAAGAAGAAGAAGAAGACAGAAGAAGAAGAAGAAGTAAAAGACAGAAGAAAAAGTATAAGACAGAAGAAGAAGAAGAAGAAAAAGATAGAAGAAGAGGAGCAGAAGAAGAAGTAAAAGTCAGAAGAAGTAGTAGTAGAAGACAGAAAAGAAGAAGAAGAAGAAGAAGTAGAAGACAGAAGAAGAAGAAGTAAAAGACAGAATCAGAAGAAGTAGTAGAAGATATGAGAAGAAGTATAAGACAGAAGAAGAAATAAAAGACAGAAGGAGGAGAAGAAGAATAAGAAGAAGAAGTAGAAGACACAGGAAGAAGTAGAAGACAGAAAAAGAAAATGAAGAAATAAAAGACAGAAGAAGAAGAAGTAGGAGACAGAAGAAAATGAAGATGAAGAAGAAGAAGAAGAAGAAGAAGAATAAGAAGAAGAAGAAGAAGTACAAGACAGAAGAAGAAGTAAAAGACAGAAGAAGATGAAGTAAAAGACAGAAGAAGAAGAAGAAGATAATTAAACATAAAATACGAATAAAATAAATATAATAAAGAAGGAGAAAACAGGAAATAATAGAAGAAAATAGAATCAGCTAATAGAAGAACAAGAAAGAAAATTGAAGAATATAAGAGAAAAAGAAGAAAATACTATAACATGTTAGAAAATGTAATAGAAAAGCACAAGAAAATAGAAAAAGATAATAGAAGAAAATAGAAGATTCGAAGAAAATAATAGAATAGGAAGAAGAAGATAGAAAGAAATGAGAGATAATAAAAGAGGAATAAAATAGAAGATAATTGTTGTAACGTAGGGAAGATTATAGAATAGAATAAGGAAAACAAAAGGTTGGTAATGAACGATAAAACTTAGGACAAGAACAACACGTATAAGATTCGCCAGCGGCGCGTAGAAGAAGTATTCAACTGCTCGAAGTGAGTCAAGTTAATTCCACAATGAATCTTCAACTGCAGGACAACTACGAACTGCCCACGCGAATTTAATATGGGATATCCAAGCCGTAGGTTAGGCCCAAAATTCCAAACCTAGAGATCCCTATATTGCGCTGCTTTGAACCTCTATCTAGAGCAGGAATAGACGGATAGGAACGAGAATAAGATGACACAAAATAAAGAAGGTGATGAGGAGATCTGACCAAAAGAGATATAAACAGGAAGAAGATGATATAAGAAAATATTAAAAGCAGTGATGCAGAAGAAAAGATCTTAAAAACAAGTAATTTATTAATAAGTTGAAAAATGATCTTTCGATAGGAAAAAAAGTAAAAAGAATTGGAAGTTCTAAGAAGCTGAGATGATAAAATGCGCTGCTAAAAGTCTAGACGTTAAAAGACAGATACAAATGGTTGTCTACAAAAAGAATTTAAAAAAAAAGATGAGAGAGAACAGGCGGTATAAAATAAGTTGTGGGAACAAAAGTTGACAGAGGGATGCGGGCGTGAAGGAAATACATTAAAAAAAAGCTATCTGAAGGGAATAAGAGGACAGGAAAATAACAGAACGTGTAAAAGATGAAATGAAAGGGAAGGAAAACGAAATGAAAGATGGGACGAAACGGGAGAATAAAAATATGAAGCGTAATGAAGTTGATAAAAATGGAAATGTACAAAAAAAAAAACGAAAAACGAAGAAATATCAGCGGTAAATAGCAAGACAGAAGTGATCAGAAGAGAAAGGAAAAGATTATATTATCAAGAGCGCAAACGTTGTTTTTTTTAAATGCAAGTTTAGTTCGGGAAATAGCAAACCCGGGAAAGAGTCGAACAAAGGTGGCGACAATAGACGAGCTGAAAAGGAAGAAGATTGTGTTAAATACATTGCTTAGCAACAAAATGGTGGAAGCTCTGAGTAAAATTACATTACCTTTTTTAATTTCTTCCGTTTTTAATAAAATGGTTTTTAACTGGAATGAAAAGAAAACACAAAACAGATAAACTCATATAACAAAGCAAAAAAACGGAAAAAGAAATATGAGGAAGACTACATCAGTAATAATCCTGAAGAAATACCTGTGTCAGTCATACTGATAATAATTGCACGAGAAGAAGTTAATAAAAGAGGATAATAATAATAAGAAAATCGAAAAAAGACAATAGAGGATTATAGAGAGAAGAAAATAGAAGAAGGCAATAGAAGTTATACAAAAGAAAATAGAAGTCAATGGAAGTTATAGAAGAAGAAAATTGAAGAAGGCAATAGCAGATTATAGAGGAAGAAAATAGAAGAAGGCTATAGAGGATTATAGAAGAGAATAGAGGAATGCAATAGTAGATTATAGCGAATTAAATAGAATAAGGCAATAGAAGTTATAGGAGAAGAAAATAGAAGAAAGCAATGGAAAATTATAGGAAAGAAAACAGAAGAAGGAAATAGAAGATATAGACGAAGAAAATAGATGAAGGCAATAGATGTTATAGAGGAGAAGATAGTAGAAGTCAATAGAAGATTATTGAATAAAATAATATAAGAAAGCAATAGGGCATTATAGGGAAATAAAATAGAATTTATAGGAGAAGAAAATAGTAAAAGGCAATAGTAGATTATAGAAGAAAAAAATAGAAGAAGTCAATAGAAGTTATAGGAGAAGAAGAAAATAGAAGACAATAGTGGATTATAGAGAAGAAAATAGAATGTGGCAATAGAAGTTATAGTAAAGAAATAGAAGGCAATAGAAGTTATAGTAGGAGAAAATTGAAGTAGGCAATAGTGGATTATAGAGAAGAAAATAGAATGTGGCAATAGATGTTATAGTAAAGAAATAGAAGGCAATAGAAGTTATAGTAGAAGAAAATAGAAGAAGGCAATAGAAGTTATACAAAAGTAAAATAGAAGGCAATAGAAGTTATAGAAGAAAATTGAAGAAGGCAATAGTACATTATAGAAGAAGAAAATGGAAGAAGGCAATAGAAGATTATAGTAGAAAATAGAAGAATGCAATAGAGGATTATAGAGAATTAAATATAAGAAGGCAATAGAACTTATAGAAGTAAATAGAATAAGGCAATACAAGATATAGTGAAGAAAATAGACGAAGGCAAAAGAAGTTATAGAGGAGGAAAATAGTAGAAGGCATTAGGAGATTATAATAGAAGAAAATAGAATAAGGCAATAGAAGTTATACAAAAGACAAATAGAAGCCAATAGTAGTTATAGAGGAAGAAAATAGAAGAAGGCAATAGAAGTTATAGAAAAATATTAGAGAAGAAAGCAAAATAATTTGTAGAAGAAGAAAATAGAATAGGGCAATAGAAATGATAGACGAAAATAATAGAGGAAGGCAATAGAAGTTATAGAAGAAGAAAATAAAAGAAGGCAATAGATGTTATAGTGGAGAAGATAGTAGAAGTCAATAGAAGATTATTGAATAAAATAATAGAAGAAGAAAATAGAGGATTATAGAGTAAGAAAATAGATGAAGGAAATAGAAGTTATCGGAGAAGGAAATAGTTGAAGGCAATAGACGATTATAGGGAAGTAAATAAAATAAGGCACTAGAAGTTATACTAAAGAAATAGAAGAAGGCATTAGTAGTTATAGAAGAAGAAAATAGAAGAGTGCAATAGAATATTATGGAAGAAGAATATAGAAGGCAATAGAATATAATATAGTAGAAGAAAATAGACGAAGGCAATAGAAGATTATCGAAGAAGAAAATAGAAGGCAATAGAAGATTATAGGAGAAGAAAATAGAAGGCAATAGAGGTTTATAGAGGAAAAAAATTGAAGAAGCCAATAGAGGATTATAGTTGGCAATAGAAGATTATAGAGAAGAAAATAGAAGATTATAGAGAAGAAAATAGAAGATTATAGAGAAGAAAATAGAAGTAGGCAATAGAAGATTATAGAGAAGAAAATAGAAGATTATAGGGAAGAAAATAGAAGATTATAGAGAAGAAAATAGAAGATTATAGGGAAGAAAATAGAAGATTATAGAGAAGAAAATAGAAGATTATAGGGAAGAAAATAGAAGATTATAGAGAAGAAAATAGAAGTAGGCAATAGCAGATTATAGAGAAGAAAATAGAAGATTATAGAGAAGAAAATAGAAGATTATAGAGAAGAAAATAGAAGTAGGCAATAGAAGATTATAGAAAAGAAAATAGAGAAGAAAATAGTAGGCAATAGAAGAAAAAGAAGGAAAATGAAGAAATAGAAGAAGATAAGAAGTAGAAAATATAAGAATACAAAAGAACAGAAAAGTAGGCAATTAAAGAGGAAAAAATAGAAAGTAATAGAAGAGAGATTTTTTGGCTATTAATTACCGACAAAAAACGAAGTCTTACAACACACACGCATTTGACCCAAACCTGGAGGGAAAGCGATACGCGCCTTTTTTTTAAAAAAAAAAAAAGAAACAGATCCGGTCAGTATACATCTGAATACTTTATAATATGTTGAGTCCGACCAAGTCAACGAACGATAAGCATCAAAAAGAAATATCGATTTTTAATCATAATTAAATGTAAAATAAGCTCGAACTTTAAGATGGTAATCTTTTAACATATATAAGCGAGACCAAAATAATATAGTTCTTGGTAATTTTTTAAAATAATTTCACCGCAAGCAAGGTTATAAAGACACTAAGACTTGAGGGTTTACTGGATCTGAATGAAACTAAAATAAAATCCTCAAGGAGATATGCCAATAAAAGAACCGGGACAAAAGAGACAGAAGATGACGATTGATATTGCATTTAATTTTTTTTTTAAATCAAAGCTAACTGGACAGCAAGAAGACGGACGAGAGATCCACAAGCGAGAAATGCGAGAGAAAAAACTGTTAGCAAAGAACTTACGATTACATCTAGCCATTTGAACTGTAAAATGACGAGACCTTGGTGCCATTCTAGTAGTAAGCTTAGACTCGTAAAGTCGAGGTACTAAAGGGGAATGCTCATCGGAGCTGTTGCCATGAAAACATTTATAGAAAATGCACAGGACAGCTTCGTTAGGGTGGCGGTAAAGTGGCTGAAGCCGAGATGCCAGGTAAGAATCAATAACATTGCAGATTCTTTGGATTCTATCAAGGAGCTGTAAATACATTTCGGAAGCACTAGATCAGATGTGACAGCCATATTCAATGCATAGCCGAATGGAAAACATTTAAAGGTGAAAGATTATGTCGATAAAAATTCTCCAACATGATACAGTGAAACTGTTAGCAAACAAACCTAGAAATTGATTAAATACCAAAAAGGCGCAATGATTCAATCTCTTCGAGGTCATCTTCAGTGCTTGTCTGTTCAAAAATGATCTTTTAAAAAGGAGCAGTTTCGTTTGTGAGGCATTAAAATTAACAAGCCATTTCTTGCACCAGTTAACAAGGATTGAAGGTCATTTTTTATATCAGCTGCCAATTTGACCTTATATAACCTATCAGAATTACTATTAAGACAGTAAACAGTTACGTCATAAACATACATACAAAAATAAGTAATAAAGAAAGTGGGTAATAATAATAATAATAATAATAATAATAATAATAATAATAATAATAATAATAATAATAAGAAGAAGAAGAAGAAGAAGAAGAAGAAGAAGAAGAAGAAGAAACAGAGTATGAGCCCTAAACTCCTTGGCTCTCCCTGTGGTGCAATACATTTTCAACTTCCTTAACTGGACCGTAGCTGACATTAAGCGAATGAACGCCAAAACAAGAAAGCTCCTCACTTGCCACTACATGCATCATCGTAAGGCTGATGCTTTTCGTCTGTATGTGCCTAGATCCGAAGGAGGCAGAGGATTAGTTCAACGAGAACTGTCTTACAAAATACATCAATTGGTTTTCAAAGATACCTGGAAACTACTGAAGAGAGAAGGATGATCTGTGTCAAAGAACATGTCAGAGTAAGAAACTTCATTCAGTAATAAAGGAAGCCAACAAGTTCAAAATGGAGTTTAAAATGGATGAAGAAATGCAATTTAAGCATAATACACCGACTTCAGCTGTAAAATACTTAAAAAAGAAGGCAAAGGCAACTGGCCATATACGAAAACGATGGCAAGATAAACCGCTTCACGGCCAGTCCTCTGCCCGTACCAAACGAGCTGCAGACAAACCCCGTACCAATCAGTAGCTACATAATGTAATATTAAAAGCTAAAACTGAAAGTTATTCTTGTTGCACAAGACTAATGTTTGCGAACTAGGAATTACCAAGTACCCATACTGAAAAATTGTGTCAGGACAAAATACAAATTCTGTGATACAAGATGGTCAATTGTTTCTGGATATTTATCCAGAAACAAATAACCATCTTGTATCAGACTGCACGGTATTGGCACGCACTGAATATAAAATCTGGCATGAGGGAGTGGGCAAATATCTGCACTGGAAAATATGCAACATTTACAGAACGGAAACTGTAAGAAATTGGTGTGAACACCCGATTACGGAAGTAGGATCCGTAAAAAATTTATGGGACTTTACAATGCACATAGACAGAACAATCAAAGCTAATCACCCAGGCATCGTGATTAGAAACCGCAAAGAAAAAAATGTGCCTTCTTATTGACATGACACGCTCTGTATACTGTAATGTATCTTTGAAGTTCTTCAAAGAACTACAAAAATGCATAGGCATTGAAAGCGAAATCTCAAAAAATTGTTACATGAGGACATCAACAATTCCTGTTGCAGTTGGAGCCCTTGGATTAATTGGAAAATATTCCAATAGACTCATTGAAGGGTTTCCTGGTAGCACATGCATTAAAGAAATACAAAACTGGTTCTCACAAGTACGGTCCAAACCTTACGAGGGTTTTATCTATGTAAAATATGTCTGTTTTTTTTTTCAAAACTGCTCAGTGAAAAATGCCATGATGCCATTTCTGACCTTAGATCTCTGGTAGGGACCCAGAAAGAAATGATTATACACCAGAAATCAAAAGAAATAATAATAATAATTAATAATAATAATAATAATAATAATAATAATAATAATAGTAATAAAGAAACTGGTATGAACACCACCCACACCCGGTTACGGATATAGGACCTGTTACAATTCTATGGAACTACACAATACACACTGACAGAACAATCAAAGCCAACCGCACAGACATTGTTATTAAAGACCACAAACAAAATAAGTGCCTCCTTATTCATATGGCAGTTCCTGCAGACTGAAATATATCTTTGAAGATATTCAAAAAGCTGTCAAAATACATGGAACTTGAAATCGAAATCTCAAAAATATAGCACATGGAAATCTCTGTTGTAGTTGGAGCTCTAGGATTGGTTGGAAAAGATTCCAGTAGACGAATTGAAGGGATTCCTGGAAGCCCATGCCTCAAAGAAATACAAATAAATATACAGTCCACACTTTACGGAGGGCTTTATCTATGTAAAGTAAATATATATACATATACACACACACACACACACACACACACACACACACACACACATATATATATATATATATATATATATATATATATATATATATATATATATATATATTCAGTGGAAAGTGTCTTGATGCCATTTCTAACCTTAGGACCCGGAAAGAAATGTATACGCCAGAAATCAAAGGAAATAAAAATAATAATAAATGTCCAGAGATAACATGACTGGCATTATTCCAAATCTTAAATGAGTGGATATGTTAACATGTTAATATGTCACTATTTACATTATTCGGACTATTGTCTTCATCTTTGTTGCCATAGTTATCACAACCTTTCGACTGTTGTACGCTCCGGCCTTCTTCAGGTGGTTGGGATGTCGAACAGGAGATAACTGACATCTATTAGACATGGCACGTGGAACTAGAACAGTCTACTCCAGCGAGCGAAATAAAGGGTTCAATTCGACATTCCAACCACTTGAAGAAGGCCGGAGCTTACAACGGCCGAAACGTTGTGATAAATATGGCAACAAAGAAGAGAACAATAGTCCTAATAATGTAAATAGTGTCGATAATACCTCATCTCAGAAATATAGAGAGATAATGTCAATATGTTGTTCAGTAACATAGATTTCCCTTACTGAAACTCTGTCTAGATACGTCACCAGTCGTGTACTTCATGACTTCCGATCTTAACTGATTAGGGCTGTTAACTTACGCATGATTTTTCTTGGTTAATTAAGATGGACTACTGTAAATGTCCTGTTCAGTAACAACAGACGTGATTGTTACATACCTGACATTAACCAGTGGGGCATGTTCTATTAGTGTTGAATTTTTTCATCTCTGATTCTGAGCCGGTGGGTAACATGATTACCGGGTGTGAACGGGTGTTCTTTTTCTTAAATTTGAAGAATGAGTCAGGCAAGGTGACTTGCGAGTCACATTTATATAACTGGGAACACCCTCATTTAATTACAGTTTTAAAATAAGACATCAATTTCCTGGTGAATATTATTTATAATGTTTGGCTATTAACTACCAGAGAAAAAAACGAAGTTTTACAACATATACGCATTTGACCCATGAATAGAGGGATATGGATACATGTCATTTTGAAGAAACAGACGACGTTATGCCGATTTCATTTTCTCTGGTACCTGCAACGCTTGGGGCATATTTACTAAGAATATCATTTAAAAAAAATAAGAAAATAAAAAACCAGTAATCCGGCTATAAATACTGAGTAGCCAAACGACTCTTCTAATTTAATAAGTTATAAAAAGTCTTAAAGGTGGTAAAATACTTCGGTTAAAATAGAGTCCATTGAAAAGCGAATGAGATTACTTGTCCCAACCAATTCTGATGTAAGTCCATAATCTATAATCATACTGGAATTATAAGAGACATCATAGATATAGACCTAGATAGATAGATAGATAGATAGATAGATAGATAGATAGACCTAGATAGATAGATAGATAGATAGATAGATAAATATAGACCTATATATATATATATATATATATATATATATATATATATATATATATAGTTTAGGAAAAACTAGGTAATCCGTATGGGTAGACCCAATGAGGATAGAATCCAGAGAGCTCAATGTAAATCAGAGCTAATAATTTAAATAAAAACAGACCACTTTAAGGTTCCATATAATAAATTATTTCACCACAGCCCTTCCAAAGGACAGTGGATCATCAGATTTATTTCCAAAGTTGAAATGAAAAAATGAAAATATATTTACACATTTATGACGGGCAACAATAAGGAAACTCACGAAGTGGGGGCAGTGTAGGGAGGTAGAGAGACAGCGTTGAGTTAGATGTAACATTTCTATTGTTTCAAATTTAAATATTCGCTGAAATCTAGACATTGACACTTTAAATCTGTTAACGGAAGTTATATCTTGATTAGGAAGTGGGATAGAGAGAAATATATATATATATATATATATATATACATATATATATATATAGAGAGAGAGAGATAGATAGATAGACATAGATAGATAGATAGATAGATAGATAGACATAGATAAATAGATAGATAGACCTAGATAGACAGATATATAGATATAGACCCTATATATATATATATATATATATATATATATATATATTTATATATATATATATATATATATATATAGATAGATAGATAGATAGATAGATAGATAGATAGATATAGGCCTATATATATATATATAGATAGATAGATAGATAGGTAGATAGATAGATAGATAGATAGATAGGTACAGGCCTAGATAGATAGATAGATAGATAGATAGATAGATAGATAGATAGACAGAGTCAACGACGAAATTATTCGTACACCCATCAATTTTGAATATTTTTTATCCATTTCTCAGAATCTAATGCTCATATCTTGCCAAATCTTTTATATGTTAATGAACACAAAAAAAGAATAAAAATCTCAATTTTCAGAACAATAGTTTAAATACAACAAATTTGACTGACGAATTATGCAAAATAAAAAAGACAGTTATTCGTACTGTAGAAATTGATTGATTCAGGTAAGTATAAGTAATTTACATAAGTATTTTATCGGCGAAGTCTTCTAAACAATTTATTCAGTAGAATATTTGTGATAATTCCAGCAAAGCACATCACGTGGTACACAGAGTGTTATCATTGTTATTCTCACGTTAACAACTCTATGGGGAAGACAAAGAGGCTTGGCGTTAACTCTAGATAGAGAATTATTAACTTACAAAAGTCAGGAAATAGTTACAGCGCTATTTCAAACCGGTTAGCTATCCCTAGATATACGGTACAGAAGTTTAAACAGTTTGGCACGACAGAGAATTTGCCTGAACGTGGAAGAAAACTCAAATTGTCACCAAGAACTACACGAAAATTTCGGTCAGCAAAATACATTCAGGACTTAGAATGTGAAACCATTGAAGAATGGGAGAAAATAGCAGAAATGATTAGTTCAAATATCATCAAAAAATTCAGAAAACGATTGTACCAAGTTATAAAGATGAGAGGCGATTCTACCGACTGTTAATATTGTGAAAATTCTTCAAGTTTCTCTATTTTTCATACTATACAAATAATTTTGTCTTTCCCTATTTTGCATATTTCGCCTGTCAAATTTGTTGTATTTAACCTATTGTTCAGAAAATCGTGCTTTATATTTCTGTTTTGTGCTTATTAACATAAAATATGGCATCATACAAGCATTAGATTCCTAAAATGGATGAAAATATTCAAGATTGATGGGTGTACGAATAATTTCGTCGTTGACTGTAGATAGATAGATAGATAGATAGAAAGATAGATAGATAGATAGATAGATAGATAGATAGATAGATAGATAGATAGATAGATATTATTTTGAGTCATAAGTAATTTCCTTATTTGTGAACAGTTGTAATGACGAATGTATCATTCTAACAATATACGTGGCAGTTACAATAATATTTTGGGTCTATTAACTTTCACCCTATGCAAGTCGGGATGCCACTAGCACGCAAGGGGTTAAAGAGAGGGGTGCAAGAGTAAAAAGCGTGATAAAGGAAAGGATAAAGAGAAAGATAGGGAATAGATCAAAGCATCTGGGGATATCGATTAACATTACATTTGAATAGTTGGAGATTATAGCTATCAGCGAAACAAGTTATAGGAAGGGAACTCCACAGACTCCATGATTAATAGTTTCGACACTGAAAGTGTGGGATCGAGATGCCAGCCTAGTTGCACGTTTAAATTCGTGCAGTTTGGGAAGTAGCGAAAGTAGGACGTCGGAGCAGTTACCGTGAAAATATTTGTAGAGAGAGTGACAGTAGACGAGATGCCAGATCAGGGCCAATAACATTGCATATCCGGTGCCACCAGAAAATATATGGCAGCAGTATTCTATGCAAGAGCGAATGGTTAATTTATATATTTGAAGGATGGACTCGGAGGAGAAAGATTTTCTGGCGTGACACAGGGAATCAACTTTAATTTCTTATTATTTAGACGCCAGTGGGTGAGTCTATAGTTGGTTAAATGAAGAATATTCTACTTCTTCATGACAACGCAAGGCTGTATAGAGGAAGAATGACACATGAAAAATGATGGAACTCAGATGGTCTGTTCACCTGACCCGGCACCAACCGATTATAACTTGATTCGCTCGCTGCAGAATTCTTTGATGGTGAAAACATTGTTCGGTGATAAACAAATTCAAATGCTCGTCGATAATGTTTTAAGAAAAAAAAACTAGATTTTTTTTTGTTTTTTTTTTCCAAATTGCATCAAAGATCTACCTGATAAGGGGTCAACCAGCCATTGTAAATATGGGGGGGTACATAAATGAATAAAATATAGATATTCTATATTATCAAGTTTAACGTTTATAAACAAAATAGGTAATTATTTATGGCACAAAGTATTAGGTTGGTGCAAAAATAATGTCGTTTTTTGACGTTCAAATTCATGTGAGAAAACGACATTATTTTTGCACCAACCTAATAATATTTCTGTTTTAATTCCCGAAAAACAAGTGAAACTTATGATATATTACAGAAAAGAGAAGACTGCAAAACATGTCGTCAATAATCAAAATAATCCGATCAAATGTAAACGAGTGATGACCAATAATGTATCAATTTCACGGCCCAGTACAAGACTGTGTTTCTTGTCATGAATCAATTACCTATATT
>OZ038488.1:87773888-87796388 GCA_964036315.1 Acanthosepion esculentum
CAGAATTGTCCTTCTTCTAGACCAGTTGCCATCCAATCTGTCCTGCTATTTACCCATAGCTGGAGGTAAATATAAATATAAATACATATATATATATATATATATATATATATATATATATATATTTTAGAATTGGACATAGTCCGACAATTTATTTAAAGACATTTATATATATTATGTTTAACGTTCTTTTTATAGATACAAGTATTTAAGCAAATGCTCTGTTTTATAATAAAAAGTATTAAATAACATTTACCGGCCTGAATGTCCGAGAAAATTTCATAGAAAATTTTCGCTCTCCGACAGGAATCGAACCTGTATCCTATACGGAACCATCATCGCGCGAAGTGCCTTAACCTTTCGGCCACAGAGCAGCGTCTGGTTAGCATGGTCGATTTTACTATCTTTAAACTTAAATCTGACATTTATCGGCCTGAATGTCGGAGAAATTTTCATAGAAAATTTTCGCTCTCCGACAGGAATCGAACCTGTATCCTATACGGAACCATCATTTCGCGTGATGTGCCTTAACCTTTCGGCCACAGAGCAGCATCTGGTTAGCAAGGTCGATTTTACTATCTTTAAACTTAAATCTTCCATGAATCTCTTCTATTCATATCTGCTCTAGTGTATCAAATGTAAACAAATGACGTCATATATTTTAGAATTGGACATAGTCCGGCAATTTATTTAAAGACATTTATATTATGTTTAACGTTCTTTTTATAGATACAAGTATTTAAGCAAATGCTCTGTTTTATAACAAACAGTATTAAATAACATTTACCGGCCTGAATGTCCGAGAAAATTTTCGCTCTCCGACAGGAATCGAACCTGTATCCTATACGGAACCATCATCGCGTGATGTGCCTTAACCTTTCGGCCACAGAGCAGCATCTGGTTAGCAAGGTCGATTTTACTATCTTTAAACTTAAATCTTCCATGAATCTCTTCTATTCATATCTGCTCTAGTGTATCAAATGTAAACAAATCTTTAAACTTTATAATAAACAGTATTAAATAACATATATATATATATATATATATATATATATATATATATATATATATATATATATATATATATATATATATATATATATATATATATATATATATATATATATGTTGAGTCTGATACACTCTTGTAAGATGAATGGAGCCAAAACGTCGCCATCACTAGCGATCATTTCTAAACACCTTCGTTATCACCCTTAAACTTGTTCAGCTCTTTCCGAAGCCTTGGAACTGTCTTCAGATTGACACCCAAACACTCTGAAATGTTCGTAATGGAGAGAACGCCAAGCACTACATCATGCCGTTTCCAACTTTCTGGCGGAGTGAATTACATCATTCTGTTTTTTTTCTCACAGAAGGTGTACAAATGACTATACTTTACTTTACAATCGACAAAATCGAATCAAGCATCTGTGCGAAATTAAAATGTCGACAATTTACCCATCTTACTCTGTACACACACACACACACGTACACACACACACACACACACACACACACACATATATATATATATATATATATATATATATATATATATATATATATATGTATATATATATATATATATTCGGGGACTCTGGATAACTTTGGATACTTGGATGCGTATCGGTGAACGGAACTGAGTGAGTAGCGGCGCTATATCGAATCTAGTTCATGTCTCCTTCGTCACCGAGTCCCGTGGTACAGTTAGTATGACGTTCGATTTGTATCGAAGCGAGCCGGGTTCGATTCTCGGTAGGGGATGCGCACTGCTGATGAGTCCCTGATAGGACGAAACGGCCGTCCAGTGCTTTCTGCATTCTGTTGAGGATTCTAAGCTCGAGGAATTACTATAAAATTAGCCTAAATCAATTACTCATATGTATATATATATAATATTATATAATATAATACTATATAGTGCTCACGGCAGAGTAGAGAAAATATAATTATTTATTCGAAAATTATAACATAAATATGTTACAAAAATAGCCATTTTGCTTCAACACTTCTGTTGTCTTATCAAGTGATGGTGCTGAATGTAGAATAAAGAGTTTATTCTGCATTCAACGTGTATATATATATATATGAGAACGAATAAAGAATTTATAAAATACTTGTTATAATTTTCGAATAAATTATACATATATATATATATATATATATATACAGAAATAGATAGAGAGAAATATATATATATATAGAGAGAGAGATAGAGAGAGAGATAGATACAGAGAGAGAGAGAAATAGATAGAGAGAGAGAAAGAGAGAGAGAAATAGATAGGTAGATAGATGGAGAGAGAAATCAATAGATAGAGAGAGAGAGAGAAAACGGAGATAGAAATAGATAGATAGATAGATAGTTATACAGTGTCCGCCAATAACATGTATATACTGTTCAAGAAAGCAAAAACTTATCTTACATAATTTTAATCTAATTGCGATATCACTGTTTACTGTAGTACGGTATTTTCTCGACAGATGTCATTACACTCATGGGCGTAGTATCAACAAGTGACATCTACAACGTGGACACTTTGGTTAACTTTGGCCAAGCAGAAGTTCGCCGTACGAATAAATGTCTGGACGCCATTTTGAGCATCGCTGGTGACTGTAGTTGCCAAAGATAATTAATCTCGTGATATTTGAATAAATTTAGTATCATAATATCTACACAAGATTTTCCTTTCCTGAGGTGGGTATTTAATTTTGTTGTATATATATATATATATATATATATATATATATATATATATATATGAGAGTGAACATAGAAGTCAACACTTAGAGGTGACAGTCTGTTTCATGCTAGATGCAATCGTCAGGCCACGATGCCTTTAAGACGAGACTTTAAGACTATATTTCTTCATATATATATATATATATATATATATATATATATATATATATATATATATATATACATATATATATATGATAAAATATATGATCTTTAGGCATGGTTTATTTATATATTTATATATTCATAGATTAAAGTGCTCAATATCAGTAATAGAGTGTATGTAAATAGAAAAGACGATGGTGGTTAGCATGAAACAGACGGTCGCCTCTGGGTGTTGACATCAATGCCCAGCTTTTGGCGTATATATATATATATATATATATATATACATATATAATCACGTGACCTAGTGATTAGAACATTTTCGAATTGACCTTGGTTCGAATCACCTCATGCCCAAATTTTCTTCTTGCTAACGGGCCGTGGAAGGGATCCCTGCATGCGTCCTCCTTGGAAGGTTTTCTGAAAATAAAACAGGTTGACCCAGGTCTTGTGAGAGAACTTGAGTACATTGAACTGTTCGTAAGTTATGGATGGCTGCGCTAACACATGATCATGACCGAATATAAACTCTGTCCTAGAACATTTAATTCAGGTCCGCTCATGTTAGTTTGAACATAAACCACAGGTGGGTGCAAACACAAATGTACCTGGGGAAGTTTCTGTAACAAGGATTGGATAGATGCATAGCTAGTTGGGTGTACTCGGAAAACTAAACTATATATATATATATATATATATATATATATATATATATATATATATATATATACCTCCAGCTATGGGTAAATAGCAGGACAGATTGGATGGCAACTGGTCTAGAAGAAGGACAATTCTGAATTCAAAACCGCCGGAGTGTCGTTTGGAGACCTTGGGGTACTTAGTGCACAAGGTATCTGTACTCGGCTCTTCAAAAAGGTGTGGATGGTCCTGTACGAAATCTTCACCACTGTAATGAAATCTCATGTGCTGTTGTCGGGCTATCGGTTTCCTAGGAACTGATCTGCTTGACCCTCATACGTCGAATTCGACGGGAGAGCCGAGTATATTGTATAATGACAAACAAAATATTGTATAATGACAAACACTTAAGTCACAGGTGATATTTTATTTCATTTAAGCCGAAAACACCTGGATTCAATTTCTCTGTCCTGAAAAATATTTTGATTACAGGTCTCAGGAGTTTAATCCATGTTTTATCGGCTTCAATGGAATGAAATGTCACCTATTTTTTGAGTGTTTGGCATTTTATATATATATATATATATATATATATATATATATATATATATATATATATATATATATATGTTTAAAGAAAAAACAGACCACTTTAAGGTTTTTTGTTATAATTTATTTCACCAGACATTTTATTTTTTCTCTGGATTTTCAGACTTCACTTTCTATGGTGAAAAAACGAATTTAGAATTTATATATATATATATATATATATATATATATATATATATATATATATATATATATATATATAATAAAGTTAACAAATTTGGTATATAATCCAAGAGGATCCCAGTAATATAAAATATTACAGCTGATCCACAAAATGCGTTAAATGTATTTATTAATACAGAGAAATATAATTAATAAAAAAATAAATTCCAAAATTTCTTCAGATGGGTAATAGTCTATTTCGGCAGATGAAGATATCGGTCCTCTGTCTTATCAACCCGGTGTGGGCTGAGTTCGTGTCTATACAGTTAGGTGTGGGGTTAATAAAGACTTTTTTAACATACGAAATAATTTTGGATGTTAATGTTTATCTATCTATCTATCTATCTATTTCTTAGAAAAAATGTTGCTGAGTAAATTTTCTTCTTACTCTTTTCTATAGATTTTTTTTATATATTCATATATTGTTTTCAAATGCCCATTTCTAAAGATCTAATAATATCTTATACCTCCACAGATGACACTGTTTTACAAATAAACCTAGGCAAACACAACATAGTTGTTCTAATCTAATTTTGGACCAACTAGTTTTCGACATATTCATCTATACATTTGCGTACATGTATACATCTATATATAAACCGAAAATCTTTAATGTTTCAGCAATGACCTCCATAAATAGGTGTTTAAAACCAATTTATAGACGTAGAATTCAAATTAATACTTTGATAGGCTAATAACTCGCCAAAATGTCCTGTTTTAAAAATGAAAATCTATTTTTATCGATCCTATGATACCCTGTACCTATGTGCAACCATTTTATATGTTGCATACATGTTTGTTTATTTTTTTCTAATAATCTATGTAATCTATATATATAAAGTTGTAGACTCTGTCTGTTTGTTTGTTATCGAACTCCTCCTAGGATTTTGGAGATAGACCTCCATAACCAGATATATTCTGAAATTACATCATTCAGGATACTTGGATAAGTATATTTCATTTTGATCAAATATTGTCCCCACAAATATTGTGGAACAAACACCCCACTGATTTTTTCTCACTTTTGATTTAAATCAAATTTAAATTTGAACAAAGGAATGACTTTTACCAAAAATATAGGAGAAAATCAAAAGATGGATGTCACATCGCCAAGATCAAACTGAGACAATATGGACGTCAAGTTGAGCAAGTAATCCCGAATCGGTGGCGAAATTAAGCAAAAATTCGCCAATCAGTAGTAACACAAATGTTGTGACAATTCAACTGTCATATCAATGTTGAAATCTGCTCATCAATTTTTTCAGACAAGTATTGCATCAAATACATACCAAAGGGATCACATCAAGTAAAAAAAATACACTATTTTTTTCCTTTTGATTTAAGTTAAAATTAAATTTGAACTAGGTAATGACTCCTATCCAAAATATTGAAAGAGAAAGCCAGAAGATGGAGGTCACTTTGGCAAGATCATTGAGTAATAGTGAAATGCATTATTTTTCTCCACAAATTATAACAATGATATAAAAATAATCATCATTTTCTTACAAAATTCGGCTCGTTTTACATATCGATTTTCTAAGCGTAGCTTAAATGTGGCCCAAGGCCGAAAGTAACGGGCACCCAAGGAGAATCGAACTCACTACTCAGTCGTAATTGTTCTAGCGAAAAATTTGTTCCGTCGAAAAATTACTCCTCTCCTGAGAATTACGTACTATATCTATTTTGACTGTAAAATTAGAGTTCAGGAATCACCTTGGGCCATACGCATATTTTGACGGGCTTTTACAGTGGCTAAATGGAAATGATTTGTAGGGAACATCAAAGTCACTTAGAGGATTGTTACATTTGTCTAACTAATACAACTGTTTACGATGTTTCTTCCAGAAATAAAATAAAATATCCCAAACTCCCTCAGTTATGAGCTATGTTCCTCATTCTTCTGTAAAGATTTCTCTGGTTTGTTTACCCTCTTTTCCCACTCAGTTCACCTGAAAGAGTTACATGACAATATTGAGCGACTTTTGGAAGGACAAAATCTACTAATGGAGTCTATATGAGAGTCTCATATTTATTGAGCACCTTTTTGGTATGCCGGCGGGTTTTAGGAAATAATGTTGCTTCATCTCTCTATGGCACAGTTGGGCTGTGTTCAAGCACTGCATGCAGAATGACAGGAACTTCATATTAGGGGAACCCTGCGACGGTGTAAATGCTCTGGTCGAGATGAAGAATGGTGCTTCCCCACGCTCTTCATATCCAACTGGGTTTTATGAAGTACTGGCTTTCTGTACACTCCTCAATTCTGCTAAGCTTAAAGAGGATATCTTCCTCGGACCTCAAATCCGAAAGATGCTGAAGATTAATGAATTTGAGAAGATTTTTACCCTTAAGGAACTGAAAGCATGCGAAGTATTTCACTCAGTCTGTCACGACTTACGTAGTAACAATGCTGAACTAGATTACCAAGAGTGTCTCGAGAAGCTGTTTGAAATTCATAGGGAGTGCTAAATATCACTCAAGTTTCTTTCTTTGTTAATCTCACCTCAACATCATCCCCCCAAATCTGGAACAGTGTGGGACGAGCATGGAAAATGTTTCCACTGAATTATTACGAAGAAGGAACAAAAAGTATCAAGGCAAGTGGAACCCCAAAATAATGAGGGATTTTTTCTCAATGCTCCTGTCCGGCATCTCGGCTCAAAGTACTTAAAATCTGCCACAAATCTTACTTCTGTCTCCTGTACTATGTGTCTATATTTTATTATCATTATTTTTTATATTATTATTTAGTTTAGTCAGTTCTCTGTATCAATGTTATATTTTTTTGCTGTAATATGTCTTTTTTAATATTGTACGAAATAAACATATGGTATTTCGAATGTATGCATTATAGTAAAGAAAAAACGGGATACGTGTAAGCAAAAAGAAAGTAGACATGATAGAGCAAATCTGTTTGGAAATTTGAATTCGTATTAGAATTAGCAAAAGAAAAATCACATATTCGAAAGCATGCCTCAGAGCAATTCCTTTTTAAAACCTGTGTTATTTAACTAAATTTATGTCGATGTTTGCATTTTAGTTGTTTTTGCTGAAATAAGCTAAATTGAACTAAAACGTTAACAGACAGTTATGAGTATATATACATATATATATTAGGTTGGTGCAAAAATAATGTCGTTTTTTGACGTACAACTTGTGAGAAAACGACATTTTTTTTGCACCAACCTAATATATATATACATATATATATATATATATATATATATATATATATATATATATATATATATATATATATATATATATACTTTTTTTCATTTATATATACCACTTTTAAAAAAAATTAAATGCTAAAGAACTCTGGATTATAAATCTGACACTTCTTTCCTATTATTTGAATATATATATATATATATATATATATATATATATATATATATATATATATATATACTTTTTTTCATTTATATATACCACTTTTAAAAAAAATTAAATGCTAAAGAACTCTGGATTATAAATCTGACACTTCTTTCCTATTATTTGAATATATATATATATATATATATATATATATATATATATATATATATATATATATATATATATATATATATATTTGTATATTCAAATAATAGGAAAGAAGAGTCAGATTTATAAGATTGCTATATATATATATATATATATATATATATATATATATATATATACATACATATATATATATATATATATATATATATATATATATATATATATATATATAAATATATATATATATATTCAAATAATTGGAAAGAAGATTCAGATTTATAATCCAGAGTTCTTTAGCATTTATTTTTATTTTTTTAAAAAGTGCTCGTTACAAAGTAGAGTATAATATTATAATTATTTTTTAAAAATAAGTCTCCATCGCGACGGAAAAATTACTATTTTTAAAAAAAATTTAAATTTAATACTTAAAAAAAAATTAATTTTAAAGTTAAATTTTAAGATTTAAGTTTCGGTTTCGAAACATAGTAATTTATGTGTCGTGATGGAGGCATATTTTTGTAAAAAAATAATAATAATAATTATATATATATATATATATATATAATTATTATTTTATATTTTATATATATATATATATATATATATATATATATATATATATATATATATATATATATACATATATATATATATATATATATATATATATATATATATATATATATATATATATATATATAAATGTGTATGTATCTATGTATATATATAATGCTACCGAGTACCACATTTCAGCTACGGTAGCTAATTAATGCCCGTTGCAGAGTCGTACTAAGGTACATATGTGTTTCTTCAATACCCACTGAGCTATCCTGTCATTGATACTGCAATTATATTGAGCAGAAATCAGTTTCTGGCAGAGTGCACACAATCTAGTGTGATCATAGTTTGAACAAAGATAGTGCGCTGAAACTCTCGGTCACAACGACCTGTCACACCACATTAGCAGTACACACACACACACACACACACACACACACACACACACACAGACACACACGAGTGCGCGCGCGCCAACTAGTATCTATTATATTTAACACTAAGATTTATGTTAACACTTTTTCTTCTTGCATATTTCGTTTGTGGAATATTCTCCATGATTTACAACCCTCTTTATTTTTTTATCGTCAAAAATTTGATTGCAAGGCCAATCGCTATCTATTATGTCTTCTTGATTACTCTTCTATTATTCTGTTTCTGTTTTCTTTATATCTGGCTTGATGATTGTGTTTAAGTATCAGACAGACAGTCCTCGCTCGGTGTTGACTTCAATGTTCACTTCTATTTACATACGCTCTATCTCTGATATTTAGCACTTAAATATCATTTAACCCTTAATATAGCATGCGTTAAAATATATATTAGTGATATATATTAGTGATATAATAGTGATATATATTCGTGATAAATTAGTGGTATATATTAGTGATATATATTAGTGATATATTAGTGATATAAGTGATAAATTAGTGATATATATTAGTGATATATATTAGTGCTATATATTAGTGATATATTAGTGATATATGTTAGTGATATATTAGTGATATATATTAGTGATATATATTAGTGATATATTAGTGATATATATTAGTGATATATATTAGTGATATATATTAGTGGTATATATTAGTTTTATATTAGTTATATATATTAGTGATATATGTTAGTGATATATATTAGTGATATAAGTGATAAATTAGTGATATATATTAATGATATATATTAGAGATATATATTAGTGATATAAGTGATAAATTAGTGATATATATTAGTGATATATATTAGTTATATATATTAGTGATATAAGGGATAAATTAGTGATATATATTAGTGATATATATTAGTGATATAAGTGATAAATTATTGATATATATTAGTGATATATATTAGTGATATATGTTAGTCATATATATTAGTGATATAAGTGATAAATTAGTGATATATATTAGTGATATATATTAGTTATATATATTAGTGATATAAGTGATAAATTAGTGATATATGTTAGTGATAAATATTAGTGATATATGTTAGTGATATATATTAGTGATATAAGTGATAAATTAGTGATATATATTAGTGATATATATTAGTAATATATATTAGTGATATAAGTGATAAATTAGTGATATATATTAGTGATATATGTTAGTGATAACTGTGTTGCGTTGTTGTAGCTGAGGTTGTTGGTTGGTTGGTTGTTTTTTTTGTTTTTTAGCGACATAACTTCTATGACTTATTTCATGCCGAAATAAAATTATTTTGTACAGTTTATTTTACTTTATTTTGGGTCAAGGAGATAATAATGATTTAAGTGATACATGTATTACTAATTAATCCATAGCTGGCAGGGGAAGAAGTAGATCCATGCTTTTCTGAAGGCTATTGACGCGTAAGCAAATATAATGAACCCGAATGGAATTGGAACTTTGCTCTCCAGATAAAACTTCCGGGACATTATCAATTACACTACCCGCCCAATCTCACTGGGCTTAGTATTCCCAAGCAGTCACCCATCTAGGAACTGTCCAGGCTCGACGTTGCTTACCTTCAGTAATCGTACGAGAATTGGAGTTTCAAATTCATGTGACCGTAAGCAAATCGGGTGGTCTTCGTAGGCTATTACGATATGGACATAATCTTGGCCGCATGAAGAAGTTCCTAATTTCTACTCGCTGGAGATTCTAATTCTCGATATCATATATTTTGTCTATTATAAACAAGTCACGTCTATCACTTCGATTTGTTTATAATTGCCAATTCTCCGGCAACCACTCTAGCATTAAATTTAAACTATCATGGGCGACATTATCTTCGTAATGAGTGTCACCACACATCTTTACAAAAATGTTCTTCATTACCCAACTCCGCCTTCTGTGAAGGAGAATCCATATATTTTTCAAATTCAGTTTGATCCGTTTTCTCTTTGAATAACTTGGATCTAAAAACCACGTTTTCTATTTTAAGGGCTGGTGTATTTTCTAGGGTAGCACAAAATAATATTTATTTGAACACATATAATCGATTGAAATTTTGTCCATAAAGAATTTCACTATATTAAGATGGTTGAATGAATACTCCCAAATAAGGAATTGAGCGTTTAAACACACAGTCTCGGATATTGTATTGTACTTAACAACAAAACAATTTTCTTTTGCTATAGAATTTATAGTATGCTATTTTGGTCAAGATATGTCTTTGTGTAAATGTGACTTTGAAGTAGATTGCAAGGTAATATAAAGTGAAGTCATAAATAACGTTTTTGTTTATGTTGTAACCTAGGGAAAGTTACTGAACAGAATAATCACACGAAGGTTAGTAATGAACGATAATACTTAGGGCACGAACAACGCATATAAGATTCGCCAGCGGCGCGTAGAAATACTCAACTGCTAGAAGTGAGTCAAGTGAATTCCACAATGAATCTCCAAGTGCAGGATATCTACCAACCGCACCATGTGAACAGATGTGGCAAAAGACTGAATTTAATATGGGGTATCCGAGCCCGTAGGCTCGGCCAAATATTCCCCATAGACCCCGTATAAAACGGAGTCGGATAGCAGTTTCCCGAGACGAGACTCTGCCATTCGACATAGACTCTTGTGAGAAACCTCTTTGCACAGAAGCAGAGAGTTAGACCAGAACGGATGGAGACAGATTTCAGACTGCAGGATATCTATCAATCACCCAACACGGTCAGATGTGGCACAAGGCCGAATTTAATATGGATTATCCGAGCCCGTAGGCTCAGCCAAAAATTATCCGTAGACCCCTTATAAAACGGGGTCGGGTAGCTGTTTCTCGAGACGAGACTCTGCTTTCGACATAGCCTCGTCTGGGGATCCTCTCTACCCGGAGGCAGAGAGTTTGATCAGCACAGCGAGACGAATCTCCGATGCAGATCAACATACATACTACTGTATTTATGTGAATGGGGATGTACCCATTGTCGTCCGTAGGTATGCTACAACGGTTTATCAAATTTATTATTCAAAATATTACAGTTGCAACGCAGCATGGAGGCTTGAGGAATAGCGATTGTGATATCGGAGAGCCGAGTTCGGGTTCCAATCGAGTTCATTATCCTTGCCAATACTCTTAGGAAATGTATGAATTCATCTCTCGTCCGGCTATGGCTAAATAGCAGGACAGACTGGATCCTATATTCTTGGGTAGCTGAATGAAAAATTCTGAATTCATTTCTCTTCCTGATGTTAACTATATGCTTCCACCTTGTTTGCATTCTCTCCAAAACTTCATCATTACTCACATGCTCGGTCCATGATATTCTTTGCATCCTTCTGTAGAACCACATCTCCGTCGCCTCGAGTCTCTTCATCATCTTTGAGGAAATCGTCCAAGATTCCCTTCCGTAAAGGAGGACAGATGTTACGTAACAGCTCTGAACACTTTTCGTTGTTACCAAGTGTCGTAATACTCTGCCCAGCTTTTGGAAGCATTTTAGACCATCCCAAATGTAAAGAATTTTACTATACACAGGTAGGTTTTTTAAAGAGGCTAAAAATCCTGCATCTTCGATGACCGGTTTCATTATACACAGGTAAGTTTTTTGAAGAGATTAAAAATCCTGCATCTTTAATGACCGGTTGCACTATACACAGGTAAGTTTTTCTAAAGAAGTTAAATCCTTCATCTTCGATGATCGGTTGCACTATGCACAGTTAATTTTTTTTGAAGAGGTTAAAATCCTTCATCTTCGTTGAGCGGTTGCACTATATACAGGTAAGTTTTTTGAAGGGGTTAAAATTTCTGCATCTTCGATGACCGGTTGCACTGTACACAGGCAAATTTTTTTCTGGAGGGTTTTAAATTTCTGTCAAAACATTGATGTGTGTACTATATATGAAGTTGACTTACGAGTATATACGGTAATATTGAGTAAATTTATTTAAATAAGAAAAAAATCTAAGATTTTAATGCGTCAGTGAAAAGGACATACTTCTGACAACCGGGATAAAAATGCTTCAATGTCAAATATATTTTCAACATCCACAACGCCTTCATTTTTTTAACCTATGTAATCTGATTATTACAAGCCCTTTACTCCCCAAAGATGTCAAACTTATGTGATTTATAAAACAGAAACTGCATTAGTGGAGACGCCCATCAATTTAATAGCAACATTTTAATGCCTCGTTTCTCTAGGTCCGTGTTTTTCTCAATCTTTTTATTTAAGTAAAACTCTGGGGTGCACTTTAAATTTTAATAAAGGAAAATTAGTCATGAGATTTGAAAATAGGAAAATAATAAAGTAATCTCCTGAAATAAGCATTTATTTTTAAGACATTTGCTTGCTTGGTGTCTCTAGCTTTTTTAAAAATAAAGACTTTTTAAATATAAAAATAATTCATAAATTACTCTTCTGTTAACTTGGCACGCACCTGGCTTAACTTTCAGTGCACCCGAGCACACTGGTTGAGAAAAGGCTGTTCTAGATGCAAGTTTATAACACAAATCTCCAGCGTTAAAAAATGTGTTTAATGTTAGATGAGTTCACTGCGTTTTTGATCTGTTGGAAAGCAGTGATTTTAAAAATATAAAAACAAAAACAAACTCGTTAACGGCTGTATGCTAATATTAGCCATTTCCTTATAAAGAAATATTCGGCGTATTCTGACGTTATTTCATGACTCAATTTTTTCGTTTAAAGTTCTGGTTTTGTTTGCTTTGTTTAGCGGCATATCACTTTAATGCCAAAATCTAATTTTCTTGGTAACATTAGTAATTTCTTTCATAAAAAAGATTTGCTGATATTTTTTCCATTTACAACATGAATTGCTGGTATTTTTTTACTATGAAAATGTATTGCTGGTATTTTTTACTATGAAAATGTATTCCTGGTATATTTTTACTATGAAAATGTATTGCGGGTATTTATTTTACTATGAAAATGTATTACTGGTATTTTTACTATGAAAATGTATTGATGGTATTTTTTACTCTGAAAATGTATTGCTGGTATTTTTTACTATGAACATGTATTGCTGGTATTTTTTACTATGAAAATGTATTGCTTGCGCCTTTTTATTTTGAAAATGTATTGCTTGTACTTTTTTACTATGGAAATGTATTGTTGGTATTTTTTACTATGAAAATGTATTGTTGGTATTTTTTACTATGAAAATGTATTGCTGTTATTTCATTTACAATGAAATTTTATTGCTTGTATCTTTTTACTATGAAAATGTACTGCTGGTATGTTTTTACTATGAAAATGTATTGCTGGTATTTTTTACTATGAAAATGTATTGTTGGTATTTTTCACTATGAAAATGTATTACTGTCATTTTATTTGCAATTAAAATTTATTGCTTGTACCTTTTTACTATGAAAATGTACTGCAGGTATGTTTTTACTATGAAAATATATTGCTGGTATTTTTTTTACTATGAAAATGTATTGCTGGTATTTTTTACTATGAAAATATATTGCTGGTATTTTTTACTATGAAAATGTATTCCTGGTATTTTTTACTATGAAAATGTATTCCTGGTATTTTTTACTATGAAAATATTCATACTTTCATAGATTTTTCACTCCAATTTGGGGGTTTAGAATTTGCCCATTGTTTGATCCTATCGAGTGCTACCTTGCCGGGTCAGGGCGGACCTTAGAACAACGGCAATTAAGAAGTGGTTCCGCGCTTCAGAGGCCTTCGCGTTCAGAGGCCTTGCTGCTGGATGTAGTTTTTTGTCATACCCAGGACGGTTCTGGTTTTGTAGCAACTTGCGCTGGTGTGCGAAATAACACTTAGCGCAGCCTATTTTACGTTCAGTTTACTTGTATTCTTAATTTGTTTTAATTGATCCATATACCGTAGTATCTGAAGGGTTTAGTATTTACTAATTTCACATCTTGGTTTTTTATGATGCAGTCATTTTAAGCATTGACAATGCTTTCATACTATCTCTATATATACCAGTGTCAGACAGGTGTGAAAGAAAATCAGACGAAATGTTTTTTATGTTAAAATAATAAAAGTAAGATGCACGTCGAAATAATTAATTGAATAAGGGTCATAACACAACTTGGAGTTTTCCCACACAGAAATTATATTGAACAAAACTATACAATGGACTCAACAAAATATACAAAGCACGGATAATGAAAAAAAATAATTAAACACTGCCGGAAATCCCTATTGTTCCACAACAACAAACCATAGGCAAAAACAAAAAAATAAGTAAATAACGTCCCGATTGACGTAACAATGGGAAAATACGACGGAGCGTAAAAAAAAAAAAGAAGCGATCTGGTAGGTACCCTTATCCTTTCTTACCTAGCCAGAATACTAGAGAAAAAAACATACGTACCTATATAGAGACGACGGCCTAATTCTAATAAGAGAACCCATATAGTTAGGAAAATATATTAAACATTCGGAAAACGATTGGATATAAAATAGAAATAAATACAAACGCAAGGAGAGCAAACTTTCCAGACATCACCCTCAGCTTAAACAAAGAAACCTATGAACCATATAAAAAGGATAATGACACCCCTACATACATGCACACGTCCTCCAACCATCCACCTTCAATCATCAAGCGCATATCCAAATCCATCAGCTACAGTCTATCAGAAAACTCATCCAACATAGAAATTTTTAACGCCATATTACAACACACTAAAGAAAAGCGGACACAAGCATCAGCTAGAATACACACCACCACAACCAAAACGTAAAAACAGAAAAAGAAATATAATTTGGTTTAACCCACCGTACAACAAAACCGTCAGAACAAACATCGGCAGGACATTCTTAAATCATATAAAAAACACTTCACCGTAACAAACTCTTTGGCAAAAATATTTAACAAAAATACCGTAAAAATTAGCTACAGCTGCACTAAAAACATAACATAAATAACAAACAAAAAGCCACAAAAAATAATAACTTCTAATAGCGTAATCACAGAACCCCAAAGCAACTGCAGAGACAAAACTACAAGGATATTGCCTACAAAAAACATAATATACAAAGCCAAAATGAACGCAAATAACACTACAATATACTACATTGGGGCAACAGAAGGAACATTCAAGCAAAGAAATAAAAAAGTAAACTGGGAAAACATGAAGACCACACCTGCCTACAGTAACATATCATAGAGATGTGTACGTTATCTACAGGAAAAATGTGGTAATAATATCGCACACACTACAAAAGCAATTACTCGATCGGAAATAATTTCAAAATGCAGACATGAAAAAAAAATCTACTATCACAGTTCATACCAAACGGATAACACATACAACATAATTGAACACAAGCAGAATTGAAACTATAGAAAAATGTTTCCACCACTACCACCACAACCACTAACGCAATGACCATCGCAACAATCAACACAGACCGATAAAACTATCAATACCGTTACCTATGTTACCATCACTGTTATCTTTCACTTCATAACCATTTCCTCTACCATGAGTACTGCATTTTAACACCACCATTGTTTTTACTATCGTCATTATTGTTATATTATCTGTATTATTATCATCATTATTATCATGGTTACCGCAATTATAATCATAGTTATGATTGTCATTATCACCCCGCTTTTATAATTCCGTAATTAAGGTTAATTTACCGTTAACACATCAATATCTATTATAAGCATTATCAATAATACTTATTATTACAGGAATTATCACTACCAGCAAAATCACAACCGTCGACAACACATAAGCAGTTAGCGTTGAAAATACACACATCATGAACATGACCACAAACAGAACACAGCTTAATCAAAGTGACGGCAAAAAGACACAAACCAATAATAGTGTATGTGCATGTCTACACATGTGTGTATGTATGCAGGAAGTAGTGTGTTTCTCTAACGGCCCATGCGGTAGATCCTAAAAGACTCAACGGATATGTATCTGCACCTAGCCTCGAACTGCTTATATGGATGTGTTGGTGTGAAATAAAATGCGTACACCTGTATGTATGTGCCTATGCGTATGATATTACCACCTCAAGCAAAGCACAAAAGTATGTTCGCTCTTCCGCCATCAAACATATGCAAACAAGTATAAAAAGATCCAATATAAAAAAAATAAACTGGTTTGATAGCAAAATCGTGAAACCCTGGGCCACAAACTGATATCCATATAACTTATTATATATATATATATATATATATATATATATATATATATATATATATTTCATTAAAAACGATTGACAAGGTGCTTTTATTTAGTTTTTTATATAATTTCTCGTGCGATCTAATAAAATAATGGAAGCCTTACTTATAAAATTAAACAAACCAACACTTAATAATATTAACTTTGAACATGGACATGATATCTTGACCATGTTTTGAAACAAAAAAAATGAATCACTTTATAAAACATACACAGAACAAACTATTTCTAATTGTAACAGTTGAAATATAATCCTTGATAATGGCTAAATGTATAGCCGAAAGCGCTCGGAAAAGAACATTCGGACAATTTTTATATAATTTATCCTCTGAAAAGAAAAACTTTATTAGATCACACGAGAAATTATATAAAAAACTAAATAAAAGCACCTTGTCAGTCGTTTTTAATGAAATGTGCTTGAAAGAAGGATTGCTGCCTAAATACACAAAAATATATACATATATATATAGAGAGAGTTCCATGGTTTCCCAAGTTGTCAGGCACAAATGGCAAATGAACCACTTAATACATATTTATTAATATATACTTCATGGTTCTGTTTAACAACATCAAGCACTGTTTTGATTGCGTCATAGAATAAATTAAATAAATATTTGCTTATCTTTCTATGCACGCCTTCGCACGCATATACATTTCTTAATATCTCGTTATTTACTGTATATTCACATTTATATTTTTTAGGATATATTCACACTTATATCTAGACTAACTCTACACCTTTCTTTCAATAGCTCAATTAGATATCATTTAAATATTCATGGAGACCTACCGGACATTATTCGGAACATACTTGTCGACAACACTAATATACACACACATGCAAAAGTAGGATAAAAATAATGGTAGCTTTATTAATAAAAACAAACAAACCAACACTTAATAAGACTAACTTTGAACATGGACATAATATCTTGACCATGTTTTGAAACAAAAATAATGAAACATTTTATAAAACATACGTATAACAAACTATTTCTAATTCTAACAGCTGAAATATAATCCTTGAAAATGGCTAAATGTATAGCCGAAAGCTCTCGGATAAAAAGAACATTCGGACAGTTTTTATATAATTTATCATCTGAAAAGAAAAACATTATTAGATCGTACGAGAAATTATATAAAATCTAAATAAAACACCTTGTCAGTCGTTTTTAATGAAATGTGCATATATATATATATATATATATATATATATATATATATATATATATATATATATATATATATATATATATATATATATATCCCTCAATCCAAGCCGTCATACATTACTCCACCGTGCCTCCTCGAAGAGCCGAGTTCGAAGTCCAGTCGAATCCATTACATTCACTTACGTGCTAATACCCTTGGGAAAGGTGTGAATCCTCTTCTTCTCCCTCCAACTATGGGTAAATAGCATGACAGACTGGGTTCTATAGCCTTGGATGGCAACTGGTCTAGGAGAAGGACAACTCTGAATTCAAAACATGCGGAGGGTCGTTTGAGGACCTTGTGGCATTCGCTGCATCAGTTCCCTGTATTCGTCCCTCCAAAATGTGCGGATGGGCTTTCAGTTTCTAGGAACTGATCCGCCTGGCCCTCATACGTTGAATTCGACGGGAGAGTCGACCATATATATATATATATATATATATGAAGAAATATAGTCTTAAAGTGTGCTATATTTATTGGATAAAGTGCTCGATATCAGAGATAGAGCGTGTGTAAATATAAAAGTGGACACGCAAGTCTGACGTTGCCTGACGATTGCACTAGCACGAAACAGACTGTCGCCTCTAAGTGCTGACTTCCATGTCCACTTTTATATATATATATATATATATATATATATATATATATATATATATATATATATATATATATATATATCAATTCGGTGTGAAAAGGACGACTGAGTTCGTAAGTCCTTCCTTGATGCCTCCTAGCGTTATACCATGGAAACTGGGTACCTTTCTGACCCAGGACAGACTGTGAGGGATCACGGAGTAGGTGGAATTCCCCAGAGATACAGTGTGCCAGACACACCGGAGTGTTGATACGCTCTGACATTTACCAATCCAATCACTCGCACTTTCCGCAAAGGCCAGAAGAAGGTAAATTCGAAAACAAATCCACCTCGTGTGTCGCCTCAATTAAAGAAACTGCTCCTCTTTGAGCCGTGGCAGAAAATGATGGTGTCTTTTTACAATGATCTGATCAAACACATGACTGAGAGACGGCACTGCGTCGTGGAACGCTCAGATTTCGAAACATTCGCCTCTGAGCGTATCACTCACGGCACTCCAGACGAGACGAATATGGAAAGTCATCCTATGGAATATGCCATTATTTTCTCTTCAAGTCCATTTTAGTTGTTGCTATTGTTGAAAGTCTTCAAGTGATATGGTTTCCATTATTTAGTAAAGTTTTGTTTGCGATTCTATTGCGAATCAGTTTATGAGATCGGGCGAAAGACTTTCCTCTTCAAGACTGACAGTATCCATTCGCTTAAATGTAAGATTCACTATTGATCTGAAGAAACGGTTGCATATTAGATGATAGCTTTGACATTTCTGAACGTGTTGGACGCTATGCATGACTGTCATATAAAAGTCTAGAAGTGTCATGGCTATTTAAGCACATGACACAAGTTCTTAAATACTGTCCTAGTCTGATAAAAGGTCAGATGACGGTGCATAGAAATTAAAGATGGTGGTAGTCCAATGTTCTCAGTGAGAAACGCCTGCTTTTTTATCAAAACATACGTGAGGCTAGTTCGAACTTTCATTTTTGCCACAGATGGATCAAACTCATTCAATTGACAAGGGCCTATATAATTTTATGAATGTAGAAATACACACGGTGGTACATATATTGTGTGTATATGTACTTGTGCGTGTGTGGTTGTATGTGTGTTTTCGCATGTGTGCGCGCGCATGTTTAAATAAATATGACTTCAGCTTAACAGTTTTAGACATCGGCGAACGACGTGTTGACGGATGTTTTATCTTCGAGGTAAATAGCACCAGAAAAAACAGCTATGGATTTTTTTGTTCGTGTTTTTTTCCCTTTCTTTCACATTTGCCAAATTCAAAAGACGCTAATTAACAAGATGATTAATACAAATGCCAGTTAATTAAGTCCAAAATGGCGGGCAATTATTTCAGTTCAACAATAGCAGGTAAATGAATTTTCACGGCTAATCTCGCGGCAGGCCGTCAGCGTAGCGATCAGTACAGCAGCAGGTATGGCGTAGTGACGAGTTTTCTGCTAAAACTTTCGAAGTATTTGTAAACAAAACCTCATATAATTCTTGCATGTTCCGCCATTAGTCATTAATTTACGCCCTATAATGGCTGGCATGGGCTCATCCCAACAAATTCTTGGTATGATAGCAGCGGGAAGAGTAAATACCAAACACTTTTCTGTCTATATTTCTGAGATGAGGTTTTGTAATTATTTACACTATTTATATTGTTCGGACTGTTATTCCCAACTTCGTTGCCATACTTACGACGTTTCAGCCGTTGTACTCTCCGACCTTCTTCAGGATCTGTCTATCTTTCTGAGATGAGGTTTCGTAATTATTTACACTATATATATTGTTCGGATTGTTATCCCCAACTTCCTTTCCATATTCACTACGTTTCAGCCGTTGTACGCTCCGTCCTTCTTCAGGATCTGTCTATATTTTTGAGGTGAGGTATTGTAATTATTTACACTATTTATATTGTTCGGGCTGTTAGCCCCAACTTCGTTTCCATATACACAATGTTTCGCACGTTTTACGCTCCGGCTTTCTTTCAGGTGATTGAAATTTCGAACTGGACCCTTTATTTCATCGGGGTAGATTTTTCTAGTTCCACGTGCCATGCTTCTTCTGGATGTCACAGTTATCTCCCTTTTAACTCAACTCTCTAATTTTTGTTCACCATTGCAGTAGCCAGGTATTGAACTCATAACTCTTTGTGTCAAGTTACTGGGTCCAACCAACGATTTTCCACTGAGCCATGTGACCTTGAGGCAACTGCAGTAGTGAGCAAAAATTTGGAGAGTTAAGTTAAAGGGAAATAACTGAGACATCCGGAAGAGGTATGGCGCGTGGAAATAAAAAAAATGGGCGAAATAAAGGGTTCAGTTCGATATCCCAATCACCTGAAGAAAGCCGGAGCGTACAACGACCGAAAGGTTGTGATAAATATGGCAACAAAGACGAGTACAACAACCCGAATAATGTAAATAGTTTAAATAATTACCCTGACACTTTTGTTTACTACTGGCTACCCTCTACGTTACGTTGAAGCTGTATATATGCGCTGCTAAAAATGAAGTTATTAAAAGGCTTTGTAGTGAATACCTGTTTATTTCACACACTGACATTGTCAAGAATAAATAATGGACGATTACGTTTTGTTTGCGTGGGTAAAGACAAACTAAACAGATATTTCAAATTCACTCTTTGGTTTTAGCGAGAAGAAAGCTTACATATAAATAAGAAAGAAAGAAAGAATAAAGAAAGAAAGACAGAAAAAAGGAAGAAAAAAAAGGAAGATAAAGGTAATAATATTCCTATACGGTTAACGTCTGTTTCAATGGAATGGAAAAACCATGTCAAATTTGAGTGGATGTGTGGGTGCTATAAACGATAGTGGTTCGGAATGACAAATCGGATATCTGAGTTCGAGTTCCAGTCGAGGTCGTTATATTCACCTACACCTAAATACCATTGATAAAGATAGAAATTCATTGCCTCTCACGGCTATGGCTTAAATAATATATATATTACATCTGAAAAAAGTCATTATTACCACCCCCACCACAAAATTATTCTTAGAAACCCCATTGGAGCAGAGGTAGTAGTCTAAAATAAAAATAATTCATCTCTGTATTTTAAACCAAAGATGCTTTAGAGAATCGGAATGAATATGCAGTAAACGGAATTGGTTAACACAGTGTGTTCTTAAAAAGCGGATTCCAATAATATTTGCGAATCGAACTATCATCAGCGGATATCTCTTCATTTCGGATTGCATGATGATTCCTATTGCAGTCAAGGTCTGTATCTAGTCAATATTGAGATAAAAGCAATAGTAATAGAACCCGCTTTCTACTTTATATATATGATTTGCCTAAGACTATACTGCCATCATTTTTTTAATATATTTTCTAAAGATACAACGTAATATGGTTGCACCTGCAAACTCTCATGATCAAAGCTGAAGGACTGTATCTAGTTAATATTGTGATAAAAGCAATAGTAATCCAACCCACTTTCTACTTTATATATATGAATTGCTTAATAGTATACTGCCATCATTTTGTGAATATCATTACTTATACAGCATAATATGGTTGCACTTGCAAACCCTAGTGGTCAAAGCTCATTTCTCCACCAAACTAGCTCAGACAGCTCAGTTTTTGGAAAACTGGTGGCGTCCCATAATCACCTATCGCCATGAGCACCTATTGGGACATACTCCACCTAGACCTCAAGTAGAACTCTTATACACGATCCATAGCTAAAGATCCTGGAAAAATAGTCTCTTGCCTGTTCCGCT
>OZ038488.1:87801388-87856388 GCA_964036315.1 Acanthosepion esculentum
GTCACCTGGATCGTCACCGAGAGCCTGTAGAATGTGTTTTTCGTGGTCAGGCATAGGAGCAGATCTTTGTCTGCCTCAATCTCTAGTTAGTGATGCCACGGCTCCTGTCTCAGTAACGCGGCGATAAACAGTATCAAGGTTTGGATGAACCGGCTGCCTTCGGTCTAGAGACGCAGTTTTATACAGTGGGGCATCGTCGCGTCCATTACCATTCGCGCAGCCGCATGTAAAAATCCTATCTTCCAGCTCACTACGTAAATATCCTACCATTTTTAAATGAAACAACTCTCTGCTAACTCACTACTACACACGCGAAACGTTGAAGACAGCTTAGCTACAAATGTACACGAATCACCTAGTAACGTGGTTTTCATGACAACACGGCGGCATCTACAGTAAATTTACTTTAAACTCAACTCAAAGACGAAGGATTTGCGAATATATGTTTATATAGACATTTGTCCTTGTTTCGGTGTCAGAAACCCGACTCCAAATTTTTTTAAAGTATTTTTGATACACCCTATATATATATATATATATATATATATATATATATATATATATATATAGGGTGTATCAAAAATATATATATATATATATATATATATATATATATATATGAAGAAATATAGTCTTAAAGTGTGCTATATTTATGGAATAAAGTGCTCAATATCAGAGATAGAGCGTGTGTAAATGTAAAAGTGGACAGGGAAGTCAGCAGAGGCGACAGTCTGTTTCATGCTAGTGCAATCGTCAGGCGACTAGTATATATATATATATATATATATATATATATATATATATATATATATATATATATATATATATATATATAATATATATATAGCAGGCTCGGTGGAGTAATAAGGAATGTGGAATGAGGGTCAGCTTGAGGAATCGGAGAGATGAGTTCGAATTCCAGTCGAATCGATTACATTCACTTACGTGCTAATACTCTTGGGAAAGATATGAATACTCTTCTTCTCCCCACAGCTATGGGTATATAGGAGGCCGGGTTCTATAGCCTTCGATGCCAACTGGATGGTCTACCGCAGAAAGAAATGGTAACCTACTGCGGGAAAAATATTCCTCGTCAGTCATGTATCGAAATATATACATATATATGCGTGTGCGCGTGTCTATGTGTATGCTTGACTCGCGCGCGCACGCGCGCGTGTGTGTGTGTGTGATCAATTGTCTCTATTTATTTTTTCCAACATCTTACAACTTAAAATTTTGGGGAGTAAGGAAGTGTATTTTTTTATTGTCCTAAGCACTTTCGGCCACTTCTTTAGTCATCTTCAGATGGGTTTTTTTTTAGATTTTGTTGATTTCTTTTAATGTTTGACTATTTAAGATGTATTCTTTTGTGTTGTTTTGGACACTAGTAGGAGCGTTTATTCGGGGCCTTCGTGAGTTGAGCGCGGCTGGAATTCAAGTAGGCATCTTTCTATTTCTTCATAAAACGACATGTCCCATATTTGTGTCTTTGTACAAAAATTAAGCTCAGCTTAGTAATTAATAAAACCGTTTCCTATGTCTATACGAATAATGTTAGCATTTGATAGAGTCGAAAGTGCTTAGGTATTCACCGAGGCAAAGAATCCTAAAAAAAACACTGGCAATAATTCTTACTCGAAATGCCAAATATGATAAAGTGTAAATGAATTAAAAATCAATATTATTATATCCTTAAAGTTTAAATCTAATATCTCATTATAGTTGTATTTAATAATTTTAGACGGACGGTTTTCAACAAAGGAACAGCTCAACACGCAAATTTACAATATGCAATTAACAAAATCAAGCAAGTACAAAAATGTATGTATCTGGGAAATGTTTAACAGAGAAGGGATAGTGCGACATTGAAATCCGAAGGCTCATTTGGATAGTGAAATGGAACTAAGTGCACAAAAAGGAGGTATCCATACTTTATGTTATTTCAATAAATATGAATCTGTCTAAGCAAATGATTGGTGATTGTTTTTAAAAATGCGTCACATGACTAGATGGTTAATAAATAACTAGACGCACGCTGCTTTACCGCCATTACGCATTTTGATTTTTTGAGTAGATATAATAAATAAGTACGTAGAATAATGAAACTAAGTGCACAAAAAAGAGGGTATCCATACTTTATGTTATTTCAATAAATATGAATCTGCCTAAGCAAATGATTGGTGCTTGTTTTTTATTTATTCGTGGGGATATGACCTTCACATTCTAAAATTATAATATGGTATATACGAAGATTGATATAATTTCCACCCTTGGCCTGCTATTACTTGAATGGAAAGGCCTTTAGTTTGATATCAATTTACAACTCGATTCCTAAAAAAAGTAGGCTATTTCCTGCAGGGAAATATTTGCATTAAAGCGATGCTTCAAATTAAAATTAGGTTCTGGTCCTGGAACAACAGCTTCGTATGTCATTCTGGTATTGTCAATTTATTGATCGTTCTGAAAGCCTGTTATTTCATATTTAATGTCTATCATTGAATATTCAGATGAATTTCATTAACAAAATAATATAAACCAGCAAATCTTTTCACAAATTCTGAAAACATTTCTCTGTGTTAATTTATTATTGATCTAAGTAATATTGTATAAAGGGAGTAATAATGATTACTACAATGACTGGTATTGCAAATTCAAATTAAAATATCTGTAATTATTAATAAAATTGCTAATATCGTTACCTCATCATTTTGTATCATTCAAAAGGAATCCAAAGATTTTAGGCGGATCTAGTATCTTATGAATTTCAATAGTTAGTAACACTAAGTGTTTGGTTAATGAACTGTAATCGTCCGACTATTTTGGACAGTGTGTGCAAGAGATCGATTCTCACGAATGATCTTGGATGATGTATGAATCTGTTTCAATGCAAACACTGCTACAGCGACAGTTATTTTGTAAACGCATCTTCTCAATGGCATGTCATAAAGAAAACCGTAGTTAAGACATCACTAGGAATACCATTTTGTCTTAAACTACTTATTACTGTCAATGTCATAGTTAACGTTTGTAAAACGAGAGCAATTTGAAAAGGTGATTCTTCGATAGAAAAGATTGCATGCAATTAACCCTTTGAGCCCTGCGTTCCTGAACAATTTTAACTGTTCTGCCTGAGCTCCTGAGTCAAAATTCGCAAATAATTGGTATATAATGTTTCACGGCTGATATAAAAATAGTTACAAGTGTTTACCCACCGTTCAATCGGTGGCTCGACATTGTCATTTTTTCTCTACCACTGTTCAACCGGTGGCTAGACATTACATCATTTTTTTCTCTACCACCGGTAAAGTGGTGGTTAAAACTCAAATAGTTAATATGTGTATATAGATGTGTTTAACAGTGTGCGTGTATCTCAGTATATATGCGCACATATGTGTATTCGTGTGTTAGAGAATGACCTGAAGGCATTAGTCATTTTTTACCTGTCTTTAATTGGATAATGTCTTTACTTTGAGCTAATTTTCTTTTCCTCATCTCTCTAATCAATTTGAGGTGTTATTCTTCATTGTCCCTAAAAAGCCACGTGGTATTTGTACTACTATCCGCGTGATATCTAGAGATTCTTGATAAAATCCAAAGAACTATCTGCAAACTTAATGGTCATGACCTGGTATCTCGGCTTCAGCTCCTTTCCCACCACCGTAACTTAACTTCCCCGTGCCTTTCTATACATAATTTCGGGGTAATTGTTCTGATTAAATTTACTCTATAGTACTTGACTTTATAAAAGTCAGCGCAGTACTACATTGGCGGCAAGGTCTCATCGTTTTACAGTTGAAACGGCGAGATGGAACCGAATGTTCTATGCTAACAGTTTCTTCTATCGCACTTGTTGCTTTTGAAACTTTTGTAGGAATCCATCTACTCGTGTTTTCGTTAAACGTCAAAATTTGGAATTTGACACAATAAAACTAATTTTTATGTTAATTATAAACATAATTATAGACTTATTAATTTTAAACATGAGAAGCATTTTCAGTTAACAATAGCTTCGTAAACATTAAAACCGGCCTACAAAATATTTATAAACCAATAATATTTGAAACATCAAATATTGCTGCTGGACTGCACGTAATTCAGCCGTTTAGAATAATACGGTGATTTTCATTGAAAGAATAAAATCCAGTAGGAAAAGACGACGTCATATTAACAAATACCATTAATTTTATATAACAAGAATACAAGAAGTTGCTTGAATGTATTGAATGAGTAATATCATCTTCAGTTTGTTCTTGCATATAATGTAATACAATATAATAATAATGTATTGCGTACCTATGTGAGAACGGCGATATGTGGCTACATGTGTGTTTGTGTGAAAGAGTCACTATGCACATGTTTGCATAGCAGTAACGTGTATAAAGGAAATAGGTAGAATTTAGTTCTTACTGTGGACGATGGCGCCGTAGTCTGAGGCGGTCTCTTTGTAGTTTAGTCAGTGCTGCTGATTTGAGCGTTGCTTTTGCGTGTGGATGTGAATGGGATCTTGAATATCAGCTGCTAGAGTGACGTGGACTTTGGTGGCATTTGTGAGTATGTTTGTGGGGTCTGAGTTCGTATTTTTTATATCTTGTTTTCCCCAAAGTATCGGCTCCCGAATTATAATATTTTATCTATTCCTAATTGGCCCGAAAAAGTCACGTGGTATTTTTTACTACTATATCCGAACGATCTTTTGGCGGTATCTCCTTAAATTATGATGACTAATAAAGCGACCTTTCTGAATTCTATGGTTTTGTATTGTACAGTTTAATTGGTGAGTTTTAAGATGTACGGACTTTATTGCGCGTTATTGGTTTATAAATATTTTGTACGTGTATTTTAATGTTTATGCAGCTATTGTTGTCTGAAAATGCTCATGTTTCAAAATAATAATTTTATAATTAAGTTTATAATTAACATAAAACTTAGTTTTATTGTGTGAAATATGTTGCCTTATTTTATTATATATTTTAGTAGACACGGCAAAGTTCCCCTTCAGATCATTAAAAATTTATTTATAATGATATGTAGGAAACAATTTAATATCTCAGATAGGTTTTGTAATTTTTTTCGCCAATGCACGTATCTCCCGGATCTTGATTTATCAGACTTCTGTGTTATTGTTTCTGGTGGGGTGTCGTCTGCTTTTCTGGATATTTGTTCATCCATATTTGTTCATCCATCTTTTGAGGAATATTTGTATCTAGATCCTCATGTCTCTCTGTTGCTGTTATAAGAATTGTTTATCGATATAAGCTGGTTTAATTCGATCTATAATTCAATCTAGAGCAATATTATCATGTTTTCCATTTTTAATGACAGTGAAGCACTTATCCTTTCTGTTCATGACTTTGGATGGACGTGATTAGTTTTTAACATAAAAGGTTTTTACGCTTTCATTTCTTATAAATATGTATTTGCAGGTGTAAATATCATTTGGTAGATACATTTTTTTGTTTGCTTTGTGTGTATTTGTAAAGGTTAATGATGACATTTTGTGTTTCACTTCCTGTACAAACGTTGTTGTAGGCACGGTGGATTAATGGATAGGGCTCGGATAGCGGAATCCATTAGATTCACTTACGTGCTAATACTCTTGGAAAAGGTATGAATCCTCTTCTTCTCTCACCCCAGCTAGTTCTATAGCCTTGGATGGCAACTGGTCTACCGCAGAAAGAAATGACAGCCTACTGCGGGAAAAAAATTTGCCTCGTCAGATATGTATTGAAAGATAGACGATCGCCCAAGCGCGTATCATGTATAGCAGACAACTGATTAAGGTAAAATATTAGTGTTATCGTCACAGTATTGATCTGGTAGAGTCAATGATGTGCCGAAAACCATTTCAGCTGGTATACAACCCAAATTCTATATAACAATGTTTCTGATTGATAAAAGTACCAGTGGTAAATTTTCGGACGAGGCTTTGTCGCAGGGCAAAGTTTCGTCCGGGGAGGTAGACAGTCCCTAAACTCGAGTATACGGGTTGTAAATGGGCATATTTTTGGCCGAGCCTACGGGCTCTGTAAGCCCACGTTAAACCGGCCTTGTGCCACATTCGACCCGTGTGTGTGTGTGAGGGGGGGGGGGGTTAAATATACCAGTGGTAACTTTTCTATTCAATCAGTTTTGTTTTGTTTGATCGCTAACGATGCATTTCACTGTCTGTGGAAACGTTCTACGATCCCGTTTTCACGAATTCCGTGTAGGTGATTGAAATCTCTAAATAATGTAGACTGAGATTGAGCCCCTATCTCTGTTGTGAGTATTGAAGGTACTCCAAATTTTTCAATCCAATCAGTATGAATATTTTTAGCTATTGTTATCGCTGGGACATCTTTCATTGCTTTTGCAGCAGGCCATCGCCGGACTTTGTCGCGTACACTAAAAAAATCTAATAGAATATGCAATATATTTCACCCAATTAAATTAATAAATCTACAATTAAGTTTATAATTAACATAATAATTAGTTTTATTGTGTGAGATATGTTGCATATTTAATTAGATACTTTAGTGGAAACAGTACACACTTCCGGTTTCTTGCTATCCAGTCAACATCTTTCTTCAAAACATTAAACGCAATGTCAATTGTTATCTTCTGTCTTCTTAATTCTTCATAATTTAGAGTTTTCTCTCTTTAACAGTAGTTTATTTTTCATATTCTCTAACACCCAGCAACCTCTTGCGTCCTAGTGGCTTTATTGCCTTGCTCGAGGTGAAATGATTAAAAACAATATTGCATAGATATAGAGAAAAACATATTCAAATAGAATATCTAGCTAGCTAGCTAGATATGACCAGATTTGCATAGATGTTGGGGACGCCAAAATCAAGTAGGTAACGAAATCTAATTAAGTAAGGTAGTAGCAGAAATTTGAAAGCGTGATACAGAAATCACGAAACGAAAGCGGAATAGTTAAAGATACGTTTCAGAAACTGAGCAAAGTATTAAGAGAAAAGAATATATCTTTAGAAACAAAGAAAATGTGCTGAACACTTTTACGACTTGGATTTTCTCATGAATCATAATTCTTTAGTTAAAGGTTGGCGAGTTCTGTGATGATAAAATAACCGTAGGATTTCTTTCGCATCGTTAAATATTTGAGCTTAAAACTTTAGCAAGATATTGCAATAGCGATCATAGACATGAATGCTGGTCGTTATTTAAGAAGTGAGGGGGTACAAATGAAAAGATTTCAAATTGACAACGTTTTCCATATTACTAAAACTGAAGTTAAATTCTTTTTTCTTTCCGTCTTCCCACAGTGTGAGAACGGAATAGTCAGTTAACAGAGTATGATGGCAAAATTGTCGCCATTTTATATGTTTTATTTCGCGCATGCGCATCGTTTTTTTTTTTTAATTTTGTCGACTACACTGAGTCATTTGGGCACCGTCATCGAGAAAAAGAGCACCAGAACTCAATTCACTCCGCTAGAAATATGGAAATAGCCGACTGTACTGCTTGGATATCGCACCGGAAGTTCCAATACGGACATTTCAGAGTGTTTGGATGTCAATGCAGAGGATTCGGAACGATTTGGATGAGTTTCAGTGTGATTACGAAGGTACGGCAGCTGGAAAAACTCACTCTGATCGTTCTGATAAGGAAAGAACTCCTGAATTCCTTGGTGAGGGCCTCAGACTCAAAACAGTGGCCTACTTCAAGAGAATGACTGCTGTAAGACCCTATTCCTAGCAACAGGACTCTGAACCATACAGCACAATCATGAGAACCCAGTCTAGGCTATCAATTTCTGCGACTACATCCCCCCTTATATCTGGTCAACTAGCACCCCAGACTGAAACCTCCTTGATTATTTTCTGTAATGCTCAGTTGAGCCAGAGACCCACAAAATTCTTTGCAGCACCAAAGATGAGCTGAAGGCAAAGATTATCGCAGCATTCACCAACTTAAACAAGAAGACTGTCCAGAAGAGCTGCAAGAGATTGCGAATTTTTCAAGAGAACGTGGTTGGAGCCAATAGCGATTTTATTGAATAAATTTACTCTTTAGTATTTCAAGATATATTTTATAATTTTATAGCTGTCACAATGAGATGTAAGTGTTATTTTAATTTTTGCGTAATTTAGACGACAATTTGTTCATCGCACCCAGTAAATAGAAAATATATTCGGATAGATAGATAGATAGATAGATAGATAGATAGATAGATAGATAGATATGAACAGATTTGCATAGATACATCGGAAAATATATTCGGATAGATAGATAGATAGATAGATAGATAGATAGATAGATAGATAGATAGATAGATAGATAGACAGAAAAAAGCAGATATAGATAAATAGATAGATAGATAGATAGATAGATAGATAGATAGATAGATAGATAGACAGAAAAAAGTAGATATAGATAGATAGATAGCTAGATAGATAGATAGATAGATAGATAGATAGATAGATAGATAGATAGATAGATAGATGTGGCTGCCATTCCGCTTCTGCTTATATCGTGTTAATCTCCCATCTTTTCTGCCGTTAAACTTATTCATTGAAAAGTAGTCAGGTGGCATTAGGTGTAAACTGGCGGAATTACTTTGGCACCAGAAGCGTCTGGAAGACTCTAACCTCCTGTCCAACCTCGCAGACAGCCTGATGTTTACCCTGCTGCATTTCACTTTTCCTTCTCATATACTCGATAACATCAATTTCATCTGGAATCTTCCTTTTCTTTTTTATTTGTCACGTTTCCTTTGCCTCTTTCCTCTTTCATATTTATTACTTTCGATCACTTCGGTTTTTCCAATGGAGTTTATGTCTTTACCATTTTCTTGTCCTCTTTGTGAATTTCGACAATAGAAGTTTAAAGAAATGACTGGATTCTTGTAAATTTTTATTGTCAAGTTGCCACAGTGCAATAAAGCCACTGTGCGCTCTGTTGGCTAAAGAGATGTCTATTGTTTCAACATTTGTTCATGTGTATAAATTGTCGTCTAAATGACGTAAAAATGAAAATCACACTGACATCTCATTTTAACAGATATACAGAGTGCGATGGATAAATTATCGTCTAAATGACGTAAAAATGAAAATCACACTGACATCTCATTTTAACAGATATACAGAGTGCGATGGACGAATTGTCGTCTAAATGACGTAAAAATGAAAATAACACTGACATCTCATTTTAAAACGACACAAATATATCTTGAAATACTAAAGAGTAAAGTCATTCAATAAAATCCCCATTGGCTTCAACCACGGCCTCCAGACGAAATCTTCTGCAACATTTCTGGACGGCCTCCTAAATTGAGTCGGTGAATCCTTGCCTTCAGTTCATCTTCGGTATTAAAGGAGTTTTGTTGGTTTCCAACTCAACTGCTCATCACACATAATAATTACGCGGTTTACAGTCTGGGGAGTTAGGTGGTTAGATGTAATGGGTGATACGATCGCAGAAATTGTCTGACATCCATGACTGGGTTCACCTACTTGTGTGACATGACACAGAGTCATGTTGCCAGACATAGGTTCTTCTAACAGCCACGTTCTTGACACAGGGCAGCACTTCCTCCTCACGGCACTTTATGTAGGTCTCCGTATTGAGTTTAATCTCCTTTCGGAAGCTCAATGGAGGCCTAATGTCGTCATTACAAGTGATCACTCCAAACACCTTGGTAATCACCATCAGACTCATCCAACCCTTTCAGAATCTTCTTCACTTCCCTCAGACTGACACCCCAACACTCTGAAACGTTCGCATTGGAGCTTCCAGTACAAATGCTGATTCCGAATTTCTGGCCGAATAAATAGCGTCATGAAATGACCCTACTATACTCTGCCGTCGACATAATGAAAACAACGCGCATGCGTGAAATAAAAATATAAAATGGGGACAATTTTAATAAGACAGTATGGAGAGGGAATATACATACACATACTAGCACAAACGCACACACAATATGCAAAAATAGAAATAGATCTAAGAACATACAAGGGTCATTAAAAGTTATGAATATAGATATCTTTCCAGAACCTTCCTCGGACTAATATTAATTGTTTTATTGCCCTTTAAGCAGAAGGACGTCTTACAACAATTCCAAGAAAGACATCTGTATCACTACTAGCCCACCCAAATCAGAAAGTTTAACTTCGAAAACCACAAGAAAAATTAAATCATTTTAATAATATGTGGAAACATCCATTCATTGTCTGAAGAAGGTCGCGAGACCGCAATCACGTGTAGCAAAATTATAGAAAATAAAATATTATATATATATTTTTTTTAAATCCACATTATAACCAAAAACGTTTGCGGCTACTCCCATCTTGTTAACACACACACACACACACACACACACACACACACACACACACACACACACACACACACACACATATATATATATATATATATATATATATATATATATAATATATATATATATATATATATAATATATATATAATATATATATATATATATATAATATATATATATATATATATATATATATATATATATATATAATTTGGCAGCAACTTTTCTTTTAAACATGTTGTGTTGAATATTAAAGACAACATAGTCCTGCATATTTTCTTTTGAATTTTCTCAAATTTTCTAATGAGACTTTTTATTTGAAAATTATATCGAAATAAATATTGTCCGTAAGATAACCGAGTACTTTCGAACATCATTTACGGACAATATCTATTTCGATATAATTTTCAAATGAAAAGTCTCATTAGAAAATATGAGAGAATTCAAAAGAAAATATGCAGGACTATGTTGTCTTTAACATTCAAAACAACATGTTTAAAATATATATATATATATATATATATATATATATATATATATATATATATATATATATATATATGTAAAACAGTTTATTTTTTCAGGTAAAAGATAGACCTGTCCAAAAAACTGTTATATAAAAGAGTGTCCAATACACAATGTAAAAAAGAAAAAAAAACGAATGTTCAGAGTTATTAAATATCAAATTCAAGAAATATTAACCACTCATGCTACCATGGTTTCCATCAGTAAAGTTTCTCCAAGCAGTAGAGATTAATAATTATTCCTGAACACTTTTTTATTTTTATCTTTTTTTTAATATGAAATTTCCCAGCATATACCAATTAAAAGAATTGTAAATATTAATATAAAATAGTTTTACGGCTCATCTGTAATTAAACATCCTTACAGACTCTCAAGTGAGTATTGCTTCTGAATAGAAAAATATGCGAATCTCGCAGACCATTACACAGATCTAAGTATGAGACGTACTGGCGGTCATCGCATTCTTTGACTTTGTCTAAACCAAAGTTTTAATTCAAGCTTAAAGCATCCGTCATGTTACATTTATCATAATTAAGCAGCTATGTGTTCACGATCAAAACAAACCCATCTTGAAGGGGGAATCTGGCTTTGGTCATACTTGGAGAGAGAGGTCGTATCCGCCATCGTCTTCTTACCGAAAATTTTGTAAAATAGCCACACCGGCTTGGGAATGGCTCAGTCTTAATGGGACCGCGTAAATCGTCAGTCATAGGGTAGAAGTTGACTTATGCGACAATATGAGGGGGAAGGGGATATAATCTTAGATATCCCCATTCATCCAAAATGTCACCATATTATTTCGTAATTGCTCCTTAGTCAGACTGAGAACTTTTCAGTACGACTAGTCCTTAGAAGTTCGAAATAGCATCCATTTTAATGAATGTACGCATTTGTTGTACACCCAGGAAAAAACTCAGGGAAAGATTTATATTTTAATTTCTCTCTAAGCAAAGCTGGAATGACACTAGCACGGAAGAACTAAAAGGGAGTGAAAGATGGAGAAAGGAAACTGGGTATATAAGGGGTTGAGGTAAGGATAAAAGATGAACCGGTTTCAAGAAAATAAAAGATGGCGATTGACACTGCATTCAAATTTTTGATTAGTGTAATTATCAAGGAAGCAAGTAAACAAAAGAAAGTTCCACAGACTGGAGATTGAGAAAATAAACTGTTCGAGTAGAAGTGCATTTAACTATTCCAACAGTAAAAGGATGGGACCTAGCTGCCAATCTAGTATCACGCTTAAATTCATGTAGTTGGGACAACAGAGAAAAAGAAGATCATCAGAGCCACTTCCATGAAAATATTTGTAGAAATTACAGAGGGAAGTCACATCATGTCGGTGAGAAATTGATTGATGACGAGATGCCATGTCAGGATGTATTACATTGCAGATCCGTCTTTGGGTTTTGTTTCCTCACAGTTAAAATCAGTCCTGATTATGAGTCCTGTAAAATATTTGTTGTTTGTGCCTACATTTACTGCAGCCGTAGTTCGTCCGCTATTAAAGAGTTTTAAAAGAATCGGGTTTCATTGCTTAATAATATATTCGGCGAAATTACTTAATATCGATCTTGGAATATGCTCTGAAACCTATGTCATCTGGCGTCGAAATGTTCCGGCAATTGGTCAAATGTTAGATCTTCAAAGACTTTTCTGCGCTTGAAATCCATCGTTTATTGGTTCGCTGAGCCCCACCCAGAACCTATTCATAGCCTGCATTTTAGCAGCTGGATCTATGAAACCTTAGTTTTTCACGGCTTATTAATTCTATAGCCCAGCCCTTAAGCTACAGACAATCGGAAGTATGAACTTGTCCGGTGGTGTGTTAACATGTAGGTACCAACAATAATTGACTGAAAAAAAAAACGGCAACGAGATAAGACATCATTCTCAGCTATGAGCAGTGTGCCACCAGTTTCTGTCTCTCCCTGTAGTTTCGGATTAATATACTTTTGTCTTTCAGATACCAAGAGCAGAACTATCTGATAATCTTACTGTGGTAATTATTTAATCTTACAGGACTTAAGTTTACGAGAATAATTAAACAATTAACAATTAATCTTTCCCGTATTTAATTATTTAATTGTAATAATCAATCAGATAAACTGATTTGTTTTATGAAATGTTAATAATTGTTTTGTTTTTGTTTTGTTTTTTGTTTCTCGCATCAAACTTTCTATTTTGTCATCTGAAGGTTTCGTTGCCAATCAAGCCTGTAACCATGTAACCGGCATTTACCTGTTCTGAACAATGCTCGTCTTGAATGACCCACGCGCGCACACTATATTCACGTATTATGGTAGAATTATGTGTTTGATTAAATGCGTGATTAAGAAGGTTGTGTGTGTGCTGCATTAAAAGCATTGAACAAATTAAAGATGCTTCATTTATTTCCGAAAAGATGGCTTTTACATGTGGCGAAGAAAAATCAGCTAAGCTTTCGTCTCTACCAAGATGAAATTGGCGCTATAAAATCTGTTGAAAAACTCCTGTTGCTTTCACCCAGAGAACAGCGATATCCATGATAGTATTTGATGTGGGTAACTGAAGAAACTTAGGAGACATTAAAGGGTAAGTAAACATGCCCAAAAGCTCCCTTGCTCCGTTGAAAACAATGTTGGATTTCGTGAAGGATTCTAGTAAGTAATCAGTTAATATCTTAATTCCACATTAATGTGAAGTTGCTTTCCATATAAACCATTGCAACCAGCCAGATGGTTATGTTAATACAACATCGATGGGTGTATGATTTCTATTATAGATACATCGTCCAAGGTGGAAGGGGGTCGAGACTATGTGTTCACGATCAAAGCAAACCCATCTTGCAGGCGGAATTTGGCTTTGGTCATACTTGGGGTGAGGTGGCATACGCCATCGTCATCTTACCAAAAATTTTGTAAAATGACCACACCGGCTTGGGCATGGCTCTGACTAAAAGGGACCGCGTAAATCGTCAATCATAGGGGCGAAGTTGACTTATGCGACTGGTTGAAATATCGGCGGAAGAGATAACATCGGGATTGCCAGTTGGAGTGTGGGACCACTGGTTCAACTAGAATGAGTATATGTACTTGTAAATGAACTGAAATAGTATGCGGAGCACATTTTAGAATTCTGTGGAGTCAAATGCCCGAGTATAAATGAGAATAAGTTAGAACAACACGTTCTTTATGAACATATCAATCGCGTAGGCTTCATTATCGACAAAGTCATAAAAAGCTATATTTGTTCAATAACCGGCACTTTTGGGTATAATTTGTCAGCGTCTACATTGTACTATGTTCCGACCTAAGATCTTAATAACCACAATTCTACAGACAGCGAATGGAAGGTACTGACAAAGACGACAATAATCTGCTAGTAATTCAAATACACTGGAATTTTTAACACTGATTCTCTAAATGACAGGAAACAAAACGCCGCAAGTCTATTGCTAGTTACATGACAACTCTTCAGACGAGCGAAATTTATCAGTTTCACACAGTGTAGGCCTTCACAGCTGAGACCCGTAATGGCCCGTGTACAGGTTCAAATCATTTTAATTCCGTTCGAATTCATTAGTAAGTAGGAAGGTCAACTCAGCGTTTTCATGAGAACTAACTTGCGGGAACAACAGACTAAGTGGATATATCCCTGATAATTTCAAATTTAACCTTTTTAAATATAGTGTCCATAGTTATTTATCCTACATATCCCCGTAAGCAGTTCTTATTACCTCCTCTTACGTTGACAACAACAAACTCATTCAGTTACACTCTACTTTGAGTAGCATTTGGGATTTGTATTGTTTGAACGTTTAGTAAAATAAATACAATTGGAAGACTATATGTTGTCAAATTTGCAATGACATCGTTACCGAACAAATGTTAGGTTTAGTGGATTTTCATAGTTTCAGAAAAAAAGGTTCTGGCCAATTCTTTTGGTGGAAAAAAATTGCTTTACGGTGTTGAACAGGGCACACATCCGGTAGATTTTCTCGCAGCCAGACTGATTAGATATGAACGCATTTTATTCGCAAGTAGCGCATCAGATCAGGGAATATTAGAACATTACCCAGTATAAAAAAGAGTGGCAGAGACCATAATCGGTGCTGAAGAGTCAAGCTCAAGAAAAATAGTAAACCGAAGAATCCCAGAATTTAATTCAACATTGACAGCGTGAAGCATCCTTCCATTTGTGGGTGCTCCCAAGAAACGAGAATGTCTTTATCACTCCTCATACTTGATGAAATGATGACCTGCACCTTCAGCAACGTAATGAAAGAAGAGGCAAAGCACGAAGAAATGCATCAAGGACTATATCAAAGAACTGACATGAAAAGCCAACGACATTCAATCAAAGAGTGATACCGAAGAATGCTTGAATAATGACAACAGTAGAAAGACAGTTTAAGTTATGAAAGATATGGCAAACTAAAGACAGTCAACTAGCGAAGTTAAGCAAGCTCATGCATGGTCACTACTGAGATGGATGACTGAAATACCAGGTGGCGTAATCGGTAGTCTAATGGATAGTGGCTCGGAACTGTTAATTGGAAACCTGAGTTCCAATTCCACCCATGCTCGTTATATTCATTTACGCGCAGTTACTCTTGTATTACATTGCACAAAATACATTAAATTAGAAACATTGCTTAAAAACATTACAGAGGTAACATTACATAAGATACATTACCGAATAAGCATTACAGTAGAGATATTACAGGAGAGACATTGCTGAAAAATCATAGCTTAAGAAACATTACAGAAAAACATTGCCGGAAAAGGTTGCAGAGGAAACACTGCAGAAGCTACATTACAGTATAATCATTAGCATATTACAGAGGAAACATTGTTGTAAAAAATTGCAGAAGAAACATTAGAGATTATACATTACCGAATAATCATTACAGTAGAGATATGACATAAGAAACATTGCTGAAAATCATAGCTTAAGAAACATTGCAAGAGAGACATTATAGAAAAACATTGCTGGAGAAAGATTTCAGAAGAAACATTGCAGAAGTTAAATAACAGAAAAAATATTACAGAAGTAACATCCCTGAAAAACATTGCAGAGAAATCATTGCAGAAGAGATATCACAGAAGAAACATTGCCGAATAAGCATTACAGTAGATACATTACAGAAGAAACATTGCTGAAATGTTATAGCTTAAAGAAACATTGCAAATAGGCATTACAAAAGAAACATTGCTGAATAAACATAACAGAGAAAACATTGCAGAAGAGACATCACAGGAGAAACATTGCTGAAAAACATTGAAGATAGAAACATTGCAGAATATACATGACAGAAGAAACATTACTGCAGAGAGATTACATGAAAACATTACAGTAGAGACATTACAGAAGAAATATTTCTTAAGAAACATTGCAGTAGAAACATTGCAGAAGAAACATTACAGAAGATACATTACCGCATAACTATTACAGTAGAGATAAAACATAAGAAACTTTACTGAAAATCATAGTATAAGAAACATTGCAAGAGAGACATTATAAAAAAGCATTACTGGAGAAACATTTCAGAAGAAATATTGCAGAGGTTACATAACAGAAAAAACATTAGAAACATTACAGAAGTTACATTGCTGAAAAACATTGCAGAAGAATCATTGCAGAAGATATATCACAGAAGAAACATTACCGAATAAGCATTAAAGTAGACATATTACAGAAGAAACATTTCTGAAAAATCATTGCTTAAAGAAACATTTTAAATAGGCATTACAAAAGAAACGTTGCTGAAGAAACATACAGTGAAAACATTGCAGAAGAGACATCACAGGATAAACATTGCCGAAAAACATTGAAGAGAGAAACATTGCAGAACATACATTACATAAGAAACATTACTGCAGTGAGATTACAGAAAAACATTACAGTAGAGACATTACAGAAGAAACATTGCTTAAGAAACATTGCAGAAGAAACACTGTGCATGGAACATTACATTATAGAAGAAATACTACAGAAGAAGAAGCTGATGTCAGCAATGGAAAAAAAAAACACTGGACTGATTTTCAAACTCCTTTTTCTCTATAATAAATATAATTAACTCTGACAAGACTTCAATCACGTCACCATCGAAATCAAGAAGAAATATTACAGAGGAAACATGGCTGTAAAGAATTGCAGAAGAAACATTACAGAAGATACATTACCGAATAAGCATTACAGTAGAGATATAACATAAGAAACATTGCTGAAAATCATAGCTTAAGAAACATTGCAAGAGAGACATTATAGGAAAAACATTGCTGAAGAAACATTTTAGAAGAAACATTGCAGAATTTACATTGCAGAAGAGATATAACAACCATGGATAAATACAGCATGGCCGAGATTCATATCAATGCGGCCCTACAGATGTTCGCAAAAGTTAAAAACTGCAGCGCACGCTCAAGGAATGTTGCATCAGTTGTGGTCCGTAGCCGCTTTTTATTATATCCTATACTCTTTAACATCTTCCTGGAATGTAAAATGACTGATGCCTTGGAATGATAGTCTGGCATTTAAAAAAATCGTGGACGTGTCATACTCAAGCTCTCATTTCACTGCTGCTTATAAATGCCTCGAATCGAAAATGAAGAATATCTTGTTTTAATCTCTCTGTGCTCTAAAATCCGACATTCAATGTTTCAGCTAAAATTATACGGACTTATTCCTTTCCTATCTCCTAACGCTTGGCGTTCTCATCTAAATATGTTTTCTTCCCGTTCATTTGTAGTAATAATCATCTTGAAATATTGAAAATTATTACTTTAACTATTGACTAGTATTAATTTCACTTTAATTTAAGTTGTAGTTCCTCGAAGCTTATCAAAGCTTCATTACAGGTTATTGCCAACGGTTTATTATTTATTTACGAGCTTCATTGTATATTAGCGGTCGTAGAATGACGATCAGAAAATTTGTCATCTAAAGCAACGTGAAATAAAAGAGAAACAATGATGAATTAGTATTGATTGCTTTCCATTTCAGAACCCTTTTCTCTCTAGTTTCTCGCTATTTCCATGGAAAGTGTTCATCCACTTATAACTCTCAAATTAAGAACAGCGAAATTGAGGCAATTCACCCTGATTCACTTTGTATTGCTTTAGTAAGAAGCAAGTTCTACTCGGATAGCTTCTTCCCAAGAACTGTTGCTTTATGTAACAGAAACCCAGCAGGATGTTTTACAAACCTCTAGAAGTATATATTTTCCAACTAAAAACGCTTAAACTCTCTGCGACCATTAATCTTACCGCTCACACAACAACCATCTTCAGTAAAGTTATACCTTGAGTGGCCCTTGTGCCTTCAATATAGAACACATTAGTAAATAAGAAAAGAAAATCTTCCTCAATGGATTACTCTCCTTTTTCGACATATTATTCTGACTAGTATCGTTATCTTGCTTGTTTTTACGGCAAGGTTTTGCTTTTTTATTAATGTTTCTAATGTATTTGCAAATGTACATAGTTTGCCCAATAATTTTCTCGTTATATAGTAATTAAAATCTCCTTGGATTTTGATATACGAACCCAATAGGTTCAGGTGTTCTTAGCGGGAATGAAAGGCCGAGCAATATCTAATGTTCGCCAGATACAGCCAAGCTTTGAGGAAGGTCGTAGAACATAGCGAATGAATTGTTGTAAAACAAAACAAAAAATGTCGATCTAAAGAAATAACAAAAGTACGCAGAACATACACGCAAAAAGCAGTATGTTGGCTAAGATTACAATTAATTCATTTTAAATTGCGATATCAAGGTGGGCTGGAAAGCTCATAGGGTGACTATGAAGGAGTGGTGTTTAAAGCTGTGAACTCGTGCTTGCATTAATTTCAACTCTTCTTATTAATAAATCTATTTCCAGGTAAATTGCATCTGGAAGTTCCAAAAAGACTTTTCATCCATTTGGTCAAAAAGTTATCAGCAGCAGATATGACTACTTGCATTATTTACATTATTCGAACTGTTATCCTCATCTTCATTGCTATATTCACAACGTTTCGGCCGTTGTATGTTCCGGCCTTCTTCAGGTGATGTGTATTTTGAACCGAACCATTTCGTCCACCAAGGTAGATTGTTCTCAAGGACACATAGTCTAGTGACGTTGGTTTTGATCCAGTGACTAGACCCAAAGAGTTGTGAGTTCAATACCAAGCCATAGGAGTGGTGAAACAAAACTTAGAAAGTTGAGTTAAAGCGAAATAACTGAAATATCCGGAAAAGGCATGGCACGTGGAACTAGAAAAATCTACCGCCAGTGGACGAAATAAAGGGTTCGGTTCGAAATTTCAATGACCTAAATAAGGCCGAATAGTACAACGGCCGAAACGTTGTGAATATGGCAATGAAGATGTGGATAACAGTTCGAATAATGTAAATAATGCAAGTAGTCATATCTGCTGCTGATGACTTTTTGACCAAATGGATGAAAAGTCTTTTTGGAACTTCCAGATGCAATTTACCTGGAAATAGCGATGTATCATGAAACTGTAAAAGCTAAACATCATAGAAATTTTGTGTAGGAAAATATCTTCATATTTTCGAATGGGAACAAGATTCCTTGTAATTCAAATAGAAAAAACAGCGCGATTTGATATACACCCTTGTGCAAATTAATTGAAATAAAACAAATAATTCCGTTATTATTTTTTTCGTATTTTTCCAGTGAAACTTGTCCAGTAAACATGTTAGTACTTCGTATGTCCATTGCACGAAGTCGTTCCTTGTAGACTGACCACCGATTGTCGATTGGATTTAAATCAGTAGAGTTTCCGGGTCATTCTATAGTACTTTGATTTGCTCACTGGTAAGGCTTGCCAGTGTGTCCGTTCAGAGTTGCAATTATCGTACGCCCCCTGGGAGTAACGTCCATCGCAGACAATGGCCGTAGGACAACTAATTGACAGTTGAGACAATAGTGTCTGCGCGTGGTGAAAATCTGATGCAAGGCCAAACAAATTTCATCATACATCCGGAAAATTGATTCATATTACTGTACACCACTGCAAATGACCTAATCTGCGGAAAAATAGAAATCGATTACACTCTTTCACTCCAGTGGGTTTGAAATTGACCGTATGATGAAAGAAACATAACTAAAGGGTGTATTCTGGAATGTTCACGAACGCGTTTGAAATAGAAATTTAGCAGATTTTAACGGCCAAGATATTAGGATGAAAGTAGGTCCAATGTTATTTGTTTCATACCTTTTCCAAGATTATTAGCGAGTAAGTGAATGCAATGGATTTGACTGGAATTCGATCTCGGCTCTCCGATTTCTCAATCCGAGCCGCCATCCATTACTCCACCATGCCTTCACTAAAGCCGCCAAGGCTTTAATTGCCGATATGCCGGTAAACAAACTATAAAATTTAAAATATCTTCAAAAAAAGTAAATGTGTAGCACAAAGGAATTTGCGTATGCAATTATGAAAATAAAGGCATAATCAAAGGCAATGTATCGTTACGTAAACTATAAACCAAGTCTGGTAAATAAAATCATCAGTGTTTAGATAATGTAATGAGCAATTTAGTAAACTGGCATTCGTCTGTTTAGTTTACGGAGCCTGATTTTTCTTCGAGTTAATTTGTGTACTACTACTAACAGCATCTCGAACATAAGAAATAAATAAAACAATTCTCAATGGGTGCCATCAGCCATCATAAAGATTCCCGTTCGAAATAGGACCATAGATATGTATTGGTAACTGCTTCTAATTTAGTCAATAGACCTGGGTATGGCGATGAACTACATCCAGCAAGGCCTGTGATCGGGAGATTCAGGTTTTGAAGAGTGTGGAACCACCTCTAAACTGTTGTTGTTCCCAGGTCCACCCTGACCCGGGTTGGTAGCACCTGTTAGAGTCCAAGCTATGGGCAAATAGTAAAGCCTCCCCCCCCAAAAAAACATTGGGAAAATATAAAATTGTATTTTATATTAAAAATATCAGCAATACATTTTTATAAATATAACATTACCAACATCTGTTGATAGTAATATTACCAACAATACATTTTATCTGTAGTTGAAGGCATACAAATGCGTTCAAAATATTTAGATTTCGGTATTAAATAACCCATAGAGATGTTGATATGCCGCTAAAAATATCAATCAAGACAAATAATGTATTTAATATTTTCAATTCCTTGTTTCATATTTTCAGAAATATCGGACAAAACTGCAAAAGCAACATTTTTTTTTTTGCAAATCCCCTTAATCCGAAAAGCGTAGCCAAATGAATGTTATGTTTTACCTCAACGGGTCCCTGTGACCCACGTCTAGGAATATTTATAATAGCAATCGTTTTACCGTATGATATATACACACAACGAATGCATTGATGAAGACTTAGGGAGAGGACAAACAAGAATCGGAGATGGGGATTTAAAAGCAGGTGTTACGCTTAGTTTTTATTTTCATTAGTAAAAGGCTGAAAAGCGAGAAGAAAGAACTAAGCATTGATTATGTACACTGAATGTACGGTTGCCAGCAAGAGGAAGAGCCTCAGATGCAAACTACGAATTGGTGGTGCCAAATCAAGCAAGTTACAAGAATATAAATATCCTGAAAATGTTTTAACAGAAGACGGAAATATGACACCGAAATCTGAAAGTGCATTGGAATAGCGAAACATGCCTTCCAAAAGCGAAGCATAATATTAAAAAAAAAAAATGAAAAATTTATTTAGAATGAAAGAAATGTTTGCTAGATTTTTATGTAATATCAGCGGATGATGAGCAATTTTCTCAAACACTAAAAAGACTTTGGGCAACTGAATATGGTTCTACAGAAGGATACTGAGGATACCATGAACTGAATATGCAAGTATACGGGGAAGTTTTCAGGATAATGGAAAAAAGGACACTTATATAGAGAAAAAGAGAGAGAGAGAGAGAATTGAAATTTCTTTGCCATGTTATAAGAAAAGAAAGATTGGAGAATTTGACACTCACAGGATATATTGAAGTCAAGAGGGACAGAATCAGTATCAGTGAGTAAACCACATGATATGGTGGTCTTCTCTATTATATAGGGTTAAAGCGTCGCTGCCAACACTTCAGTTTGAACAGAGAACATCAGTGAGCAAACACAGGTGATCCCATTATTGAATTTAGTAGACCACGTGACCATAGAGGAAACGCATATATGGGAGGTAGCGTGCGTCTAATTGATCGTCATTTCTTCCCAATTCTCTATTACTAAGCTGACAGCTTTTCTCCACTCTATTCACTATACTATTTCTCTATACGGATTACTTCAGGACCGAGTATTATCGAGCTAATACTATTCGTGCGAGTGTTATTCGAAGGCGTCTGACAGCAGCTATGTTCAACGGCATAGTGTAGTTGTAGTCTGCGATTACAAAGTCTCTACTACAACGACCATTACAAAAGTGACAATGAGTATTCGTTGGCACCACAAAAGTGCAAAGAGTGTTCACAAAACTTTGTAGCACAAGACGAAAAGTATAGGGCACGCAGCGAGAATCTAACTCACTATTCACAAATGATCTAGCGAGACAAGTTTGGTAACCATTACACCAAATTGGAAAGCTTAAAAAAAACGCAATGCTAGTAAGATTGTGTAAAAGAAAGCACTTAATGTAAAAACTAACAATAATAAAGTACTAAAAAAAGTAATAATATAACATTGGAAAGCATAATAAAAACGCAACGCTAAAAGATTGTGTAAAAGAAAGTGCTATATGTAAAAAGTAACAATAATAAAGTACTTAAAAAAGTAATAATATAACATTGGAAAGCATAATAAAAACGCAACGCTTCTAAAATTGTGTAAAAGAAAGCGCTATATGTAAAATGTAACAATAATAACGTACTAAAAATAGTAATAATATAACATTGGAAAGCACAATAAAAACGCAATGCTAGTAAGATTTTATAAGAGAAAGCGCTATATGTAAAAAGTAAAAGTAGTAATAAAATTAAAATTATCTAAGTGGCATTTTCAAAAAGGAAACAACATGCTGAAGTAAATCAATTAATAAAATAATGATAACAGAGAAAATGCTTCACCTAAAAAGAAACAAAAACTTGATGTGGTTAAGAAATCAAGTGTGCGCGGATGCTATAATAAAGAACGGGTAGGAGTAAGTAATCGGAGAGTCGTTTTCGAATTCTGGTCGAGTTTGTTACATTCTCCCACGCGCAAATATTCTTGGCAAAAGTATAACTCCAACGTTTCTCGCCCATTTCCCAGCATTAGGCAAATATCAGTATAGCCAGTGTCCTATAGCCTTGATTGTAAAACAGTCTAAGCAATAGAGAACACTGAATTCAAACCAGCCTAGAGCGTGTTTCGGATATTATTCACCAGAGAGAACCATCTCTGCCTCCCGTTAGAATGCCTGACGCTCAACTCCGAGAGAGCACCTCTTGGCGACTGCTCGGTCTCACATTGTTCGCTGACCTGAGGTGGAACGAATACATTGAGTCAAGAGCTTCGTCCACAGCTAGGGAAGTCGGCTCCCTTTGCCGCGCCAGCAAATTTTTCTCACCGGAGTCAATCCTTCAAATCTACAAATCAACTATTCGCCCTTGCATGGAGTAATGGTCTGGAGCCCCTTCTATTTGTCTCAAGGTCCTTGATAAAATCCAAAGACGGATATGCAATGTAGTTACCACTGATCTGGCATCTCGTCTGCAGCCGCTCTCGCACAGACGTGCCTTTGCTTCCCTCTGTCTTTTTTACAAATACTTTCACGGTAACCGCTCCGATGAGCTGCTTTCGCTGGTTCCCAGACTTCATAAATTTAAGTGTTCAACTAGGCTGGCATCTCGCTCTCACCCTTTCACTGTTGAAACTGTTAAATGTATCCGTCTCTTCTACTCCAATAGTTTCATGTCTCGCACTTCTTGCCTATGGAACTTCCTCTACAGTTCTTGTTTTCCTCATAGCTATAATCTCCAACTATTCAAATGTAATGTCAATCGACGTCTCCAGATGTCTTGGTCTTTCCACTATCCTTCTCTTCATCCTTTCTTCTATCACTCCTCTTGCTTGGGGCTGAATGCTTAAAAAAAAACTTCCGATGATCTTACTGAATACGATGGTCGTGCATATAAGGCCCATGTGAAACTAACGGGTTATGGGATTCGTAACGAAACAAAATGAAGGTTTCAATTAAATAGAAAACCAAAGAATTCGAAGAATCATTTTAGAGGCAAAGTTCAACTTTGATAGGCGATTTTTATATATTTTATACATTTAAATCATTTTATGATTTAGTTACTCACTTTACAAACAAAACTTACAACAGAAGTTATTTATTTTTTTTATCTCTGTTGGCTCATACCGGAAACATTGTCGAGACAATCTCCAACTGTTATGACAAACGGTATTAGTTTTCGACGCGGCCATAAGCGTGTATCCCAAACTGCTGGAGGCCGTCGTTCAGATAGATCGGCTTGACCACTTCGGCATCCTAAGACTCTATCATTTAACCGAGTTAAGTACTTTTCTTTTCCCATTTCCTACGCCATCGATAATATGTTTAATTTACTATAGAAATAGTTTTCCTTTCTTAATAAAATTATGTAAATAAAATTTATAGTTTTCCTTTCCTTAATATGTTTAGTTTACTACGGATATAGTTTTCCTTTCGTAAGAAAATCGACAACCCGTACATATATTCAATATTGCAGCCACATCTTCTCTGGTGCATTTGATGTGTATTTATAGAATCTTGATAAAATCCGGGGATGAATCTGCAATATTAACGGTCCTGACCTGGCATCTCCTCTTCAGTCGCTTTCCGACGGCTGTAACGTAGATTCCCTCTGCATTTCTATGAATATCTTCAAGGTAATTGTTCCGAAGAACTTTGCTCTATTGTATCTAGACTTTACGAATTTAAGCGCAGTACTAGATTCGCGACTAGGTCCCATCATTTTGCAGTTGAAATAGCTAGATACAACCATAGTTTCTTCTTTCGAACTTCTCGTTTGTGGAATTTTCTTTCGTCTTTCTGCATTCCGTTCAACTATGATCTTCAAATATTTAAATGCAATGTCAATCGTTATCTTTTGTCTTCTTAATTCGTACTATTTCATTATTTGTCTATATTTCTGAGATGAGGTATTATGTACACTATTTACATTATTCGGAGTATTGTCCTCATCTTTGTCGACATATTTATTACAACGTTTCGGCCGTTGTAATAAATAAGGCAGCAAAGATGAAGACAGTAGTCTGAATATTGTAAATAATGTACTATTTTATTGCTCTCTCTCCTTAATAATGTTTTTCTTTTTTTTCTTATTCTTTCACACTCAGTAACCCCCCGCGTCTTAGTGGCTTTATTGCCTTGCTTGTGGTAAAATTATTAAAGAAACATTTGTTTATTTAAATTCAACAGGAAACAATTTGTTTACACTCGACAAAACAAAAATGTAACCAGTGTTATTCATAATTTCGGTCTTGTCTCACATCTAAGCTACGCTTAGAAAATCTTTAAAATACTTTTCATAATGTACACTTGATTAGTAGTCAACTTATTCTCGTCCCGACTCTTTTTATTATCCCTTATTTATCCTATAAACAACATATGCAAATAGGTAAAATACTATTTGCCCATCCAGTGACACCTCCCTGGACCGAAGAGCTTTATGTCCTGTTCTTTTAATGGAGATCTTGGTTTCAATTAATCTTCTTCCGTGTCTGAGTCACTCCCGCTATCAGCCATACATTCGTCTTCTATTACATTGTCCTGATCTGAAGAACTCAATCTTCCTTCTTTCTCAAGATCTTCCAACACAAAATCTTCCACTACAATTCTGGATCTTAATTGGTCAGAATGGATCATTAGGCTTTTCTTTTCATTCGATATAATGACTGTGTTATGCCCCCCTTTGCACGATGGAATTAACTCTCTCAGGACTTGCTACTTTATCTTTTTTATACCACATTTTTTCATTTGTCAAGCAAGACATTGTTAATGGAGATTTTATTTGTCTCTCCATCAACGTCATTGGGTTTTGCAATCTCTTTGCGTGTAGAATCGTTCTAGCACTAAGCAGTAACCTTGGTAACTATAGTATCTCAAATGGGGGAACTGCTTTTAATCCCATTTTTACTGTTTGCACAATTTTTCCGCAATCCCATTGGATTATGGGTGATGTGGTGGCATTTTTTAAGTGTTGTAATCTAGGGAAGGTTACTGAATAGAATAATCACACGAAGGTCGGTAATGAACGATAATACTTAGGAGAAGAACATATATAAGATTCACCAGCGGCGTATAGAGCAACTAGTCAACTGCTAGAAGTGAGTCAAGTGAATTCCACACTGAATCACCAACTGCAGGATATCTACCAACCGGCCGACGCAGTCAGATGTGGTCAAGGCCAAATTTAATGTGGAGTATTCAGCCCAAAATTCCCTGTAGACCCTGTATAAAATGGGGTCGGGTAGCTGTTTCCCGAGGCCAGACTCTGCCCTTCGACATAGCCTTGTCTGGGGATCATCTCTGCCCGGAGGCAGAGAGTTTGACTAGCACAGCTGGAGACGAATCTCCAACTGCAGGATACCTACCAACAGCCACATGCGGTCAGATGTGTCCGAATTATATGTGGGGTATCGGAGCACGTAGGCTCGGTCAAAAATTTCCGCGTAGACCCAGCATAAAACGGGGTCGGGTAGCTATTTTCCGAGACGAGACTTTGTCCTTCGACATAGCCTTGTCTGGGGAACCTCTCTGCCCGGAGGCAGAGCGTTTGACCAGCACAGCTAGAGACGAGTCTCAAACTGCAGGCCATCATACAGTATTTACTATTGTATTCATGTGAATGGGGACTTATACATTATCGCCCGTAGGTACGTTGCAACAGTAAGGAAGCAGCCAATTTGCCTCAAACAATTACATAACTCTTCACAAAATTCTGGTGTTGATACCAATGTTTTAGGGACCCCATTTCTCGAAAATATCTGTCTTAAATATGATTTATTGTAGTCATTTTTCTATCTTTAACTTTAATGACTTCAGGCCACACAGTAAAGGAGATTAGTAAAATTAGAAAAGTCCCACGCCATTTATGTGTGTATGGTCCATATGAACACAAGACCATAGTTCCGTTTCTTTAGACCATCAATGCATTCTCTTTGGTAGAAAATTCTTTATTTCTATACATTTTGGGCACATATTTACGTGTCTTTCTATATCTCAATAATTTCCCGGCCACCATTCTTCCAGTTTTAATCTCTTCAGTGTAGTCCACAGTACACATCATGAACGCTTTTTAAAATATCTTTTCTTACTGTTTCTGGTGGTAGTATCACATCTCCATTGCCCTTAAAACAATTTTTCATTTGCGCTTTATTTCTTTATAAGGACTTTCAACTTTGGAAGTTATTCCACCTGTTTCTTCATATCTCAGCAATTTAATTTCGGGTCATGTAGAGTTTCCGACGCCAAACTTTGTACAGATAATATGTCTGTTTCAACCCAATATAATATTTCTTCATCCGGGATTTTCAGTTTTTTCTTTCTTTTTGATCCTTATTAAATGGTAACCTTGACTGCGCATCAGCATATGGTATTGTGTTTCCTTTTATATACTCAATGTCAAAATCATATGCCAATAATTTTATTGTCCACCTTAGAAGTTTGGAAGACATAACTTTTGGTAGCTCCTTTATAGGGATAAAAATAAAATCTGAAGCTTTATGGTCCAAATTTAATAGGAATCTCTTACCTAATAAAAAATTGTCCAGACCTGTCTGTGCTCCAGACAATGTCCAATGCCTCTTCAATATTTAAAGAATTTCTTTATGCTGTCATCTATCTTAGAAGGTATATTATTGAATAGCATTTTTGTGGTAAAATTGCTGACAGAACTCGATCACTCGCATTCGTAGTTAACTTAACCTCCTTTTCGGGATGAAATATTTTAACAACGTGTTTTTTCTGCGAGTACATCTTCAAACGTTTTAACGTTGAGTTAATTTGAACTCACTAATCTTCTTGCGCAGTTCAGAAAATGGTTCTATTTTGGAAGGTATCTATTATAAAAATTAACAAATCCCCAATAATGATTCAAATTCTTTATTAGTGGGTATACTTACCTCTGAAATTTTCTTAACTTTGAATCTGGTTTAATGCCATCTTTTGAAATATAATACCCTATATATGATATTGTATCAAAATCAAATTCACATTTGTTTGCGTTTATTATCCACCTTAGCTGCTTTTAACTTGTTTAAGGTATATTCTGTTTTCTGTTTTAATTCGTCTTTAGTGGTGGCACCAAGGCAATTATTATCTTGATAAATAATCATATTATTTATTTATTTATTCACCTTAGCCTCTTTTAACTTGTTTAACGTATAGTCTGTCTGTTTTCATTCGTCTTTAGTGGTGGCACCAAGACAATTATTATCTTGATAAATAATCATATTACTAATTTATTTATTCACCTTAGCCTCTTTTAACTTGTTTAACGTATATTCTGTTTTCTGTTTTAATTCGTCTTTAGTGGTGGCACCGAGGCAATTATTATCTTGATAAATAATCATATTACTAATTTCGTCTGTTGACACAATTTCCATTGCTCTCTGAAAAATAGCTCTTGCCGTTTTCACGCAAAAAAATTGATTCTCTTCGATCTTATTAATGATATGGAAATGGTTATTATGCTAATTTCCTTGTATTTATCATCAATCTGGATTTGATTATAGGGAAATTTTTAATTAATTTTTGCAAAGAAAAAAGAAATCATGCCCGATAAATTGTGGATAGTGGATTCGATATTGGGACGTGGAAACGAATCCAAATATCTTCCGTCCTGAGTAAGACGTTAAACTACATCCGTGTCTGGGGTAAGACGATAATCTACGTCCAGCAGCAAGGCTTCTGATCAGGAGGTTTTGAGGAGCGAGGAACCATCTTTTAATTCCTGGTTTTTCCCAGGTCCTCCCTGACCTGTTGTGGTATTACGTGTTAGGGTCCCAGCTATGGGCAAATAGTTAACTATTAACAGCAGTACTTTTTGGAAAAGAATTATTACTAATAATACAATTTTGATGGAAAAATATTAGCAGAAACAGATTTTTAACAAAACAAAATGTTTTCAGCAATAAAAAAATTATGTCGGCATTAAATATCCCATTGAGGTTGATATGCCGTAAAACAAAATAAACCAAACCAAACCAAATATATTTTATGACATACGTTTATTTTAAAATCACGAAATATTCTTAATTCTACATCTGATTTTTGCAAAACTACAATGGGAAAGGCCTGATTACTGCCACTTTGGAGGAACATGCTTCAAAATTTCTTTCTTTTATGATTTTCTTTAACTTGGCAACTACTAAAGTTAGAAGGTGAATAGATAATTTAGGAGCTTCAAAATAGGATGGAGTACTATTTTTATTTAATTGTATACTCCCTTTATACCCCTTTAACACTCATGTTTTAATATTTTTTTGATTTTACACTACTCTTTAATTTTGAAGTATCCACCTTTACATCATCTAGTTCAAGAAATCCATAATTTTGTTAACATTCCACTACTGTAACGGGAATAATTTCAAATCCGTCACAGGTTTTAAAAGTTCCATTGATAGTATCCCAAAGTTTTTTTTGTTTTATTTTAATAAAAGATCCACAGAATTGTCTCAGTTTCAGTTTACTTTTTCCTCAATGTCAGTTCCGACATTTGTTCCCAGAAATTTCTTGAGATCAGAATTACTTCACTCCCCGTGTCCATTTGTATTGGAAAAGTCATGCTATTTAATTTGGTTGTTTTTTTTTCAAAAGAATTCTTTTCCTGAGATCTTTGTATTGAAAAAAAATCAATTCTTTCTTTTTTCCAATTTGTCTATACTGTCTATTTTCTTTTTATCTTTGCAGACAGACTGAAAATGATTATTTCTGTCGCAGTTATAGCAAATCTTTCCAAAAGCTGGACATTTTTTCTGTCAAGTTCATGCTCATACTTACAGTATTTGCATTTCTTTTTTTTTATACTGCAAGTTTCAACATTATCGTCAGTAGAATTATACTTTTTAATCAATTCCAGCTGTTGTATAACTTACACACATGCAGTTAGAGACAAATTATTCAATTGTAATTGTTCCAATAGCCTATATTTATGGAATATATAAGCTATACGTTCAATCAACTCTAACTGAATCAATTCGTCTGATATAGTCAAATCTTGAGTTCCCAGTTCCTCAAATTCGCAGTATCTGTTGTTTCTCCTAATCTGTGAAGATAGTGTATATTTGATTTAACTTGTTTATGTTTAACGGACAGAAATGTGGTTATTTCCCCTGTGAAAAAATGTCTTTTTATGCCAGAAATTTCTTTCTATCATTTCTGAAATTTCACTTGGTTGGGGTATGCCGTGAGACATTTTCATTATAACTGCAGAACCTGCATATGCTAGGAAGAGGTCGGTTATTTCATATTTTTTGTCCTCTCTCTCTCTCTCTCTCTCTCTCTCTCTCTTTAATGTCTTTCAATTTTTTTAACCCTAGACTTGGCTGCGAAAAACAAGATCCAAGTCCGGACATATTCCCGTTCGTCCAATCGACTTAAACATCGTATTGCCGACGCCATGTTGTATAATATTGTTCTACGACACGTTATCCGTAGTCTGCTTACTCCCGTCTGAATCTTTTCACTATACTTTATTTGTCCCGTCCTATCTGCAAAAATTGCCCCTTAATGTAATCCTCTACCTTGAGAGGCCCCTGGGCTTTGTACAGGTTGAATTTTACTGGAAACAAAAAAAAAAGAAGATATACAAATAGGTGAAATCCTATTTGCCAATCTCATTATAAAAACAAAACAGTTTTGCAAAAAAATTCAAAAAAGATAATATCAAGTGTCATTTTCCCAGGAGACCAATTTTGTATTGATAAAAAAAAATAACAATAATAAAGGTTTACATTGGCGGCAGATAATAGAAGTTGGAAAAATAAGTTGCTTAAGACCTATCTTCAGAACGCATGAAAAGTTTTTATTTCGTTGTACACCAAGAAAAGTTAGAAAGAGTGCGTTTGTTGTGCTGGGCCAATTTCTCTGTTTACTCAGCCTCCACCCCCGCGCATAAAACGCTGTCAGTTCTCATCAAGTGATTAGCGAGTCCGGACCGACGCAGTTACTAATCTTGGTTGATAAAACAGTCTGTCAGGAATCGGCACCAAGATTTCCATCACACTGTTTCGAACAGTTACTGAAGCGGGGTGATTTCTTCGCATTACTTCAAGTTAACTTTATCTATTAGTCACACAATAAACAATAAATGCAATGCAATCATAAGCATCATTCTTTTTTTTCAGGATCTGTTCTAATTCCCTTTCGTCAGCATTGTGCGGGTGGCGTAATAGATAGGGGCTCTAAAGGAGAATCTGAGAGCTGAGTTCGAAATGCACAGTTTTCGTTAGATTAACTTTCGCATAAATACCTTTAGGAAAGGTGTTAGGTGTTGGCCAGTTAGGAACCAGAAAGAAAGACACGGAAAGAAAAAGATAGGTTGAACAAGTGTATTGAAATAACAGATATATTCAAAGAGTGTTATTAGTCAGCAGATAGAAGTGTCGGTCCAAACTATCAGCCCCCACACACGAGGGATGTATGTGGCAAAAGGCCGAGTTTACCGTGGGTTCTCCGAGCCCGTAAGCTCGGCCAAATATATTCCCTTAGAACCCGTATAAACGGGTTCAGGTTCTGTCTTCCTCCCCGGATGAAACTCTGCCATTCAGCAAAGCCTCGTCCGGGTTCCTTGCTGCCAAAGCCGAGAGTTCGACAGAAGTCGCAAATACTCAGAAGACTGCGTGTCGACTGTCGATATTTAACAATCACCCCCACGAACTATGTTTATGGCTCAAGGCCGAGTTTTCTCTGGGTTCTCCAAACCCGTAGGCTCGGCCAATAATATTCCCTTAGAACCCGTATAAACGGGTTCAGGGTCTGTCTACCTCCCCGGACGAAACTCCGCCCTTTGGCAAAGCCTCGTCCAGATTCCTCTCTGCCAAAGCATAGATTTCGACAGAAGTCGCACAGTCAGAGACTGCATGTCGAATATCTCCTAGGAAGCCTCGCAGGTTAGTATTTATGAAGGAGGAAGAGTTCATTCCCATCTAGGTATGTCACCATAACAAAAGGTATGCATTAAACTCACCCTTCAGCTATGGGTTAAATAATCAATCTTGTATGTAAAAATAATCAGCGTTATTCTTAAAAAATGATAATATAATATTCACTTGCCAAAATAAGCAGATAATTATTCTTACAATCGAAATATATTTCCACGTTAAATAACCCTCAAAGGGTTGATTATCCGCCATAAAACAACACTTCCTGCAACTCCTTATCGTAATTTTAATTATTATTATGACTATTTACGGAGATAGTAACACGCAAATAAAGTGACGCTGAGGTAGAAATATACGAAGTCCAATATACTAATCATGGCACCTAGTCTGATAAGTGTATACAGGGGACATGCATCACAGCCAAATGTGTACGATATGTTGACAGATTATGACAAAAATAAAACCGCAGGTAACTTTGTCGGTGGCGTAGAGTTGGAAATTACCTTCATGTCAAATTAAGCCAGAATCAAGTCAGTACGGTAATTTAATGCTTAAATTCATTCAATAGAGAAAGATGCCATCTAAAAGCAATATGTCAAACTTTACCCATCGTGCCTGCTAAAAAATTCAGGACTGTCAAAAGGACGGTTTTCCATTGACACCGCTATTATTATAACTACCATCACTCCTCAGCAATGTTTTAATTTTAAAAGCGTTATTAGAATTATAATAAAAGCTAAAGATATAATGAAAGTGAATTTATACATTTTTATCCTTGAAAATTAAAAAAAATATATATTGAACACTATTTAGTTATTAGATTCTTTATTTATAAGAATAATTTTATATTTAGAACAATTTAAAAACTAATACAATTAAAACTAATGCAATTTAATATTTAACATTTACCAATTTATAAAGAAAGAAATATGAAAATATGTTTTATTCATAGATTTATAGCAATTTACTAAATTATTATAATATCCATATTATTTACCATTTTATGATGATCGAATCAATTGGCAGATGTTTTCCAATAAACAAGTTAATATATAAATAGTATTTATTATTTTTGTTGTCAGTTCGCAAGTACAAGGAAAATATATAAATACACTCTTATCACATATTTAGGTTTCATTAAAATTCTAATCATTGCTGTTAAGACAAAAAAAACATTGGTGGAGATTCAATGTAATTAAATTAATAGCGGTGTCAATGGAAAACCGTCGTTTTGATACTGCGTCTTTCTGAAGGCACGAAATATTAAAAAGCAGTAAAAATTCGCTAGACAAAAAAAGAGAGTAGTAATATGTAAATGCTGTCCTCTTAGATGATAGTGAATGCTTAACTGAGAATACCATAGACTGACAATATGAGTGTCAGGGAAGTTTTAAGGAAAATGGAAACAAAATGACAACTTACAATTAGGATAAAAAAAAAGACAGCAGAATCTTTTTGGGGTGCATAATGAGGAAAGGGGGCTTGGAGAATTTAACACTCACATGATATGCTGAAAGTAACAGTGGCAGAGGAAAGCAGTGAAAAACTACATAAGTAGCTTGTGTAACTGTATGGTAGATCAGGGACTAGGATATATAGCAAAAAGACAAACCTTTCTCAGATCTACAACAGCCAGGGCGTCGTGGAGATTGATAATCTCTAACACCCTGAATGGATACGGCACATAAAAAATAAAGAAGAAGAAAAAATAAAGAAGAAGTGATTGTTATACTAAAATTTATCAAATATAAGCCTCGAGAGCCCCTCAACTTAGATGGTCGCATATTAATGGTGGAGGTGTGATATATTTTTTTAATAGATTCACCCGAAGCAAAGCGAAGGTGCTACTAAGAAGCTACTGGAAGTGAAAGAGATTGAGAAATCTTTACAACTGGCCGGAAACTCAATCCTAAAGACGAAACAAGGATAAACCCCTACTCCTGTTCAAAAGATAGCAGGAATAACGACTATAAAGATAAGAATTGGTTTGTTTTGGTTTGGATTTTTTTACGGCATATCAACCACAATGGGTTATTTAATGCCGACTATATTTACTTTTTTTTTAAAAATATCTAACTGGTAATTGTTTTCAGAAATCTATAGGTAATAATTATTTTTTTTCAAAAAATGTATAGCTGGTAATAATTAAAAATATATATATATAGTTTGGTTTGTTTTGTTTTGTGGCATATTAACCTCAATGGGTTATTCAATGCTAACAAGTGTGTTATTGCTAATAATATTTTCTTTTCTCAAAGATTTATTGCTCATACTATTTTTTTTACAAAGTATTTCTAGAATTAAAATCTATTTTTTAACCTTCATAATGTTTTGAGTCAGGTTGTGGGGTCAACTATTTACCCATAGCTGGAACCCTAACAGGTGCTACCGCCCCGGGCCAGTGTAGTCGTGGGAACACAATAATTAAGAGGTGGTTCCACGCTCCTCAAAACCTCCTGACCAGAGGCATGGTGTTGGACGTATTTTATCGTCTTACCCAGGACGATAAAGATAAGAAAGAACGATGTCAAGTGACCATTGACTTGATAATGGTAAAGATTTTAGTGGTCAGAGATGCAAAGGTCTATTTCATAAAATGAAAATTCTTGGGAAAAAAGCTATCTGAGGGGAACGTTCTCTTTACATTTGTAATAAGGGGGATATGAGCGTAATCGGCTCCTTGGTAGGGGCATGTGGTATCCTAGCTGTAAATGTCTGCGCTGGATGAACTAAAGAATGAAACCGAACGTTTGACATGCAAATAACAATAGACTCGCGATAGCATCGTTTCATTCTGTGGGAAATAATCTGCGATCAGAGATTATCCTTCCGAAATAAATCTCTCGCAACTTTGCAAACATGTTCGGGCAGAGAAACGTCTCGAACCCTCCATCCAATCTACGATGATCAATTGTTCAAATGCTGAAATAAAACCGTGAACTTTGTAGTTTATGAACATAGGTGATCACGGCTCTACTTAATTTATTGTTTTTTTTTTACGTTTTAATTGTCACAAATCTTTGGTGATGTTAGCGGAGTTGATTACCGTTGTTTTCTCCACATTCACAAGTGTTCTGACAGAGGACGATAAATGCGGCGCTAAAGTCCTAAGACATATTGAGATGGTCAAAGACACATTCCAAAAACTAGGCAGAGGATTACAATACAGAAGGATTTCATTGGTAAGAAAGATAAGAGTACTGAACTACTACATGATATATGTCTTCCTCTACGGCAGCGAATGTTGGATGGTCTCCTCAAAGATGAAGAAGCAATAGATGTATGGTACTACAGCAGGATGCGAAGGATTACATGGACCGAACATGTGAGCAACGATGAAGTTTTTGAGAGGATGCAAACAAAGGGGAAACTTATATTAAACATCAGGAAGAGACAGCTTACATTTCTTGGACGCGTAATGAGAAAGGAAGGCTTGGAAAAATCTAATACTCACAAGGTGTATAGAGGGAAAGAAGAACAAAGGAAAACAACGCATGGCATACTCAACGAGCTTAGGCAAGTGGATGGCGGAACGGGGTCTGGGAGAAGTAGCAAAAAGAGAAAAATTATTGAGAGCTACAAGGCATTGCAGGAAGTGGAGAGCCATGATTCCCTACGTCCTGAAGGTACACAGCACATAAAGAATTATTTCCCATAGACTGGCGTTTAACCAAGGGGCTTATGGACATATCTAGTATAAACACCGGTTGTAGTATGATCATCGAAGTTAAACAACGACGAGCCTGGTCAGTATCTAGCTGGGAGACTGCTTAGTAATACCAGCTGCTGTAAACTTGGGTGACATAATGGATAACGGCTCGGATTTGGAAATCGGAGAGTCGAGTTCAAATTCCAGACGATTCTGTTATATTCACTTACAGGCAGATGTAAGACACGGCTCGGACTGAGGAATCGGAGAGCAGAGTTCGAATTCTAGTCGAATCCATTACATTCACTTACGTGATAATACCATTGGGAAAGATATGAATCCTTTTCTTCTCCCTCCACCCCAGATATGGGTAAATAGCAGGACAGACCATGTGGGTAAATAGCAGGACAGGCCTTGGATGGCAAGTGGTCTACCATAGAAAGAAATGTCAACCTGCTGCGGGAAAAAAATCTGCCTCGTTAGTTCTGTATCGAAAGATACATGATCGCCTAAGCGTGTATCATGCATGGCACATAACTGAGTGATTGGCATGCAAAACTCCTTAGGAACGGTATGAAATTATCTCTTCTCCCCACAAATATGGGTTAATTAGTAGAACTTGTGTAAGTAAATCAATATTATCTCCAAACACATTCTCACGATATAAAACTATTTTCTGGCATTAAATAACCTTCAAAACCTTGTTATACACGAAAAACATCAATCAAACAATCTAACCAAGGTTTGAGAGCCATATCTACCCTGCCTTTTAACCTAAAGATGAGATGGAAAAAAATTACATAATACCTTTAGCAATGGTAATCGTGCGAAGACACGGTTAGGAGTTGAACTGGGCTCGGCAATTATGCCTTTTGTGCCCAAAGCCGTAATTCTACACGAATACTTTTCTCCAATATCTTCCCCCAAGCTAGAATCTACTGTGCCGTTAAATATGCTAGAACTTGGTAAAAAAAAAAACATTTTGACATATTTGTTTCAGAAATCCTACCCTTATATCACGGATTACATAAGCAGGTAGTAAAGTGATGAATAAATAGACTCTGGTATTTATCAAGATCTACTTTTTGTTAACATGAATTTTTAGTTTCGCCAAATGAGCTGACATCCCTGAAGTAAGCGTTTGGTAGCGAGCAACGCAGAATGACTTTATGATCCATTAATTGCTTCACTACCCAAAAGTCAGACTTCCTGGTTATGCCGATAAACACCACCCGTAAGCAAAGCTACTGATCGGGAGGTTTTGAGAAGTTTGCTGTTGTTCCCAGGCCTACTCTGATCCTGTGTGGTAGCAATTGTTAGGGTCCCAGCTATGAGCAAATAGTTAACATCCAAACTGAGGGTAAAACATTATGAAAGCTTAAAAAATAGGTTTTAATGTCAGCAGTACATTTTTGTAAAAAATATTACAAGCAATAATTTTTTGAGTAAAAATTATTACCATCAATGCATTATTACCAGCAATATATTTTACCATCAAGGCATTATTACCAGCAATATATTTTACCATCAAGGCATTATTACCAGCAATATATTTTACCATCAAGGCATTATTACCAGCAATATATTTTACCATCAAGGCATTATTACCAGCAATATATTTTACCATCAAGGCATTATTACCAGCAATATATTTTTGAAAAAATAATACCAACAATAATTTTTGAAAAAATATTACCGGCAATACAATTTATTAAAAATATTACCAGAAATACTTTTTTGAAAAAAATATTACCAGCAATAAAAATCTTTTCAGCATAAGATAACCCATTGAGATTGTCATGCCGCAAAAAAACAAAAAAAAAACGAAAAACAACTTATTCTAAAACTGTTGTCGCCATTAAATAACCCATTGAGGTTGATATCCCGTAAAACAAAACAAACCAAACCAAACCGAACCTATTCTAAAACACTTGTCGGCATAAATTAACCCATTGAGGTTGATAAGCCGTAAAACAAAATAAAGCAAACCAAATGTCCGTCAAAAGTAAAAACGGCTTCCTTCTGTTGAACGATGTTCAAACATCATAGTTTCCCTGATATTACATGGGTCATTTGTTTTAATTTGGTGTCCCCCTTAATATGACGCTCAACGACTATACCATCATAATTGTCATGAATAATTCTGTTTCCAAAAGTGACACATGGTATATACTATTTAGGTTTAATTATAAAGAAAAAAAAGATACGCACACACTGTTTATAGTAGGAACAATCCAAGTTTCTGTTTTATATTTTTTCTTATTACTAAATGGTATATTTTAAGATATATACCCGTCTGTATATACGTCCTGTTTTTTTTATCTTTATTGAATGCACAGGCCAGTAGACGTAATTGATAATGTTTAAAAATAAGGGCATCTACTCGAAGAGGTTATACAATGTAACGTTTAAGTATTAAGAAATGAATTCATATATATATATATATATATATATATATATATATATATATATATATATACTCCGTACCTATGAACATTAATTGGTATGTCACAATCCTCATGAATACTTTGGATACTATTGTAATTGGGGGTCTAAGTAGTCCACCAGAAGCAGTGGTTTACCCATTTCACGCCACTGTCGAGTATTTTATTTTGTTGATGCTATAAACATTGCCATTTCATTTCTAACCTCTGTTTGCGTTTTGATTATTCCTCATTCAGTAACCTTTGCTATGTTACAATATATATATATATATATATATATATATATATATATATATATATATATATATTACATGAATCATTCATACAAAAAACAGATTTTGAAGTTAATGATCTAAATGGCGAGAATATATGTTCGCAAACAAATTTAATAAATGGCATTAACCCCGAACCTGTAGATGAATGTTATGATACTTGTTTATAAATTCCATTTGCGTAAGGTCTTTTTTATTTTTTTACAAGCTTTCATCTGTGCATACAGACATCATCAGGTATGGAAATAGATTTGTTTTTTACATCCAGGTAATAACAGGACAATTTTTCCGCAATATATATATATATATATATATATATATATATATATATATATATATATATATATATATATATATATTGCGGAAAAGTTTTCGTGTGACGTGTTTCATCTATTAGGCCATCATCGGACTAAATATGTTTACATTGATGCTACGAAAAAGAACCTAATTTAAAGCGGCTAGATTATATATCGAAAACACACACAGAAAAAGAAAAAAATTTAAATTCTCAACACATATATAAAAAAAACATTCCCAGCCTCTATCGTTCTGATAAAAACCTAAACAACGAAACGTATCACAGAAAAATATTTTTCCACATTGTCATGTATGTGCTTATGAGGGTGTCAATATTGATACTATAGGATTAAACAGAGATGATGGCCTTACGGTAGTAAGAAATTAAAAAGCTTAAATCTTAAACTTATTGTAGCTACTAATGTTAAATGGCTTGATTTTCTTGATGTTACATTAGACCTTGTTAATGATGTATTCCAGCCTTATATGAAAAATAATGCTAAGTTTTTAAAGCATTCTGCCTTTTGAAATCAAATTAACCTATCACTCGTCAGGAATGTACTATCGCCTACAGAGACACATTTATGGTGTTGAAACATAATTGTAACTGTGTAGCAATTTTTTATAACATGTTTTTATATCCTAATTTTGTACGTCTGATGAATTGGATCATGATTACGATTTCAGTGTAATAAATTATAACCAGGAAATATTAGTTTTGAGCCTTTTATATTATGTTCTTACTTTGTCCTGGACATTGAGTTCTACCCGGATTCTATCCTCTTGGGAATTAATATATATATATATATATATATATATATATATATATATATATATATATATATATATATATATATATATATATATATATATATTTAGAGAGAGAGAGAGAGAGATAGAGAGAGTTTCATTTCATTTCACGTACAATATATATATATATATATATATATATATATATATATATATATATATATATTTAGAGAGAAAGAGAGAGAGATAGAGAGAGAGTTTCATTTCATTTCACGTACAGTCAATATATATATATATATATATATATATATATATTAACCACTAATATTATCTATCTCCCTTTATATATATATATATATATATATATATATATATATATATATATATATATATATATATATAGAGAGAGAGAGAGAGAGAGAGAGTAGATTGTCTTCTAGGACTTGAAAAGTATACGAAGTTCTGGCTCAAGCCTTGTTACGAAAATATTGTACGTGAAATGAAACTATTCACCTTTGGATTTCGGTGAGCATTTTCCGTCCTCTGTTAGCACACTTTCTGAGATATTTAGTCTGCACTTGCTTTATTTTGGTTTCTCCAATGTGTAATTAGCATGTTAGGCTGTTGTATTTGCTGACAATCATACGTTCTTCTTCTTACAAGTGATGTTTAGTCCCTTCTTCTCGTTTTCCTTGACGACATTCTGCCTGTTTAACTGTGGCTTTCATTCTATCAACACTGTGTCATCTGCATATTTTAGGTTTTTTCTTCTTGTGGCTGCCAATAATGTTTCCAGGTAGGACTTTTAATTCTTTCAGAATTGCTTCATTGTAAAGCTTGTATTGATCTGACGAGAAGCCACATACTTTTCTAACACCCCTTTCAAGTTTTGTTCAATTCATTTTCAATCCTTTATGCGGTAATCGGACATTTAACCGAATGGACATTTAGTCGAAAATATAGTGGCGTACTTACATGTATGTCACGCTCTTTATAATAATGTGCTATATATATTTATATTTATTTACTGTATTAAATTATAATTTTTCAGTTTGTTTTTTTATCTATTCTGTATATATTATATTTTACTTCACATATTACTGGAAGATGATAAGTATTCTGAGAAAAAGCACTTTTTTTACCCCAGCAAAAATCTTAAGCTATTACGATATGAAAGATCTTTTCGCTGTTAATAACCATTATCTTAAAGGTATAAACTAGTTTTTTAAATTACTGTTAAATACGAATTTAAATAATGAGGTGCTACTTTTTATCCACATAATTTTAAAATACTAATTTCAATAAACAAATATTGAAATAAGAAAACTTCAACTTTTAGATTTAGTAATTTAATCCCTTTTAGATTTAGTAATTTAATCACTTGAAAGATAATTATTAGTCCCATTCTACATTATAATACTGCTGATTAAAATACGTGAAGTATTGCTTGTTACTATTTTTACTTGTACTTTTTCAGTGAAATGTCTGTCGGCTAAATGCCGATTCGGCCAAATGTCTTCCGGCCAAATGTTCGTGGGCCAAATATCCGGCCACGCGTTTATGCAGGCGGTTCACTACCATTATAAGTTCTTGATAATTCTAATATCCTTCTCATGTTTGCCTAGCAGCTCCAACAGTATGTGTTACACACTTTATCAAATGATTTTGCATAATCTATAAATATAGGTATACATACAATTTTATTGCTCTTTCTGATATCATTGTTTAGTAAAGCGGAGCAAAATGTCTCAAGCGTGAAAGACCGTCCGTAGATATAGCAAAGACACCTCTACGTGTGGCTTCGTTTGGAAGTACGATACAAGCAGGAGGCATCGCAAAGTGGCCTCTTAGTTCAGTAGAGAGAAAGTAGCTTGTTTGATGTCACTCCACGAAATGGCGAATACTTACAAAGTTTAATTTAGTTAACTCGAAAAAACCACGAGATTAGGTGACCCCATGAATCCAACAAACTATTAATAAATCTGCGAAACTAATTTTTCAAAAAATGGCTTGGATATTTGCTGTCTAATTTATCCTTCTGTAACTGAATTTTATTTCAGTTACAGAAGGATAAATTAGACAGCAACCCCTGTGTTTATGGTGATGTGACATAAGGTCGAATGTATGGGGCAACCGTTAAGGATCTAATTGTTCTAGCAGGACGAAATTGCTGATCCTTACATCATGTATGAGTTAATTCCGGAGTATACACATGGTACTCGGTTGAGAACACAGACTAATGTAATAAACAGGTAATCGTCAACTACTCTCCTCAGAAAGCGAGAGTACTTTTTATGATTCGTATGGGACATATTGAAAAAAAGTGTTATCTTAAACATTGGCTCTTATACAAATTTTAATTCCACACTGGATTTACTTTTAAAAATATATCATATCTGTTGATTCTTTTATATTACGCATCTTCCATTGAATTTCCCTGGATACTGTTTTGAGTTTATGATAAATATGAGGATATCGTTAGAGCGTTCGGAACTTTATTCTGTGTTCAAAACTAAGGATTCAAACAACAAAGGTGCAATCAAAGTTGAATAATAGGGAATTACGTCTAGAATTACTGTATCTTTTCTTCTGTTTCACAGTGTTTGTTTTAATAGTGCACTTTAGAGTTTAAGAGGTATTTTATGTTCTTCATGAGATTTCGCTTCAGAACCAAAGACAACGTTCCAAAATCGGCAGTAGTATTTCAACCAAGAATGATAATCTTTCATTTTCATGAACAGAAAACCAACAAGTATTTATCATAAAAGAAGAAACCATGCCGATATCAAATCCAATGATACGGAATTCCCTGTTTTGTCTCTAGTGGTAATACGAAGGATTTCGTACATTACGAGCGAGTAGAACGTGAAAGAGCGACAATTTCAAATGTTTGTTGGCAGACAGTTAATCGGGCGAGCGTAGCTTTATGTCGTTGGCGTAATGGATAGCGGCTTGGATCAAGAAGTCGAAGACTTGAGTTCGAATACCAGCCAAATTAAAAGCCATATATTTACTCCTTGAAGCTTTGGCTCTCATATGGAATTTATTTCGAGACTCGCTTTACTTAAAAACATAACAGAATCTGTCTATATTTCTGAGATGAGGTATTGTGATTATTGAAATTGTTCGGAATGTTGTACTCGTCTTTATTGCCATATTTATCGAAATTCCAATCACCTGAAAAAGGCTGGAGCGTCCATCAGCCGAAACTTCGTGAAATATCAATAAAGACGAAGGAAACATTCCGAACAGTGTAAATAATGTAAATAACAGAATCTGTAGGCTGCTTCTTTTATATTACGTACCTTCCAGTAAATCTCCTTTTTTGTTCTTTTGAAGTTATGATAAATATGAGAATAATATTAAAATAAACTTTAGCAAATAATTGTAATATTAAGATATTGACTTGTATATTTACGAGTCGAAATTATTGTGATTTTACCCGGACTACACTGGCAGCTATATGAATTGTGGTTTAGCGTTATTTTAAAATCTAAAGGATTTTCCCCCTCTTTTTAGGTGCTTCCATTACTGTGTTTTACTCGCCAGGCTATTGATACATAACCACACACCTCACAATATTCGGTCCTGTGTCTTTTCGACTGAGCTGGGTTTAGAGGAAAAGCCGATCTAAAACCAAAACAAATCAGAGCTGATATTTACGTGCGTCGTTATGAGCGTCTAAATGTCACCTTGCTGCTTTTTATTTATTTATTCCGTTAAAGATTCGGCAGCCTCCCTTCTGATTTCTCGGTGCCTGTTGGCTACGGCAGGTGAAGCGTTGATTGAAAGTAATGCGACGTTTTACTTACTTCCTTCCTTCTTATCGCCTTTCCTTCACCATTTGGAGTTCGACTTGCTGTACTTAATATACGTTTTATTTTCTCGTTGTTCATCATCGTATCTGAAGAATTATTTATCCCTTTCACTACGAAGGAGTGATTCCCATTTTTATTCTTTTACTTGGATTTTTGCATTTGTACATTTAAATAACTTTTTCTTTCCTTCATTTCTTTTTTTCATTTTTTGTTTTTCGCATTTATTACTGTCCAACTCTCTGTCTGTTTCTTTCTTTATTTCTTTCTTTCTTTCTTTCTTTCTTTCTTTCTTTCTTTCTTTCCGGATTGTGTTCCGGTGTTAATATTATTGCCTCAATGTTTGCTTACATAATAACTATCTATATTTCTCTCTTTTTCTGTCTTTCTCTCTTTCAATCTTTCTTTTCTTTATTTATTTTCTCTTTCTATTTTCTTAGATTTCTTTATTTTCACCTTTCTTTCTTTCTTTCTTTCTTATTTTCTTTCTTTCTTTCTTTCTTTCCGGATTGTGTTCCGGTGTTAATATTATTGCCTCAATGTTTGCTTACATAATAACTATCTATATTTCTCTCTTTTTCTCTCTTTCTCTCTTTCAATCTTTCTTTTCTTTATTTATTGTCTCTTTCTATTTTCTTAGATTTCTTTATTTTCACCTTTCTTTCTTTCTTTCTTTCTTTCTTTCTTTCTTTCTTTCTTTCCGGATTGTGTTCCGGTGTTAATATTATTGCCTCAATGTTTGCTTACATAATAACTATCTATATTTCTCTCTTTTTCTGTCTTTCTCTCTTTCAATCTTTCTTTTCTTTATTTATTTTCTCTTTCTATTTTCTTAGATTTCTTTATTTTCACCTTTCTTTCTTTCTTTCTTTCTTTCTTTCTTTCTTTCTTTCTTTCTTTCTTTCTTTCTTTCTGGATTGTGTTCCGGTGTTAATATTATTGCCTTAATGTTTGCTTACATAATAACTATCGATATTTCTCTCTTTCTCTGTCTTTCTCTTTTTCAAGCTTTCTTGTCTTTATTTTCTCTTTCTATTTTCTTACCTTTCTTTATTTTCAACTTTCTTTCTTTCCTTCTTTCCTTCTTTCTTTCCTTCTTTCCTTCTTTCTTTCTTTCTTTCTTATATTTTCCTCAGTTATTCTTTAATGAAAGGTGCAACGTCAAGAGAGGAGACCGTATCTAGTAGGACATATTAAGCTCGCACTAGCAGTGTCGTTGTCTGACTGCTTATCTGGTGCTTTCTTTCTTTCTTTCTTTCTTTCTTTCTTTCTTTTTCTCTGGATTGTGTTCCGGTGTTAATATTATTGCTTTAATGTTTGCTGACATAATAACTATCTATATTTCTCCCTTTCTCTGTCTTTCTCTCTTTCAAGCTTTCTTGTCTTTATTTATTTTATCTTTTTATTTTCTTACCTTTCTTTATTTTCACCTTACTTTCTTTCTTTCTTTCCTTCTTTCTTTCTTTCTCTCTTTCTTTCTGTATGTTTGTCTTTCTTTCTTTCTTATGTTTTCCTCAGTTATTCTTTAATGAAAGGTGCAAGGTCAAGAGAGGAGACCGTATATAGTAGGACATATCAAGCTCGCACTACCAGTGTCGTTGTCTGACTGTTTGTTTGGTGCTTTCTTTCTTTCTTTCTTTTTCCTTGGATATTTTTTTTCGTTTACCTCAGTTTCTTTTTAAAGAACAGATGCAAGCTCAAGTGAGTAGGCCGGATATACATAGTAGGACATATCAACTGTGTCAGTTTTGTTGCCTTTCTTTCTTTCTTTCTTTCTTTCTTTCTTTCTTTCTTTGTCCATCCGCTGTTCCAGTGTTAATATCTTTTCTCCCACTGTTTCTTTACATAATGAATAATTTTTATCTCTCTCTTTGTCTTTCTCTTTTTCAAATTTCAAGTTTTCTTTCATTTATTTATTTTCTTTTTTTCTACTTCATTTCCTTTACTTATTTTCACTTTACTTTCATTCTTTCTTTCATCTGTTTTCTTCGGTTTTCTTTAATGAAACGTTGCATGATCAAGTCAGTAGGCCGGAGATAGTAGTAAGTATCAACCACGAGTCTGCAAAATCCGTAAAATCAGACATTGTTCTGATAAAATAAGACACCTTTACGATTGGCCATTTCTCGGCGCTTTTCATCGATAGCTGTTTTCACCTGGTTCAACCGGGAATCCTAATTGTCTGATTTCAACGTCTGTTTTTTCTTCTTTTTTCGGAAGAGTTCTTAAGTTACTCAAGCATGTTCCAACTCCTACAGATGACCACAATTATTCGTATACTTTGGGAGTCCTTTCGTTTTTCCTAGACCTTGTCTCGGTCCCTATTTTTTGTAAACTTTCTATCTCCCATTGCCATTGTTTATTCTTTTAAAAGATGGGCCATTTTGTCGGCTTTGGGCAAATAGAAATACAGTCCATTTTTTTTTTCTCGTTAAATCGTTAAACATCCAAACGTCATATACAAGTGTCTTTCAACGCATAAATACACTGAAACATCTAAAATATCTTTGTGATGACTTGTGTCGTGTGACCTCAATGACTTTTAGTCAGCATTTCAATTTGGTTATAATCAAAGACTGTAGGCCTCTCGGAACCTGCTATGTCATTTTTTATTTAAAAAATCCCCCTTCTGGACCTAGTGAACCATTTACGAACAGTACCGTCAAATATGGTACCATTTCTATTAACAGTCCATAGATGTTTGTACAACATTTTTCATCTGTCCCTTCCAGAAACAAAACCTCATGAAAGGACGAAAACCCATCTGATTTTTATCTGATTTTCAACGTAAACAAAAAAAATTTTAAATTCAAATTCTATTAACGAAACGTATAGAAAAACAGGAGGAGTGCCTCCTCCTGTTTTTCTATACGTTTCGTTAATAGAATTTGAATTTAATAATGGATAGCTGTTCGCATTGAGGAATCGGAGAGCCGAGTTCGAATTGCAGTCGAATCCATTACATTGACTTACGTGATAATACCATTGGGAAAAGTCTGAATCCTCTTCTTCTGGGTAAATAAAACAGGCCGGGTTCTATAGCCTTGGATAGCAACTGGTCTACGCAGAAAGAAATGGCAACCTACTGCGGGAAAAAATCTACCTCGTCAGTCGTGTATCAAAAGATTCATGATCGCCTAAGCATGTATCTCGCATGGCATCTGACTTTGTAGAAAAACATGTGGGAATGTCACCTTCCTACATATGTACAGATTGTCATACACTTCGTTTACATGTTAAACGAAATCGTATTTAAACACCATTTACTGACATCTGTCTATATTTCCGAGATTAGCTATTGTAACAATTTACATCGTTCGAACTCTTGTGCTCATCTTTATTGCCATATTCACGACGCTTCAACTGTGTACGCCCCGGCTTTCTTCAGGTGATATACGTTGGAATTTCGAACCGAATGCTTCATTTAGTCCACGACGGTAGATTGTTCTAATTCCATTTGACCTGCATTTATTTGGATATCTGTTTTAGTTAATTCTCCTTGATAATTCCTTGCTATCCACAAGCATGGCACGTGGAATTAGAACAATCTGCCCCCGTTGATTAAACAAAAGTTTGCGTTAGAAATTCCATAAAATATTAACTGAAGTAGGACGCAGCGTACAACCGAAACTTCGTGAATATAGCAATACAGATGTGGACGACAGTTCGAACGATGTAAATATTGAAAACAATTTATTGGATAAATCTTCGAACTTCTATACTAACCAAATATAATGACATGATATAGGAATTCATATGTAGTGACTCGAAAGTTGGAAGGTGTTGGTTTGGTTTACGGCATATGAACCTCAATGGGTTATTTAATGCCAAAATTATTTTTATTGCTGCTACTGTTTTTCTTCAAAAATCTATTTCCGAGAATATTTTTCCTTGAATAAATCTATTTCTGGGAATATTTTTCCTTGAATAAATCTATTTCTGGGAATATTTTTCCCTGAAGAAATCTATTTCTGGGAATATTTTTCCCTGAAGAAATCTATTTCTGGGAATACTTTTCCTTGAATAAATCTATTTCTGGGAATATTTTTCCTTGAATAAATCTATTTCTGGGAATATTTTTCCTTGAAGAAATCTATTTCTGGGAATATTTTTCCTTGAAGAAATCTATTTCTGGGAATATTTTTTCCTGAAGAAATATATTTCTGGGAATATTTTTCCTTGAAGAAATCCATTTCTGGGAATATTTTCCCTGAAGAAATCTGTTTCTGGGAAAATTTTTCCTTGAAGAAATCTGTTTCTGGGAATATTTTTCCCTGAAGAAATCTATTTCTGGGAATATTTTTCCTTGAAGAAATCTATTTCTGGGAATATTTTTCCTCGAAGAAATCTATTTCTAGGAATATTTTTTCCTGAAGAAATCTATTTCTGGGAATATTTTTTCTTGAAGAATTCTATTACTGGGAATATTTTTCCTCGAAGAAATCTATTTCTGGGAATATTTTCCTTGAAGAAATCTATTTCTGGGAATATTTTTCTTGAAGAAATCTATTTCTGGGAATATTTTTTCCTGAAGAAATATATTTCTGGGAATATTTTTCCTTGAAGAAATCCATTTCTGGGAATATTTTCCCTGAAGAAATCTGTTTCTGGGAAAATTTTTCCTTGAAGAAATCTGTTTCTGGGAATATTTTTCCCTGAAGAAATCTATTTCTGGGAATATTTTTCCTTGAAGAAATCTATTTCTGGGAATATTTTTCCTCGAAGAAATCTATTTCTAGGAATATTTTTTCCTGAAGAAATCTATTTCTGGGAATATTTTTTCTTGAAGAATTCTATTACTGGGAATATTTTTCCTCGAAGAAATCTATTTCTGGGAATATTTTCCTTGAAGAAATCTATTTCTGGGAATATTTTTCTTGAAGAAATCTGTTTCTGGGAATATTTTTCCCTGAAGAAATCTATTTCTGGGAATATTTTTCCTTTAAGAAATCTATTTCTGGGAATATTTTTCCTTCAATAAATCTATTTCTGGGAATATTTTTCCTTGAATAAATCTATTTCTAAGAATATTTTTTCTTGAATAAATCTATTTCTGGGAATATTTTTCCCTGAAGAAATCTATTTCTGGGAATATTTTTCCTTGAAAAAATCTATTTCTGGGAATATTTTTCGTTGAAGAAATCTATTTCTGGGAATATTTTTCCCTGAAGAAATCTATTTCTAAGAATATTTTTTCTTGAAGAAATCTATTTCTGGGAATATTTTTGCCTGAAGAAATCTATTTCTGGGAATATTTTTTCTTGAAGAAATCTATTTCTGGGAATATTCTTCCTCGAAGAAATCTATTTCTGGGAATATTTTTCCTTGAAGAAATTTATTTCTGGGAATATTTTTCCTTGAATAAATCTATTTCTGGGAATATTTTTCCTTGAATAAATCTATTTCTAAGAATATTTTTTCTTGAAGAAATCTATTTCTGGGAATATTTTTCCCTGAAGAAATCTATTTCTGGGAATATTTTTCCTTGAAAAAATCTATTTCTGGGAATATTTTTCGTTGAAGAAATCTATTTCTGGGAATATTTTTCCCTGAAGAAATCTATTTCTAAGAATATTTTTTCTTGAAGAAATCTATTTCTGAGAATATTTTTCCCTGTAGAAATCTATTTCTGGGAATATTTTTTCTTGAAGAAATCTATTTCTGGGAATATTTTTCCGTGAAGAAATATATTTCTGGGAATATTTTTCCCTGTAGAAATCTATTTCTGGGAATATTTTTTCTTGAAGAAATCTATTTCTGGGAATATTTTTCCTTGAAGAAATCCATTTCTGGGAATATTTTTTCCTGAAGAAATCTATTTCTGGGAATATTTTTCCCTGAAGAAATCTATTTCTGGGAATATTTTTTCCTGAAGAAATCTATTTCTGGGAATATTTTTTCCTGAAGAAATCTATTTCTGGGAATATTTTTTCCTGAAGAAATCTATTTCTGGGAATATTTTTCCCTGAAGAAATCTATTTCTGGGAATATTTTTTAAAAGAATGTATAGTTGTTTTTATTGTTGCTATTTTTTTTAAGTATTGCTGATAATAATTTTTACTTCAAAAATTATTGCTAGTAATAATTTTTTTTATATTACAAAGTATTTCTGGTATTAAGAACTATTTTTACACAAGTTTGTGTATTAACCACCCTCCCACAGCTGGGACCTTAACAGATTACCACCACTCCGGGTCAAGGTGGACCCAGGAACTCCAGCAACGAAGAGGTGGTTCCACGCTTCTCAAAACCTCCCGACCAGAGGCCCCACCGCCGGACCTCATTTCATCGTCTTACCCAGGACGCGGATGTAGTTTATCGTCATACCCAGGACGGTGGAAGGTGTTGGTTTAATCCAATTTCCGTGGACGGACAGTTTGCCTCGAAAATCAGTCTTCTAAATCCTGGGATTGAACGCTGTCAAGATGTAACTGTTTTTAACCTCAGGATAGAATGTTATCTCTTTTTGTTTTTATCGTCTCTTATTTTATTTCGCTTTATATTTCTTTTCTGTTTTATTATTCTAAGATTTTATTCTTTTTTATATGTTTCCTTTGCATTTTACATTTTGTTTTTATTAATATTTGTTGCTATTCTTTCTAAATTGTTCTCTTGGCGCCATCTTTACTTTTCGTTTAAAATAGTTATGAAGAAAAAAGAAACTGTTTTCCTGGCGCGTTTCTTTGAAGAGTAATCTTAGGAAAATTATATTTAATTTCATGTACACAGATTTACATATGAATATAGCCAAAATATAGAAAAGTGGGGGAATTCCTATATAATGCATAGAAGATATATGTCCTAAAGCTTTAATGATTAAAAGAAATTGATCCTTTTCTTTCTTTTCTTCGACCACCCGTCTTTTTCCTTTGCTTCTCCTTTCAAAAGAACTTCAATATAATATGAAGGATATTTTTTGTCTTCAATCTTTTACATCTCTAGCGAAAACCATTGAATTTCTCCGTGCTCCTATCAAAATGACGTAGAACAAATGTAAGCAAAGCAAAACCGCTTATCCATTCGGCAACATACAGGTATCAATCCTCATCGAAGATCTGCGTTTAGCTCTGGACCAGACAAAATTAGATGTAATAAATATATGTCTTGCCTTTCAAAAGCGATAGTTGAGATTTTCTCGACATTGTAAAGAGGTCGCCGGATCGCATTGCCATGATATTCCAACGCGGATTTTCAAGGAAACCATATCATCCTATTTCTAAAGTTTGGTTTGGTTTTGTAGGGCATATCAACCTCTGTGGGTTGTTTAATGCTAAAATTTAAGTAACTTGTATGCGATTTTATTTATTTTTTCGATAATAATGTTCTTTAGTGGTACAAGTCATACTAATTAACCCATAGTTAGAAGGAGAAGAAATATTTTCGCCTAAGTGAATATAAGGAATCCAATAGAAATTGGAACTCGGCTCTCCGATTAACAATTCCGAGCCATTATCCATCACATCACCCATACATCCAAGCTTACTACACGTGGTAGTTTCAAACGATCACCTATCTAGGTACCCGTCTTGACGTTCCTTAACTTTTGTGATCATACGGGTATTTGTAGTCGTATAATATATACATGCGCACAAACGAGGGGAGCTGGGGTTTTTAGAATTTTTTAATTTTTTTTATGTCTAGCCGAATTCATATACAGTTTTTCTTTTCTTTTTCTTTCCATCACTTTTGTTAGTAGTTATCCCACACTGTAATAATAGAAGAACAGCCAGGATTAGTGAAGTGATGTTATTGTGGATTATCAGTTATAGTGAAGTATATGTGTGTGGAAACAGATTAGTTTTATTTGGCCTTGTTAGTTAGATAGCCCACCATAAGAGGGGTATAAAACAAAAAAATCAAATGTAAAGTGAAACAACAAATTTATATATATATATATAAATCATTTAAGGTCTTTACAAATAAAATTAATGTATTTTAGTTGATACAAGGTCGTCAAAATGTTTGTAGTAGTCCTTGCAAGAATGAGTTTATGTGTACGTAGACAGGAACGTATGTGTGGATGTATGTATGCATGTATGTATGTATGAGCGTTATCGAAGAGTAGGAATGTCTTTGAAGTAATCGCTCAGTCTTAAAATGTTCCGTTCGTTTATCAAGTATAAAAAGGTGAGGGAGAAAAGTAGAGATCATAATAACGATCGCTTGACATTTGTCAAGGGACGTGTTAATACGCTTGTCTCTTTCTCTCTGGTGAGAGGCGAACTTTCCCGTCTTTTATTTTGTTTGTGGGACTTTGGGAATTCACTCCCGGATATGATTCGCGTCGGCTCGCAAAAAGGTCCGTAAAAGAATTTGTTTCTGAGAATTGAAGATTGTTCGAATTTTGTTTTCAAATGTTTCCTATTTTTCTATTGGCCGAAAAACATTTCGCATCAATGTGTGAAATTTCACGAATTTTGTTTTGGATTCGCTTTTGCGTGTGTGCTAAGCAAAGTTTGTAAACTCTAGACATTTAGACATTTACGTGGTAGTGAATTGTTTTCTACTCTGTTCAGAGTAGCATTTTTATGTCAAAATTATGGTCAGTCTCGGTAAAAAAAAATTCTAAAATCTCCAGCACCTCTCGTTTGTGCGAATGTGGAGTCGTACCAACATAGCAAATTTAGTCAGATGAAGTGCGGAAGGACGAAACGTGTCACAAATAAACATTTTCCATTTTGTCATACATTTTCTCCAATATATATATATATATATATATATATATATATATATATATATATATATATATGTAGCATTAATGTGTGTGAAAGTTTGTCACTTATCTAATTGATGTTGCCTGTCCGCCCACTCATCAGGCGTATCAGCAATTAAGGTTAAGACTGTCTATATTACTGAGATGAGCTATTATGTACATTATTTACATTATTCGAACTATTGTCCTCATGTTTGTCGCCATATTTGTTACAACGTTTCGGTCGTTGTACGCTCCGGCCTTCTTCAGGTGGTTGGAATGTCAAACTGAACCCTTTATTTCGCTCACTGATGTAGACTGTTCTAGTTCCACGAGCCATGTTTAATGAATGTCAGTTATCGGTTATCTCCTGTTCATTTTTCCCTCTGAAAGTTAAGGCAGTGGAAAACTTTCATGGACACATGGTACAGTGGATAAAGGCGTTGCTTAGATCAATTGACAAGACCCAAAGAGTGTGAGTTCAATACCCGGTTAAAGCAGTATATATATGTATACATACATACATACACACACACACATATATATATATAAACACACACACACACACACACATATATATATATATATATATATATATATATATATATATATATATATTGTATCTAGCATGAAACAGACTGTCGCCTCTAAGTGTTGACTTCTATGTTCACTTTTATATTTACACACGCTCTATCTCAGATATTGAACGGTTTATCCCATAAATATAGCACACTTTAAGACTATATTTCATCATATATATATATATATATATATATATGTGTGTGTGTGTGTGTGTGTGTGTGTGTGTGTGTGTGTACTCTACATGATTCCAATAAAAGGCAAAATTTTCCTCCATGGTGAATTCAACGCCCGAGTTGGTGCGGACTGGGAATCCTGGAGTAATTTGGGGAAATATGGCGTCGGAAAATCAACACCAATTGTTTAATGCTTCTTGAACTCTGCACCGAGTTTAATATTTTTTTTATCTCCAGCACTCAATTCAAGCACAGGGGTGATCATGTACCTACGTAGATGCATCTCCGTCCATTACCAATGACATCTCATTGATTATGTCATCGTCCGAAAGAGAGATATGGAGGATGTCCATATTATTAGATCTATGCGTGGTGCAGATTATTGGATTGGCCATGCGCTACTGAGGGCCCAGATGAAATTTGTTCTGAAACCAGTAACTGGACAAACAATGGAAAGCCTGCTGCACGTCTGAACATCGCAAAACTGCATTCACTTGAAACACAGGAATCACTAAAACAAAGACTTACTGAAATCACTGATCTTCATGAAGACTCTTTGAAGAAGAATTTATATGAAGCGGCTGAGGAAGTTCTGGGTGAAGTGACAGCAAAACATAAAACATTAAGACTGGTTTGATAAAAATGATGAAGCTATCAGGGAGAAAGAAAAAATCAGATACGAAGTTCGATGTTCCGAAAAGTCCTGTCCAGAGAACAACACAATAAATTGTGCAAGGAGTTTAAAGCTGCAAAAGCAGAAGCTCAACGTGCTCTTCGAACTTTGCAGGAAAAATGGTGGTCAGAGCTAGCAGATGAAATACAGAATGCAGCTAATTCAAAATAATACCAAGCAGATGTACTACTTGATGAAACAATTATTTGGCCCCAGATCCACCAAGATTGCTCCTCTCAGAACAGAAGACGGCAATAATCTCCTCACACACATGGATGGTAAGGCCAAGAGATGGAGGAAACACTTTCATGGACTACTGAATAGGCCTTCAAATATGGACCCTGGGGTTCTCGAGAAAATACGCCAACGACCCATAGCGGTAGAACTTGACAGCCGACCATCGATGGGCGAGGTTCTGCGTAGCATGGAGCGACTCAATATGGGCAGAGCTGTACCTGCTGAGATATTCCGTTACGGTGGAACACATTTAAATCAACTTATGCATGATCTTATTGTAAAGGTTTGGATAGATGGAGAAGTGCCAAAATGTTGGAGGGATGCAACAATGATACCTATATATAAGGGTAAAGGTTCCTGGGGATGTGTGGCAATTACAGAGGGATTGCTCTCCGTTCTTCGGGAGATAAGATATTAGCCTCTCTTCTATTAAGATTAAACCAGAGAATAATTGACAATATACAGCCTGAATCACAGTGAAGATTCCCCCAAAACAGAGGGACCGCAGATATAATTTTCACAGCACGACAAATCCAGACAAAATGCTGTGAACAACAATTGGACCGTTATCAAATATTTGTAGATCTGAGGAAGGCTTTTGATACGGTTAATCGTGCTGCTTTATAGAAAATCCTCTCAAAACTGGGCTGTCCTTCCACCTCCTCAAGATTCTGAGATCCATCCATGGCGGTATGGAAACCTGTGTCAGTTTTGGCAGTAAGCTTACGGGGCCCATCAAGGTTGAAAATTGAGTCAAACAGGGAGATCTTCTGGCTCCTACACTGTTTTCTACATTTATATTGTACTGCTTCATGCGTTCGGGGATTACAATGATGGTGTAGGGGTTTTCAATTAAAGTTGGTTGATTTCACTCTCTGAAGATAAATCTGGCACAAGGCCACGTCCAGATATACTTTCCAAATTTAATTCCTGTTCCCTATTGTTTAATTCATGAAAGTCGAAAACTCTTGACCTCTTACAAGAAAGGAGAATAAATCAGTCGAACAATGCAATCATTTTGTGAAATTACACAAAGGTAAAATATATTCAACAATATTTACATTTCTTGGTTGAATTGCATGCAATGTGGTTAGTTGCATAAGTAGCCACCCATTAGCCGTGAAATGTTACATATCAAATGTGAGTGGACAGAATTTGTTAGTGATATTTGTTTTAGACAAAGTCTTAATAAAATGATTGAGTTGGGCGAAGGGTTTGTGCTGAGCAGATTCATGTCTGTCCCTTGACTGATTAGGCCGCAACTAACTTAGTTCTAGCGGGAAAATGTTTTTATAGGAGTTCAAACAATCCTGTATTTTGGCGGTAAAAGGAATCATACTTACCTTTGTTCTGATTGGCTGGACCAAACGAATCAGTGAATATTTAACATTTATTATATATCACATTCGTTTATTATGTATATTCTTAATTTAACGTATGTGAGTATGTGTGAGGATATGTGTGTGTGTATGTGTGTGTGTGTGTGTGTACGTACAGTTCGACAATGGTATTATGCTAAGGTACAGGTCAACTTGCAAGCTTTTC
>OZ038488.1:87861388-87871388 GCA_964036315.1 Acanthosepion esculentum
GAGCAGGTCTTGTTTCCTCAAAGCTTGGTTCAAACGCTCTAATTGCTGACAGTATATTTGAGCATTAATTGTTGCATTAGGTGGTAAGAATTCAAAGTGGATTATTCCTTGGCAATCCCACCAGATTGAAAGAAGAACCTTTTGCCCATGAAGTTCACTTCTCGGCTGTGGCTGGGGTCCTTCCCCTTTACCAAGCCACTGTCTAAGACGCTTAACATTTTGATAAAAGATCCATTTTTCGTCGCCAGTCACAAGTCTATCCAAAAAAGGTGAAACAAGTTGGTGAGAATGAAGAGAAGAGCAGATGTCAAGTCGGGATTTGAGGTTGTTTTCAGACAATTCATGAGGCACCCGTTTTCCAAGTTTAGGAACTTTTGCAAGTTGTTGAAGATGATAATGAACAGTTGTATGGTTTGAACTGAGAACAACTGCCAATTCCTCAACTGATAACGCAGGATTTTCTTCAAAGTCTGCTTCAAGAAGCTTTTCATCAAACTCAACTGGACGTCCGGTTCGATCTTCATCTTCAAGGGTGAAATCTCCACCTCTGAATTTTGCAAACCATCTTCTGCAAGTTCTTTCATTCACACATTCCTCTCCATAAACTGAGTGAATGTTTCTAGCCGCTTCAGCTGCTGAGTTTCCATTCTTGAATTCATAAAGCATTTTGTGCCTCAATTGATTCTTGGGTACTTCCATGTTAGCAGGGTTTTAATCAAACAAAATTTAATGTTATTGTTCTCAGACATAAAATTTGATCAGTTTAAATGCATCTAAATATATAAATAATGTTCAGCTCCATTAGACATTATAAAATGCTCTTTAAATTTCGTTCATTTTAACAAAAAGTTAAAATTCGGACAGAACTTATGGGATGACCTAATATATATATATATATATATATATATATATATATATATATATATATATATATATATATATATATATATATATGTGTGTGTGTGTGCATGTCTGTTAATATTTATATATATATATATATTTATATATATATATTTATATATAAATATTAACAGACATGCATATATATAAATATATATATATATATATATACTTGCATACACACACACGCGCGCACACACAAACACACACACTGTTTTTTCACAATCTTTCAACTTTGCTGTACCTTCACACATCGAAAACGACAGGGGGTTAGTATATATATATATATATATATATATATATATATATATATATATATATATATATATACAGTGCTGTTCGAAAAAGTGACTCACCTGATTTTTCTTACTTCAAAATCTTTTCGCCTCTTGTCTTTGAAGTCAAACTAATTTTTAATCTTACTAATATAAAGACATCTTCCAGACCACCTAGCACAAGGTTTACTCACCCTAAGGTATTCTATTGATAATTATAATTGTGGATATAAATGAGATTTAGGGAAAATATTTCCTGCAACTAGTAATCAATAGAAACATAACCGAACAGCTTTAAATAAAGAATAATAGAGGTATAATTTATTTATAATAGGTAATATAGTTCGAAATATTTAATAATCTATGGGTCCTCCTTTATTTTGAATAACCTTTTCAACCCTTTTTAGCATTGAATTGATTAGATTCTGGCAAATCTCATCTCCAAGTAATGAATTCCATTCGTATATGAAATTCACGATCAAAAACTCTCTGTTGCTCAACTGCTTTCTCAAGAGCCTCTACTTTATAATGCTCCATAAGTTTTCTATGGGGTTCAGGTCAGAGATTGGGGCGGCCATGACGTAACACTCACCTGCTTCTCATCAAAGTATTCCTTCATCTATTTTGATTTGTGACAGGGGCCATTATCCGGCATAAAAATGAACTTGATGGGTTCGATTTGCAACCTTTCGACAGAAAGGAGCAGACAAGTCTCTAAAATTATCTTGTACTGCTCGCTTCTGAGGGTCTTTTCAATAGGTTTTAAGAAACCAGTTCCATGAAAAGAAAAGCATCGCCAGAACATTATACTGAACGGATGCTTGACAGTACTTACTGCTAAATTCAAAGAGCTTTCAAAGCTTCTTTTAGATCGCTTATCCTTTGAATTTTGCTCAACTTTCGTTTCATCGGAGAAGAGAACATTTAGTAAAAAAAATTAGGCGCGTCAATTTTATCGAACACCACTGTTTACACACACACACATACATATTTATATAAATACATTTAGATCTTATTGTGGATCAGTTTTAATATATATATATATATATATATATATGTTTATATATATATATATATATATATATATATATATATATATATATATATGAAGAAATATAGTCTGAAAAAGTGTAAATATAAAAGAGAGCATAGAAGTCAACACTTAGATGAAATCGTCAGGCCTGACGATTGCATCTTGCATGAAACAGCCTGTCGCCTCTAAGTGTTGACGTCTATGTTCACTTTCATATATATATATATATATATATATATATATATATATATATATATATATATATATATAGGATTAATACAAATTTCTTATTTGTATTAATATTCTATCTCTTTGGTGTTACAAGGAGTTTTTTTGGTCTCCCGCTCAACTGCGCCCCAATCAAGGGGTTGCAGTCTGCGGAGTTAGATGACTTGATGTAAGGGGTGATGTGGTTGCAGCATTTGTCCGATAGGGTCCTCCTATTGGTATGGCATTGGGCAGAGTCCTGTTGTCAGATATAGGTCTTGCAACAGCTACCCTATCGACCCAGGGCAACGCTACCTCCTTAATGCACTTGATATGTGTCTCCCTGTTGAGTCTGATGCCCGCACCCACGCATTCACCCATATGTTTCTTATCCGAACAATCAGAGTTAGTTTTGTTAGTTTTCCAATCTGCCGTACCTTCGTAGTCACCACGAGACTCACTCAACTCTTTCGAAATGCTCTGAACTATCCTCAGATCGACACCCAAACACACTGAAATGTTCATTTTGGAGCTTCTGGCGCCATTGCCATGCAGCCCAGCATGCCGTTTTCGAAATTTCTGGCGGAGTGAATTGCGTCATGATGCACTTTTGCTCAGAGTGTCCAACTGACACTACTATACTGTGCAAGCCACAAAATCAAAAAGAACGCAATTGCGCGAAGTTAAAAATATAAAATGGCGATAATTTACCCATCGCACACTCACTCACTCTCGCTCTCTCTCTCTCTCTCTCTCTCTCTCTCTCTCTTTCGTTATATATATATATATATATATATATATATATATATTTGTGTATTTAGGCAGCAATCCTTCCTTCATGCACATTTCATTAAAAACGACTGACAAGGTGCATTCATTTCGTTTTTTATATAATTCCTCGTGCGATCTAATAATGTTTTTCTTTTTAGATGATTAATTATATAAAAACAGTCCGAATGTTCTTTTTATCCGAGCGCTTTCGGCTATACATTTAGACATTTTCCAGGATTATATTTTAACTGTTAGAATTAGAAATAGTTTGATATATGTATGTTTTATAAAATGTTTCATTTTTTTTTGTTTCAAAACACGGTCAAGATATTATGTCCATGTTCAACTAACTATAGCATTAAATCTACCCATGAATTCCTCCAGATACTTAAAAGCACAACATTTTATAAAGCATACATATAACAAACTATTTCTAATTCTAACAGTGGAAATATAATCCTTGAAAATGGGTAAATGTGTAGCCGAAAGCGCTCGGATAAAAAGAACATTCGGACAGTTTTTATATAATTTATCATCTGAAGAGAAAAACATTAGTAGATCGCACGAAACATTATATAAAAAATTAAATAATAGCACCTTGTCAGTCGTTTTTAATGAAATGTGCATATATATATATATATATATATATATATATATATATATATATATATATATATATATATAGGCATGACGTACGCCAACTAACTGAAGATTGTTGTCCTGTGGCGGGAATTTATAATCTCTCCGAAAAGGTTTGTGGTTGGTGTCTTTTTATTGGATAAACACGATGAAATAATTCTTTCGGTTCGTACTGATAAATTACAAAATAATTCGAATAATCTTTTTCTGTATTAAGCAAATGCAGTTAACTACATCCGTGGTCGCAGCTTAAAAATCTGTTCTTAATTCTTGCTGAAAGTGACTGTGGGAATTTTTAAAGTTTCAAAATTATAAAAAATGAATAAAACAAATGTGATAGTAAATTAATATATCTTGTTTCCTGTTCACTTTAGGAAAAAGCTCGTTTCTATGTGATACAAATATCGTTTTCTATAATATCCACGAATGATAATTCAATAATGTTTAACTTAATAAATGATTAAAATGTAAGCAATACCTATATTTTAATGCATCTTCTCTGACCTTTATTTCACGACAATTTCACTTATCAATCAGATATTGGAATGGAATCGTCCAACTTCAAGAACATATATATATATATATATATAATATTTTTTGTTTTAAAAATATGATTCCTTCGCTACATAAGAGTTCTCAAACTCGCTTGACGAGGAAGCGTGACCGGACACCTTAACTCAACATAATTTCTAAAATTATATTAGGGGTCTCGGCTCTCGCTTTTGAAACATGAGAACTCTTATGTAGCGAAGGAATCATATTTTTAAAACAAAAAATATTATAATATAAGCTCTACTTCTGTATGGAGCACTGTCTTTTTGAAAATAAAAGCAAAAATACTAAGGAACACCGGATTATTTACCTAACGTGTTCTTTCCTATTTTTCTGCATACCTGCACACATATATATATATATATATATATATATATATATATATATATATATATATATATATATATATATATATTTCTCTCCATACTTATAATAATCCGTTACGATTGTTTGGATTGTCAAAATTGCCTAAACGGAATCAACCAAACGCTTCTGACTTCTAGCCGATATTAAGTCTATAGGCAAACTGATATTATTTGTAAAAAAACATTTATCCAGTCTCCTCTATCTACTTTAATTGCCCATGTTTTTGCCCCTGTTGTCTCTCTTGAGATTCTCAATCGATCAAAGAGCAGATGGTCTTCGGCAGATTTAAATATAGACGAAAAAACGGAGCAGCTGATTTTACTTACCTTCGCCGACGACAGGTAGCCAAGCGTTATTTTTATATGTAGACAAAGGATGAGTTAATAAGAACAGATATTTGCATTGTTAAATATTTGCCAGTTATTTACTTGTTTTTTTTTTATTTTTGTACACGAACAAATAGGGATATTTTGGCTTTGAAAGCCGCCCAGTATAGGGCTCTCACATCTAGGAGGTTGGAAATGCGATTTTCTATCAGCTAACAAAGACGTTTTGTCCAGAAAAAGAAGAAAAAAGAAATAAGTATCGACAATTGTAAGTGAAACGAATTCCAAATTTGTTTACGAAATATCAGCTGAATATCTCTGCTTTTTCTATATATAGTTGCGATAGATGATTTAAATGGCTATTCATTTGGCTTAGAGCAGATTCCGGTAAAATGTGTCTATATAAGAATGGAGACATCTGACGATATTCGGCCTGGCGAAATTAATTGTATCTTATATTCCATTATATAGCGCGCACAAGCTTATAACACGAATCATTAACTTTGCAATATATATTTAGGTAAAAATGAGCACTGCCATTATTACACTTTTTTTTAATAATTGTACATTTTTTCTCTTTTTTCTTCAATCAATATCTAATCATTTTCATAAGTGCCCAGCTCACGGCCACATCAAGTACGATGACTGAAATTAAGCAGTGTCGAGCCCAGTCAGTGCCTAGATGGGTGACCGCTTGGGAATACCAGGTGCTGTAAGCTTCTAGATGCGGGTAGTATAATGGATAATCGCTCGGAATCGTTAATCAGAGAGCCGAGTTCCAATTCCAGTTGGGTTCGTTATATTCACTTACTCGAACATATCTTTTGGGAAAGGAATGAATCCAACTCTTCTTCCGCAGCTATGGGTTAATTGGTAAAAACTTTTATCACTAAAACCCTTATTATCGTAAGAAAAATCTATAAAAATTATTTAGATTTAGTTATGAAATAACCAAGAGAGGATGATATGGCGCCAAAAAAAAACAAAAAAACAACCAGTCAATCATATTTCACCATTTTTGGTATTGTGGTCTAAGTTTAATTCAATACCTACACTGTCCATTGAATAAATATTGATTTATAGAATTAGTTGCTGATTTAAAAAAAAACTAAACCTATAAAGTGGTACTATAATTTAATTAATATAAAGTTGATTAATCCATTGCCTAATGAGGATATGCTATCTGCCCCATATATCAGTCGTCTGTGATAAATAACTATCACAATAACCTTCGCGTCTCAAGACCAAAATGCCGTTTAACTGAGACAGCTTGGAGATACCAGAATAATTTTGTGTTTGTTAATTATTGTTAATTATACTGTTACGTATTTATTGCAAGCGGTTTGTTTTTAGCGTAACAATAATTTTATTTCATGTATTCAAATATTCAAATCCGGAGAATACTAAAATCCATTGAATTTCTCTAAACATTTAACTTTTTTAGATTCAGCATTCAGAATCGCTGTTCGTCTCAATGTCCTCGACAAAATCTAGAGACAGATATGCAACGTGATTGGTCCAGATCTAGTATCTCGTCTACAGTCGCTCTCTCACAGACGTACGTGTTGTTTCCTCCCTTTTGTCATTGGATTGTAAGTTAAACTCAATAACTACACTATCCATTGAATAAATATTGATTTATAGAATTTGTTGCTAATTTAAAAAAAAAAAAAAACCCTATAAAATGTTACTATAATTTAATTAATATAAAGTTGATTAATCCAATGCTTAATGAGGATATGAGTATCTGTCCGATATCATGGTCGTCTGAGACAAGTAACTATCACGATTTCCTTCGCGTCTCAGGACCAAAATGCTGTTTAATTGAGACAGCTTGGAGATACCAGAGGGATTTTGTGTTTGTTAATTATGGTCTCGATATGCGTATTTGTTGCACTCTATCTGTTGCGTATTTGTTGCCCTCTATCTGTTGCGTATTTATTGCAAGCGGTTTGCTTTTAGCTTCGCAATAACTTTATTTGATGTATTCAAATATTCAAGTCCGGAAAATACTAAAATCCATTGAATTTCTCTAGACATTTAACTTTTTCAGATTCAGCATTCGGAATCATATATTCGAGTTCGAAAACTATTCAGTAATTCCCCGATAACACCCCTACACTCAAGCCGCCAATCTGTAATTGGGTGGCATGGCACTATAATGTTTACCGCTGCTGGTCCTCTGTCGGACCGCCGGCATGTTCGTCTTGGCAATGTTACCACTGGCGAACGGCTAGAGGCCCGTAGTTGGCCCGACGGCGGCCCTCAGGTGGCTGCCCCCCCCCCACCACCACAGGACCGCTAGTGTTGCAATCGGCGGTCCGCTAGCGGTCCACTGGTGGCTCGCGTGTAGGGATCCCATGGACAATAGAAATTGTTTTTAAGCATTTCATCCGAAGTAACGCAGGAGTGCTACTAGCACACAAGGGGTTACAGAGAGTGGGAGTAAGAGAAAACAGGCGAGATGGAGAAAAGACTGAAGAGAAAGAGGGGGAATTACATCAAGTCATTCTGAGGATGTCGATTATTGAAGGTTATAGCTACCAGGGAAGATGTTGGAGTAGAAAAGTCGGCTACATTTAACGGCTACATTTTCGACAGTGAAAGGGTGGGACAGAGATGCCAACCTAGTAGCACGCTTAAATTCATGCTGTTTGGGAACCAGCGAAAATAGCTGGTCGGGCAGTTACCGTGAACATATTTGTAGAAAAGACAGAGGGAAGCGACGGCACATCTGTGAGAAAGTGACTGTAGACGAGATGTATGTATTAATACCCAGAAATTCATACACAGATGTCCGCAAGGACACATGGCACAGTGGAAAAGGCGTTGGTTAGATCCATTGACATGGCACATGGAACTAGAACAGTCTACCCCAGTGAGTGAAATAAAGAGTTCAGTTCGACATTCCAACCACCGGAAGAAGGCCGTTGTGTACAACAGCCGAAACGTAGTAAATATAGCGACAAAAATGAGGACAATATTTCGAATAATGTTAATAGCGTGCATAATACCTCATCTCAGAAATATAGACAGATACAAAGAGAGGAATTGTATTAAACAAATATATTAACAGAAACAGTAATACAAACATATACAAATGAGAGTGTTACAGCAACAATGATCGGCCCTACTGTCAGAGTTGACTGCTGGAAACTATACTCTCCAAAAGGCAGTACCTGCTCCTATTTATAACTGGGAATGTCCATGCGTGCGTGCGTAAATTACCATAACTGTATTTCTTGACAGGAATTCTTGACTGACAATGGCCTAGTGAATTAAAGTGATGGTTTGTGAAATTGTGAGTTCAATCCCTGACTCTCGCGGCGTATACTCGCATTGAGTTGAAATAGGCGAGAAATAGTTGAACAGCATAAAACAAAAATAGGAACCAGACGATATCTCTAGGCATAAGTTGTGTAATGAGAATAGTCTAGCCCTGTAGATTAAATAAAGGATTCAGTTCAGAATTCCCTTTAGGTTACCCAGACCAATATACCCCCGAGGAAATTCGGAGGGCATAACAAGGTTTGCGGGGAGAGCTTAGCAAAGAGAGAAAAACTGTTAAGAGCAACACTAGATAGAAAGTTGAGGGGGGGCATGAAAAAATATCCATGGAATGAAAGAGTTAAGCCGATAAGCGTAAAATCCAGTTGACGAATGAATAGCACGTCATTTGAATCACTCATATTTAAAATCACATTTTATTCACTCCACTACTTCCCAAGATACCCTCGTCCAGAGTCTAGCAACGTAGAGGGTTCATCCGAACTTGGACCACACATTCTCGTCTGCGATGTCTGAGATCCTGACCAAACAATCGCAGTTTTTTTTATTTATATAACTGCGTCTGATACAGTTCTTTCTAGCGCTTATATAACTAACATTTCAGCTGTGATGTCATCTGATTAGGCATTAGGTTGCCAGTTCATTGCAGCTCTACCTTGAACGTAGATGCCTTGCTTTAGTGAGATATTGTGAAAAAGTCAATTCTGGGATAAACTCTATATAACTATTCAAATGCTTAAACACATAAAAGACTCTCTGTTTTGGAAAGGCATGAAATCAACTGAAAGCATTTATGATTCGCTTATTTATTGTGTGCAAAGATAACATAGTGACTTCTTATTTTTGAAATCTAGAGTATGAATACACGTTAGAAAAAAAATTAATTGAAATTTTTCTGTAATTTTGCGCATGACTAATATTTGTTTTTTGGGGGTTTTTTTCAGCAGAGAACGAAGGAATTAATTTCGCAGTGGGTTTTTACCATGGCTGGTAATTATTATTATCTACTTGACAAAGTTACTGTTTAAATGTTCTTCATATTCACTCTGAAAACCGTGATTACTTAGTGTAAAACCTAATTGTCTAATTTTTCTTATAAGCGTGTCACAAATCCTGCACAAAAATTAACTCATATGAACAATTTCAAACTTTGCATATCTGCAAGAAAATACTGCAGTTACTTTTTCTCCCAGTATGCAGACTTGCGAGATAAATGGGTGAAACGAAAGTTAGAAAATCCATAAAGTTTGTTCTATTCATATTCAGTTTAGGTATCTGTCTATATTTCTGAGATGAGGTATTATGTACACTATTTACATTATTCAGACGATTGTCGCCATATTTATTACAACGTTTCGGCCCTTGTACGCTCCGGCCTTCTTCAGGTGGTTGGAATGTCGAACTGAACTCTTTGTTTCGCTCGCTGGGGTGAGACTGTTCTAGTTCCACGTGCCATGTCTAATGGATGTCAGTTATCAGTTATCTCCTGTTAGTTCACATCTCCGAGTTCACCACTGCCTTAACCAGGTATTGACCTCACAACTATTTTAGGTCCTATCACTGGATTTAACCAACGACTTTATCCATTGTGCCATGTGTTCTTAAGGACATGTCAGGTGGAAATAGAACAGTCTACCCCAGAA
>OZ038488.1:87876388-87886388 GCA_964036315.1 Acanthosepion esculentum
TAGTTAGTTAAATAGGTAGGTAGGTAGGTAGATAGATAGATAGATAGATAAGAACATATATATTTATTTAATAAGCAAATAGGAAGCAAGTACTTCCGAATGAGTATTAAATTTAAAAAAAAACAGTTTTGCATCAGACAACATGATTACAAGCACTAAAACAGACAAATCCCAAACCAAACCTGCCCACTAAACCTGGAGAAAAATATCTAAAAATGTTACATCTACTGAATACAAGTGTGGCTTTTATTTTGTCTATTGAGATATTTATTTTCGGTCCGTCGAACGATAAATAGAATGTAGGAACTGCAGATAATCAGAAGGCAACATCTGAAGATGAGCAGTGTTAATGTTGCTGATTGGCAAACTCCGTCATTTGCCGACGAACACTTGAAAGAATACGCTCTGGCGACAGATTTGCAAGTACGGGACAATATATTTATTATTCATAGCCAAATAGACGGATTTAGTACCTTACGATGCGCGATGTGGGGGTCTGTGTTTCCCAACAAATAAGTACTGAATGGTTCGAGACTGATTAGATGTTAACAGGTTTAAAGCTTTTATTTTCAGTCACGTCTGGAACGCCCATTTGTAATGGAATTAACTATTCATGGCTACCTGGAAGGAGATACACTCTTACTACTTTTAACAATGGCTGATGATCTAACAAGGCCTATAATTAAATCGTCCGTATTGTGTTTGACACGATTACAAATCACACGGAAGCATTTAGTTCGGTGGTGAGCGTGTGAGATTCCCTTCTTCAATAGTTTCGAGATCGTCTCGCACTGTGTGAATTATTGTTATATACTATCTGGCACATTAGTGAATCAAGGAAACTAGACTGGCCACCAACCGACTATGCCACCGCGAACTATTTCAAATATCTCCTCAGTTTAGTTAAGTCTGGCATAAGAATAAAATATCGGGCCCCTATATAGAAATCTGTACCGAAAAGTAACAGTTTGCCTGTTTAGTTTGTTAACCGTAATATCAAAAGAAAACGATCTGGTACATAGATATTAATTAGTATTAGCTTATAACCAGCAGGCCTTTTTGTCAGGGTGGCTTGTCAATCCTTATTGAAGACACCTGCTCAGGTACATTAATGTTTGTTCAGCATTAGCTGACCTTAGTTCTGGTTTACAATGCAACCACGCTGAGCTTAATTACATTTGCTTTGACTGTGCATAATCTGGCTCTGTTAATAATTTGGAGGAGACCAATATGCTGAAACGTCAGCCACGATGACTTGTGACTTCGTGCTAGCATAACTATCAACAGATTCGTTTACCTAATCTCATTCAGAATGCTTGGGGTTAACTTGTTGTATGGTCATAGGTACGTTCTACATTGCCACACATTGGGAATACATCCCGACGCTCATATTCGCTGACACTAGCTCAAAATATCAACTGTCATCTGTTGTCAATTGAAGCAGTACTAGATTCGTGGCAAGATATCATTTCACAGTTTAAACGTCTAGATGCAACTGCATGTTCCATGCCAATAGTTTCCTTTCTCGCACTTCTCGCTTGTGGAACTCTCTGCCGGCTTCTTGCTTCGCAGTCAAATTTGATCTTCAAGAATTTAGATGCAATGTCAATCGTTATCTTCTGTTTTCTTAAATCCTGTTCTTTTGTTACTCACGCTCCTTAATAATGTTTTTCTTTTCTTAATATTCTTTCACACTCAGTAACCTCTTGCATCTTAGTGCCTTTTTTGCCTTACTTGAGATGAAACGATTTTAAAAAAAAAGAACGAGGTTCGAATCTAGTATTAATTATTAATAATCTACTGGACTAACTAGATAATTTCGGGATCTTATGAATGTTGGACAATTTCTTCACTGACCAATTGGTGATTTGTAGCAACAGAGGTGTGGTTCCACAGATGCATGCTGGGAATTTCATAGACCGACGAAATTTTAGGAAGAAAATGGAAGCCAAAAACCTATCTGTCTATATTTCTGAGATGAGGTATTATGTACACTATTTACATTATTCGTACTATTGTCCCCATCTTTGTCGTCAGATTTAATACAACGTTTTGGCCGTTGAACGCTCCGGCCTTCTTCATGTGGTTGGAATGTCGAACTGAACCCTTTATTTTGCTCACTGGTAGACTCTTCTAGTACCACGTGCCATGTCTAATGAATGTCAGTTATCTCCTGGACACATGGTACAGTGGTTAAAGGCGTTGGTTAGATCCTGATTAAGGCGGTGGAGAACTTGGAGAGGGTAATTAACAGGAGATAACTGATAACTGACATCCATTAAATCATGTCACGTGGAACTAGAACAGTCTCCCCCAGTGAGCAAAATAAAGGGTTCAGTTCGACATTCCAACCACATGAAGAAGGCCGGAGCGTACAACGGAGGAAGCGTTGTAATAAATATGACGACAAAGATGAGGACAATCGAATAATGTAAATAGTGCAAAAAAACTAACTAAAAATTTGTGCTTAAAATCAGAAAGAGACAGTTGAAAATTCTGCGACAAATAATGAGGAAAGAGGTATTGGAGAATTTGACACTCATAAGATATACATAAGAAGAAAAGCAGACGGAAGTAGTGAGTAACCTATCTAATGAGCTTGTATGAAGGGATTGCAGAACAGGAGGACTTGAAGCGAAAACAAGGGGACAAACAAAACATATGACACGTGGAACAAGAACAGTCTCACCCCAGCAAGCGAAACAAAGAGTTCAGTTCGACATTCCAACCACCTGAAGAAGTCCGGAGCGTACAAGGGAGGAAACGTTGTAATAAATATGGCGACAATAGTCTGAATAATGTAAATAGTGTAGATAATACATAAGAAGAAAAGCAGACGGAAGTAGTGAGTAACCTATCTAATGAGCTTGTATGAATGGATAGCAGAACAGTAGGACTTGAAGCGAAAACTAGGGGACAAACAGAACCTACAAAAGATAGGAAGTTCTAGATATACAGCATCACCCACGTCCTGAAGGGATATAGCAAATAAATCAAGATGAAGCAGTTATCCAATGTGCTAAGAAAAATTTAATTAATTTGAACAACGCTCGCCAATCGCATACAGGACGCAGGTTTTTGTACTTTAGAGAATGCTCTTGGCATGTCCTAGGGAACTCTGTAAATCCGGTGATAGTTTAAGAATGTTTCCAATATTCGAATTACCTGGACGTTCAGTTAACGCCAACTTTAGTGGTAATTATAATTAAGTTTTATAAGCTCGTGTCATTGTCCCACGAAGAGACCAAGTTAATGCATTCACCGACTTCGAATTCTAAATCCTAATTCTTTCTTGCTCACTGCTTCCCGTGGCAAACTTGCCTCTCGTGATAACATATTGAAAACATTCTATTTCTGTTTCCCAACAAATTGACCTTACGCCTGACCGTGTTATATATAGTAAATAGCAGTTTTGTAAAAAAAAAAATGATATTTTAAGCTGTAATCATAATAATTCTTGTATGATACTTCTTTTTCTAAGTGATGAGTCTCTTCAGGATATGACGATTTATTGCTCTCCACCATGTCTAATCCTTTGTAGCTCTTACGAAAATTTGTCTTTTTGTTCTACCTCCTAAACATTTGCACAAGCTCTTTAAGTATGTTATGCGCTGTCTTCCGTTGCCCATCTTGCCTTCAATAGCTCTTGCGAATGCTAAATATTCCAAGCTCACTTTACTCCTTATGTATCCAAGAAATCTCAACCGTTTCTTCTGGTTGCTACGTATAAGTATCTTCTTCGTTTCCATTTTCTCTAAAACGTTCCTCATGAGTTCAGTCAATGGTATTCTCAAAGGATGTCTCTATTGATTTTATTGTATGCATCTGTGAGGTCTATAAAGCAGGTATACACATGTGTAATGCATGTAAGTTATCAGTTATCTCCTGTTAATTCCACTCTCCAAGTTCTCCACTGCCTTAACCAGGTATAGAACTGACAGTCTCTGGGTCCTGTCATTGGATCTAACTAACGCCTTTATCCACTGACATCTATTAGATATGGCACGTGGGACTAGAACGGTCTACCTCAGTGAGCGAAATAAAGGGTTCAGTTCGACATTCCATCCACCTGAAGATGGCCGGAGCGTACAACGGCCGAAACGTTGTAATAAATATTGCGACAAAGATCAGGACAATAGTCCGAATAATGTAAATAATGTACATAATACCTCATCTCAGAAATATAAACAGATACAGAAAGTATACAATTTTCTCTTTGAGAGGTAATCAGTTTCCTGGAGTGGTTTGCTGACATATTGTCAGGATTTCAAGTCCGGATGTTATGGGAAAAGGAAAGTAGAAAAACTATAATGGCAACTATTAGCATTTGAAGCGAAACTCAGCGCAGAAAGAAAGAAATGGTAACGAATTCTGACTTGTAACTGGCGTAATCTCGCGGTAGCAATCGTTTGTGTCAAATTGCAACAAAAACACTATATGTTGCCTACAAGTAATTCTCCTTGTAGGAGTAACGATAGAAAAGAAAGAGTTAGGACTCTTATTAACAGTTTCAGTAAAACGTCCCGTCAGCTTCGAAAGTGAGAGGACGGTCGTAACGAAGGAAAAAAATACAACTACTACCCTTGGTTTGGTTTGTTTTGTTTTACGTCATATCAACCTCAATGGGTTATTTGATGCCGACAAAATTTTTATTCCTGGTAATATGTTTTTCTTCAAAGATCTATTTCTGGGAATATTTCTTCTTGAAGAAATCTATAGCTGGTCATATTTTTTTCAAAGACTGTTGAACTGTTTGTATTGCTGTTATTTTTTTAAGTATTGCTGATAATAATATTTCCTTCAAACATTATTGCTGGTAATAATTTCCTTTATTACAAAGTATTTCTGATATTAAAGCCTATGTTTACACAAGTTTTGGTGTTAACTATTTTCCCATAGCTGTGGAACTAACAGGTGCAACCACCCCGGGTCAGGGTGGACCTGGGAACACCAGCAATTAAGAGGTGGTTCGACCCTCCTCAAAACCTCCTGATCAGAGGACTTGCTGTTGGATGTAGTTTATCGTCTTACCCAGGACGCGGATGTAGTTGATCGTCATACCCAATACGAGCTACCACCTTTGGCAATAGCATTTTACATCTCTCAGAACGAAGAGATATGCAAATTTTGACTGCCCTGTAATCAGATGGCGTCGACTGGTACTCATTTCTATAAATTTTCTGTGAAGACGAAATATCATTCCTTTTATTTTCATCACACAATTGCAGTTGATTTCCCTGATTTCTCCGCTTGCACAATATTTCGCTAATGTATACCCATCAGTACAAGCCTAAGTCAAACTGGGTCTTCAGGAGTTGATTTTCATAGAAGGGTAAAAGCCTAGTTAGTAATGTTAATGCTGTAACCTAGAAAGGGTTACTGAATGAGGAACAACCAAAACGGAGGTTGGAAATGAAATGGTAATCTTTATAACATCAACAATATACAATACTCGCCAGTGGCGTGAAGTTGATAAACCACTGTTAGTGGTAGATTACTTATACAGCATATCACCCCACCTTACAATAGTGTCCCACGTATTTATGATTATTGGGACATACGCATTAGTGTTCATCGGTACGGTATATAACAGTTAATTAGTGTCTTTACAATCTTCTTCTTTATGTGTCGTGTCCACTCAGGATGTAAGCAATCATGTCTTTCCACAATTTCTTGACCGTTTTAGCTCTTAAGAAACTTTATCTTTCTGTTATTTCTCCTAAACACTGTTCCGCCATCCATTTTCTCAAGCTCATTAAGTATGTTATGTGTTGTTTTCCTCTGTCCCTCTTGCCCTCTATCTGTTCTGTGAGTATCAGATTTTCCAAGCCTCCTTTCCTCATTATATGTTCCACTAATCTCAACTGTCTCTTCGTGATGTTAAGTATAAATTTCCTTTTTGTTCCCATTTTCTGTAAAACTTCGTCGTTACTCACATGTTTGGTCCATCGTATCCTCAGCACCCTTCTGTAGAATCACATTCCCTAGAGTCTTTTTTCTATCTCTGATGAGATTTTTCAGCATTCACTGTCACTGTCATATAGGAGTATCGATATTAAGTAACAGTTCAGTACTCTTTTCTTTGTTTGTAATGAAATGTTCTGTTATTTTGCTTACCATACTCTATCCCAATGCACCTAGATATTTACATTTTTGTCTAATTCTGGTATCTCTAATTTGTAATAAACGTAAATTATTATGGGCTTTGAGAGATCGGACTAGGACATAAGATATTATAATTTGTTAGACTATGAAAGTCATCCATGAATAAGGTGTCTAAAGGCATGCCTGGTTTAACTAAAAGTTTCCCCTACATGGGTGACGTGAGTTCGTACCGTACCGGAAGATGAATGTCCTTTATTAAAATTCGCGAATGCACAGGCCAGGAACCACATGTTTACCATGTTTACTGGAACGAGTTGTTAGAACGTTCGCATTCTGACCATGAGACCTGGGTTCGAATCTCACCATGGTCGATTTGTCAGGAAGGAGACTTCAGTCACATCCCACCGACGTGACGTGTCTTTCCTCTGCCTTTTCTACAAATATTTTCATAGTATTTGTTCTGATGCGATATTCTCCGTAGTGTATCGTCTGCATAAATTTGAGCGTGCTAATATATTGGCAATTAGGTCTCACCGTTTCACTGTTGGACTAGCAAGATGCAGCCGTCTGTTCTATTATAATAGTCTATTTTCTCGCACTTCTCGCCTGTAGAACTTCTTTCCGATTTCTTGCTTCCCAGCCACCTGGAAGACAGAAGATGGAGATTGACGTTGGATTAAATATGTTAATGGAACGTCAATCGCCATCTTCTGTCTTCATGAATGTAGTTCCTTTATTCTCCTCAAGTCTTCCCATTCTCTTCCACTAGATGTAAACCCCTTGCGCCCTAGTAGCATTATCGACTTGCTCGGAGATTGAATTATGATATAGATCTATAGAAATCTTTATTTAGGTATCTCCTCACGAAGGGCACTGCATTGGGTCCCTTGTAAGGATCAACCACATTACCCCATCAAATTTTTTCGTGAGACCAATTTGCTAAGCATCGTATAGAGTTACTAAGTTGATGTTAGCAAGGCATATAATTTATCGTGTAAGGGATATATGGCGAATGAAGCAAAATTCGTGAACGTTTGATATAAAGGTGACTACCAAGCAGAATGCTATTATTATAGCTGTAATACATCGACTGATCGGCTGGCTGATATCACCATTGCTTAACTTTTGTAATCGCAAATAAATCTGTGTTTAACATTATGTACAGCTGTAGGTTTGCTTCAGAATAACACCAAAAAACAAACAAACAAAAAAAAACAAAAATAAACAGAGCTTTGCTGAAAATGAATGTTTATTTTAGGTTTGCTCATGAATCACTTTCTGATTCGTCCGATCTCCGATTCAGATCTTGTTTTAACGATTCCGCTGTTCGTTGCTGGAATTTCTTTTCTTGTACATTTTGTGCTCAGAGTTTGTTTCCGACGATTCCTTAGAGATTTGAAAATGCTTGCCCTCAGGCGCAAAACAAGAGAATACGCCTTTAATTAAGACATAAAAGTATTCGATCGATTCCTTAATTGGTAAGTGTTATTGACGAGAATTCCAGGATTCTAATGGTTGCCAGTTCCATCAATAAATTTTAACTGCATGGCTAATACTCTTCTGGCATTTCAGATTTTACAGGAAGTGTTTGAATCTCTGCTTGTTAGATTCCAAGGCGGCCAATCTGTTGTAGAAAAAGAAAGATAATATAGTGTCACTCTACTTAGAATTCGTAGAAGAACATTAATTCTTTTGATATTTGGCATTTACAGGATGATTGTAAGGTAAATCAATGTTTTATATATGAATGCCCAGCAAGAAGTTCTGACTTAACATGCTGTTGTAACCGAGGGAAGTTTACTGAATAGAATAATCACACAAAGGTTGGTAATGAACGATAATACTTAGGACAAGAACAACACATATAAGATTCGCCAGCGGCGAGTAGAAGTTGTTAACTGCTAGAAGTGAGTCTAGTGAATTCCACAATGAATCTCCAACTGCAAGATATCTACCAAGCGCCTCACGCGCTCAGATATGGCACAAGGCCGAATTTAATATGGGGTAACCGAGCCCGTAGGTTCGGCCAAAACTTCCCCGTAGACCCCGTATAAAACGGAGTCGGGTAGCTGTTTCTCGAGACGAGACTCTTCCTTTCGACATAGTCTTGTCTGGGTATCCTCTCTACCCGGAGACAGAGAGTTTGACCAACACAGCTGGAGACGAATCTCCAAATGCAGACCAACATAGAGTATTTACTACTTATTTATGTGAATGGGGACGTACTCATTATCGTCCATGGGTATGCTGTAACACACCATGTGACATTTTATTTGGGGTTGGTTAAGGGAACAATTCTACTCTATCAAACCAAGACTTTGGGATAACTTAATGAGCGAATACAAGAAGTTATGTCTTCCATACAACAAGAGTACCTGATGAAATCAGCTGACGTGATTCCTGGATGTCTCGAGTAACTGATAGCGAAATCTGATGCCCATATTGAATATCCATTCATTGTAAAATTTATAGTTAATAACTAAATTATAAGAATTTTAAAATGAGGAGTTACTTTTTTAATCAATCTGTATATGGACACAGAGGTAATCAAACAGTATACGGTGCATTATAAATAGTACTTGGTTATATAAAGAATGATTTTAAAATCGGTGGTTTGGTCCTTTGAGCAGATTTATTCTGAGGTGGACCAGGCCGCGTACTATACAGGATGTACGTAAAACCTTTTTAAAAATAAAACCCAAAAGAATCTTTGAAAAGGTCTAATTTGGGATGAGTGTGAAAACGTTGGTTTTCACGCCCTTTTAATATGAAATTAGCTCCGTTGTACTCACTCTATAAATCACATAATCTTATTCACTTTCAATCTGTCCCTCTTTAATATTCGATATCGCTCTCAGAGTTCGATCCTTGTAAGAAGAAAGTGATCCCCTTTTCTGAACACTTCATTTTTGATCTCTTTCATTGCCAAGGGTCACTCGTTGGTTTTTTATATCTTATCTTCATAATCTTCATTTTCTGCCAGCTTCACTTCCATTAATAAGACACACATCGTTCATCATTACCTTTTTGACTGTAAACCACTAACTTGTGTATCTCTGGTGACTTGTGCTGGATGAAATTAGCATTAAAAATTACATTTTCATACTGAAAGACTTAATGAATAAAACTATAACTACATCTGGATGCACAAGAGTAAAAACATGTGAACGCACGGAAGTTTATGTATATATATATATATATGGTTTCATGATAGCTTCAGAGATGAAACCGACAGTCAACATGCATTGTTACTTTAACCATATTTCATGTGAAAATATAGCACATTTCAACGCTTCCTGATTTTCATGCGGAATATAGTCTTCATCTGTTTGCTTTTGTTGTTGTTTTTAAGCTTTTCACCCCAAGCAAGGCGGTAGTGCCACTAGGACCCAAGGGGTTATAGAGAGTAGCAGCAAGAGTAAAGAGGCGTGAAAGAGGAAAGGATGAAGAGGAGGATGGAGAATAGATCAAGACATCTGGAGATGTTGATTGAGATTGCATTTGAATAGTTGGATATTATAGCTATCAGGGAAGCAAGTAAGAGGAAGAGAGTTTCACAGACGGGAAATGCGAGACATTATGCTATTGGAGTAGAAGAGACGGCTACATTTAACAGTTTCGTCAGTGAAAGGGTGAAACAATAGTGCCAACCTAGTAGCACGTTTAAATTCATGCAGTTTGGAAACCAGCGAAAGTAGCTCGTCGGAGCAGTTACCGTGAAACTATTTGTAGAAAAGACAGAGGGAAACGACAGTATGTCTGTAAGAGAGCTACATATAAGATTCGCCAGCAAATGTGTTGTTGTTATTATCACAGCTTTAAGGTCCGTTGTACCTCCGGTCTTCATCAGGTGCGTGCCTATCCGGGTAACCTAGAGGAAATTCCGAATTGAGGC
>OZ038488.1:87891388-87893888 GCA_964036315.1 Acanthosepion esculentum
TCGATAAATGTTGATCCCCTATAAGAGATCGATCTTCCATAGCGCCTCCACAATTAAATTAATTCAGTCCGGCAAAAGGTCAGGTGTGCCTAAAGAGCATCAAAATTTATGAGAGTGATAGTTTGATTGTAACTATTTTTCCATATGGGTGTTCTCCTTCTTTATGCCATTATTTTCCCCCTCTAAAGAATCATGGCATAACCTCCCCACACTAGAGATTAACACTAGTTTTTGTAGGCTGGAGTTTCATGCTCTACTTCCCAGGAGCTTTAAGATTTGTCCTTCTGTTAAACATGGCTGCAGCCAAGGCGGCAGAGTTCGGCCCGTTCTGCTATTTAACTCAAAGCTTTGAGGAGTAGATATAGACCCGTAACTTCCCCGAGGATATTACTACACGCGAGGAACTCTTCCAGGGTTTGCTTTGAACTCAATACACTTTTTGCGCCGATAATCGTTATGCAAAGAGCGCACCCAAAGTTTCATGCTGCAGACATTAGTTTAGTTCAGCGTAGCACAAGTACAGTGGGCTATGTTCAGTTTTTTAGCCACCCTTAATTACAGCAATTTTTGCTTGTTTAATAAGGTAACCCCTTTTTTTCTAGACAATACCGTGTTAGTATCAAGCTGCTCTCATCTATAAACGATAGTTGACTTATATGATGCAATGAAAGTTCGCGGAAGTAAGGAAATTGATGAATTTCAACAAAGGTGAATAATAAGATGACATCAGTGTGACGAGTCAAATAGAGAAAATGCTAGGTTTTTCCAGGTTAATCAACAAACGGTTAATAATATTGTCAAGAAATTTAATGAAGAAGGCCATTGTCGTGTGGAACAACGTACAGGAAGACCAAGCATCGTGTTTGTGCGAACGAAAAGGGCATCGAATAGGGAAGTCATCAGAAACCGTCGCCAACAGCATGGAAGTGTCGCCATGTGCGGTGAGATAGACACTGAAAGAACTGGGCTATCAATGAAGAGTTGCAAGAAAGGAGACCTTGATTTCAGAGCTTAATAGAAATCTTCGTATGGAATGGGCGAGAAAATTCGAGAAGAAATATTATGAATTTTAGCAGTAATTTGGACAGAAAACCGTAAATTCTGCCAATATTCGAATTCGAGACAGGTTTATGTTTGGAAAAATCAGAATGAGATTTGCAACACTAAATGTCGCAACATGGAGTAATTGGAATAATGGTGTGGAGCTTTGTCTGGTTTGTATAGAAATCTGAGCTGATTTTTGTTCATGAGTGGTTTAATTGTCCAAAATACTGTCAAATATTGGAGAAAAGACTACTCCCACTATTTGAAATCAATCAGATTGACAAGAATGTCTACCTTTATCAAGAAGATGGAGCGCCATGTCATGCGAGTAAAGTTACAAAAGCCTGGAAGGAATTGCAAGGAATTAAGTCACTGCCATCCGTAGCCTAAAGTCCTGATATAATCCAATAGAGCACGTTTGGGAGCACCATCACCGAAAACTTCGAGAGCGTGCAACCAAAATCACATCAGTGGCAACCCTTAAAGAAACATTGCTAAAGGAGTGATAGACTATGGTTCCGACGATGGTTGATAACCTGATCAAATTCATGAAAAATCGAATACAAGCACTGAAACTATCAAATAGAGGACCTACTCTATACTAGTTCCAAATACTGTTTATTTATGTTGAGTAGGGATTATGTAATTAAATTTTGACATTGTATGTAGTTTATTTCTCTTGGTTAAAAACTTTTCTTAGGCCACTGTACAGAGCGTCCAGTTGGTATCAAACAGAATAATTCGGCAATGTGGATTTAAGATAGATTATCTCATTTTTGCCCGAAGCACCAAAATGAGGATCATCTTGTGAGATTCAATCTCATGATGAAAATCTGGAAAGTATTATAATTGACAAGCATTGGAATAACGAATGATGCTTTCCAAAAACTAAGCACAATATTAAGAAACAGGAAAATTACCTTGGAAGCGATGATATCAACTCTTAGCTGTTATGTCATAGCATTTCTTCTATATACCAGTGGATGATGAACAATTTCCTCAGAGATTAATAAGGGACGAGTTAATGGAGATAAGGTTCTATCGAAAAATACGAAGACGGCCATAGACGGAACATGTGAATAACGAGGAAGTTTTCAGGAAAAGAGAAACAAAAATGGCGCTTATACTCAGAATCAGAAAGAGAAGGTTGACATTTCTAAAACAAACAATGATGAAAAAGGGCTTGAAGAATTTGACACTCACAGGATTTCTTGACCATAAGATGGTCAGCGTGAAGCGGCGAATAAATTACCTAACGAGCTTGTGCGAAAACTTTGCAGTACATGATAAGGGAGATATCGTAAGAGATAGTAAAGAGCCTATCATTAATTAGCGTTTTAAAAAATAGGAAGTTGCGGAGAGGAATGAATAGCCCACGTATATTTGTTTGTTCTTTCGTTAAACAGCATATCAACGCATTATGAGTCATTTAATGCCGAAATTTAATTTTCTTTAA
>OZ038488.1:87898888-87913888 GCA_964036315.1 Acanthosepion esculentum
GGGGTGTTAGCACTAAATCACCAATCGTCGAAACTGGTGGTTTGAACTTACTGGTTTTGTTTTACGACTGTTCACGCCAGAATACGCACTCTTTGGTAGAGACTGCAATCAAACTTCTTTCACTATAGTTGCAGTATAAATCACAATTCAGCTGTATGTGTTTGGAGAAACACAGAGATGCCAGAGCAGGCATCAACAACAGTGATTAACTAGCAGACAGACTTACTCGGAAAATGAGAAGCAAGCTATTATTATTACTCACATTCGTCTTATGTTAATTGTAATATTTTGGTTGTCTGTGATAACGATCGATACGTATACGAATTGCATTAGGATTCGACAAGTGTTAACATATAAGAGTCTGCCTTAGTTGTTCTTTTCCAATATAAGAATGTAATGTCTTTGATTACTTGTGTTCAAGATACAATAACCCAAATGGTAATGGTAAGACCAACTGTTTCCATACAGGAAACATTCAACATTCATTGATCGAATTGTTAGTGTTAATGACGAATAAAATTATAAAATAATTCTTTGAAAACAGTTATTTAGGAACTATTATCTCGTATTGATGGGAGTATCCTTCATTAACTTTTGTTTACTATAGTGTTGAAAGACAACGTATTGATTATGTCAGTATTTTCGTTTTGGGTTACATGTTCTGTCTATTTTAGTTTTTGCTGCTTTTGGAACTCTTCAAATATATGTATTTTTTATTATTTGGTAAAGTTCTTTATTTGTGATTCTGCGTTTCCAGTCTGTGAGATCTGTCGAAGCAGAGTTTTCCCTAAGTAGCTTCATTCCCTTCAAGCCATTTTTAACCATTGATGTTATAAAAATATTTGATAGTTCAGGCATTTTTGAAAGAGATAGACGACATGTATGACATCTATACTTGAGTCTCGATCTGACGAGGTTATTTAAGAATATGACTCGAGTTATTAGGTTAATGTTTTGCCTTTGCAGCTGCTTGCGGTGTTGGAAAAGACGACGTCTCGCGTATCTTATTTTAAATGCAGGTTCCCTATCGCGATCGATCGCGAATCCCATGACCCATCAGGGTCGTAGTGGCACCAAATGTACTGCAGCCACAGTAGCGGTTTTGTTTCTTGGGACAGATAGCCTGACGGCGCCCAACCTACTCGAGACAGGTTTTGAATTCGGAGATTCCTTCTCCTAGACCGGTTGCCACACCAAGCTATAGAACACAGTCTATCCTGCTATTTACCCATAACTTAGGAGTGAAGAAGAAGATTCACACATTTCCTAAGGATATTAGCACGCAAGGAATGGAATTCGAACTCGGTTCTACGATTCTTCAGTTCGAGCCGCTATCCATTACTCCACCGGGGGTCCATGTCCCTTATCACCAATATTAATTTTCTTATAACTGACCCATATTTGAATTTTTTGCTCTTTATTGATTTCACACTTTGGGCTGTTAGGATTGTTATGTACCCTTATTTCAATTTCAGGTCATCGTTTTTGTTTTGCAAAGGTTTTCCCTAAGTCGTTTGGTTTGGTTTGGTTTGGTTTACGGCATATCAACCTCAATGGGTTATTTAATGCCGATAAAATTTCTATTGCTGGTAATATTTTAAAAATGTATTGCAGGTAATATTTTCCCCTTCAAAAACCTTTTTCTGGAAATATTTTTTCTTCAAAAATGTATTGGTGGTAATTTTCAAAAATGTATTACTGGCAATATTTCTTGTATTAAAACCTAGTTTTACACTTTCATAGTGTTTTGACCCAACTTTGGGGTGTTAACTATTTGCACATAGCTGGGACCCTAACAGATGCTACCACCCCGGGTTAGGGTGGACCTGGGAACACCATCAATTAAGAGGTGGTTTCACGCTTCTCAAAACCTCCTGATAAGTGGTATTGCTGTTGGACGTAGTTTATCGTCTTACCCAGGACGCGGATGTAGTTTATCGTCATACCAAAGACGGCTTGCAATGATAAATCCCCGCAAGTACTTACTAGATTGATAGAATAAGCCGAACATTTTCCAAGCCTCTTTAGGGATAGACTGTATATATTAGTCCCCTGGTGAGTTCTGGAATGAGCTTAAGTCCAAATAGACGTTATAGGTCTAATTCTATGTCTAGTTAACTTTCTGGTCTGCAGTAATTATCTCTCTCTCTCTCTCTCTCTCTCTCTCTCTCTTTGTCAGTTTAGCTATCTTTCTGCCTGTCGCTCTATATAGATATCTATCTATTTGTAACTCTCTATATGTATGTGGCTTTTGGTTATATTATCTCTGTGGGTCTCCCATTTATTTTTATACTAAAGTTCGCCCATTACAAGACCCGACAGCCACATATATAGTGCTGGTATTTTTTTTCCAAAAAATGTATTATTGGTAATAATGTCTTGCTGATATTTTTTATTCAAAAATTCATTTCCGGATAATATTTTTTTACAAAAACTGTATTGATGGTAATACAACCTATTTTTACACGTTTTGACCCCAGTTTAGGGATTGACTATTTCTCCATAGCTGGGACCCTAACAGGTGCTTACCCTCCACCTCGGGTCACCATCAATTAAGTGGTGATTCCACGCTCCTTAAAACCTCCTGATCAGAGGCCTTACTGTTGGACATAGTTTACAGTCTTACCCAGGACGCCGATGTAGTTTATCGTCATATCCGGGACTGTCCTAAGTCGTACTTTTTGGAATACTGGGTAAAGTGTGTTCATTTTTTTGTTCAAGATCATTCTTATCTCAACTATGTATACGAATGTCACCATCATAATTTCCTTCGTCATCAATACACTGCGAAAAGAAATTTTCCTGTAAAAAAAATGTAAACGCTCTTTTCAGTTAGTAAGACAGCATTGGTTTTATATAAAGGTGATTTCTGAGGGAGAAAAGAAAAAAAAGCGAATGCTGGACAGTCTCTTCCCATATGGAAAAGAGACATGAAGTAACAGAAATGTGGTTCTACTGATGGATGCTGAGAATTCAAGGGACTGAATATGTGAGCAACGACCTAGTTCTAAAGAAAATGGAAACAAGGAGGAAGAGACAGTTTAAATTTCTGCGGTACAATTTGGAAAGACGGCATGGAAAATTTGATACTCACAGGACAGTTTGAAGGTAACAGGGCCAGAAAAAAGCCACGCCCACCCTATCTGGCGAACTTGCGTAAATGGATAGCGGGCAAGTTTTCGAAGTACTGGCAAAAAAGTCAAAAAGTTATTAAGAGATAAAAAGAAAATGTGGTGAGCCATGATCGCCAACGTTCTGAACACATAGGTTTATTCTAAATTTGTCCTTTTAAAGGTGCATCTGATTATAACAAAATGAGATTTTCGTGTTATTTATTCTAAAAGAAACAATGCTGATGTCATTCACTCGCTGACGAAATGGAGATTCGTATTCAACTGGGATAGTTAAGCTATTTGCCTCCGGACAGAGAGCATCCACAGACAAGTCTATATCAAAGGTCAGCGTCTCGTTTCGGGAAACACCTACCCGACCCCGATCTGTACGGTGTCTACGGGGATTTTTTGGCTGAGCATACGAGATCGGGAACCGCACATTAAACTCGGTCATTGTGCCACATCTGACTGCGTGAGACAGTTGGTAGATACCGTTAATCAATTATTTATATGTTAATGTTAGTGTCTGAGGAAAAAATAGTTCAGCTCGTTTTGATAATGTTCTTTATAGCAACAATTTTATAACTGTGAGCCTTTTTACGATTTTAATTGAGTAGAGAAGACGTTCTACTTGAGTATTTTTAATACGATATTCCCGAGTCCCTACAGGACGTTGGCGATATTCACGTTCTATAACTTACTGTACGTTGTAGCTCTAAGTATTTGTTGCCTCTTGACTATCCCTCCAATTTTCCTGTTATGCCATCAATTTAGACAAATTTGTTTATCTTCAATATGTCCTATGAGGATGGACGGCCAGTTTCGTACTAAACATTTGCGTCCCAAACAATTGCGTACCAGACAATTACTTCCCTGGACATTTGCATTCTTAGACATATGCGTACCTGGATAGATGTGTACCTCTGATAATTTTTTGAAGTTACCATTTTTTTAAAGAGTTGTTTAATTTAGAAATTTGCATACCAATACCAGCAATTACTGTCATTGTTAATTAACCATATATATATATATATATATTATATGAAACCATTTTTTAATTAAGCTAGAAGATTCAGTTCAATGCAGCACACTGTACCACAAAAATCTAATAGATTCTGGATGTTATAGATTATGTTTTTATTTGGAACCTGTGGCCTAGTTCCGAAAATCAAGCACGGGTGCAAAAATATGTGTGGACGAGGAAAATTACAGCTACCACTATCATAAGAAAAACGCCGATAAAACAAAAATATGCTGGCGATGTGTAGAGCAATCATGCAACATTGTTAATCTGTCATTGCATTTTAAATAAAAATAAGCTTTTAATATTTTTATTTTATTTTATTGCTTTTTGAAAAAATTATCATAAACTATGCTTTTTTAAAAAGATTATGGTAACTGCCTTTAAAAGCTTCAAAAATTATCAGAGGTACGCAATTATCTTGGGGTGCATTTCTCTAGGGATGCAAATATCCAGGGATATGCTTATGCAATTGTCCGTGACACAAATGTCCAGTAGGCTACCATCCTAGAACCGTCCTGTGAGTATCCAGTTATCTAAAGCCCAGCTCCTCATTATATACCCATGAAATGATTAAAAAAATCTTTTCACAAGAAACAAGCCAATAAATCCGCTAAGTCGCAAGAGGTTACTGAGTGTAAAAGAATATGAGTAAAAAAGAAAATAAACAAAAGAGAAAAAAATAATAAAATAACAGGAATTAAGAAGACAATAAATAACGATTGGCATTGCATTTAAATTTTTGAAAAGAAAATTTGACAGGAAATCAAGAAGCTGGAAGAGAAGTAAGAGAGAAGAAAATCTTAGCATAGAACTTACAGTTGCATCCAGCGACTTCAACTGTAAAAAGACGAAAACTTGCCGCCAATCTAGTACTGCGCTTAAATTCATTACGTCTCGGTACTGAACAGAAAAGTTCCTCAGAACAAGTGCCATGGAAAAGGCAGAGCAAATGTATGTTACGGCGATGGGAAAGTGAGTGAAGCCGAGATGTCAGGTCAGGACATTGCATATATTTCTTTGTCTTTTATCAAGAATATCTAGATACATAGCAGAAGCATAAGACCAAACTCTTATGTATTTTTGCTCAACAATTGCTTAGGAAACGGGGAAAGAATTGTTAAAAATAAAGAAAGCAGTCGTGAAAGTATATGTCTGACTGTAAAGGCTAGACAAGTTCCTCACAGCCTAAGTGGAGACTGGAAGCGACAGAGCTGTGGTTCGACTGGCCGATAATAGGAATGCAATGATCAGGACATGTTAGAAGAGAGGCAGCTTTAAGCAAAATGGGGACAACGATGTTAATTACACTCAAAATAAACAAGGGGAATAAAGGACAGCGGCCCGGGGTTGATGAATCGGAAGGGCCGAGTTCAAATTCCCCTAAAATTATTGCCAGTTCCCAAAACTTTTATCATCTAAAAATATTTTCTGGCTTTAAATAGCCTGAAAACGGTTGATAAACTGTAGACAACGAATCAATCAATCAATCACACACACGTACACTCCTCCCTTCAAAATGTCCTGTAAATGTTAAAGTTTCCAAACTGTCTTTCTTTATAATATGTTACAGAAATCTCTGGTGGCTATTTGTGTGATTTTTTTTATTGAAATAGCGATGCATCAGAAAGAGCAAAAGTATTAAAAATGAGAAATTTCTGCTAAGGACAAAGTAATTTTCTATCTATCTATCTATTTATATATATATATATATATATATATATATATATATATATATATATATATATATATGTATATATGTATATATGTATGTGTGTGTGTGTGTGTGTGTGTGTGTGTGCGTGGATTGATAGATAGATAGATTTGAAAAGTTAAATAGATAGATTTGAAGAGTGACATATATATATATATATACAAATACATATATATATATATATATATGTATGTATATGTATATATGTATGTATATGTATACATATATATAAAGAGATAAATAGATAGATAATGGACTGAGATAGATAGATAGATAGATAGATAGATAGATAGATAGAAAATGAACAGATTGGAAGGCTTACATAGATAGATAGATAGATAGATAGATAGATAGATAGATAGAAAATGAACAGAGCTAGCTAGATTGGAAGGCTTACATAGATAGATAGATAGATAGATATATAGATAGATAGATAGATAGATAGATAGATAGATAGATAGATAGATAGATATGTTGTTTTTAATAATTGCCTACCAGTCACCAGGTGGGCCTACTTTTATTCTCAGCTTCTGCTAGAACCCAATTCCGAGAAAATTTAGGAACGGACATGATAACTATGTTCCTTAAAAGTAAGATATATGACAACACGAAAAGATACGTAAGACACACATAAATATATGGCCACATGCATATATATATATATGTGTGTGAGTGTGTGTGTGTGTGTGTGTGTTTGTGTGTGTGTGGCCTGACGATTGCGTCTAGTATGAAATAGCATGTCACCTCTAAGTGTTGTCTCCAATGTTCACTTATATATATATATATATATATATATATATATATATATATATATATATATATATATATATATATATAGAGAGAGAGAGAGAGAGAGAGAGAGAGAGAGAAATATAGTCTTAAAGTGTGCTATATTTATAGGATAAAGTGCTCAATATCAGAGATAGAGCGTCTGTAAATATAAAAGTGAACATAGAAGTCAACACTTAGAGGCCTCTAATTGTTGACTTCTATGTTCACTTTTATATATATATATATATATATATATATATATATATATATGTATGTATGTATATATATATATATATATATATATATATATATATATATATATATATATATATATAAGGAGATAGATAGATTTGACAGGTTAAATAGATAGATTTGAAGCGCGACATATATATATATATATATAATATATATATATATATATATATATATATATATATATATGTATATATAAAAAGATAAATAAATAGACGACACGTTAAGATGCTTGAAGACGCGAATTATCTGAACGATGAAAGTAACACTGCACAAACCTCCTGTCATAATCTCTTATAAAAGCCGAAAGTACTCAGACACTGAAAATTGTATATTTAATCTTTCAACGGAAGCAAGAAAAAGATTCCATAATATAAAGAAAAAAATAAGCCAATATAATAGGAGCAGATAGGTTCACCTATCTACTTGTTTACACACCTAACTTGTTTTTGAAGATGAGTGGAGGATTATCCTTTTTTTAATGTTTAGGATTGGATTTCCGGTTTCTTGTAAAGTCGACTTTAACACTATACTTCTATCATCATATGACTGATCTCTTATTTACTAATTACTTATGTTTCGCCTCAATAGGATTAGGTAAGTTGGCCTATCGCTAGCTTCATTCGCCTTCCCGGTCTTTTGTATAGGAGTAGATATTTATAATTTTTTTTCCCTGTTTAGAATTGGGCTTTTGAGTCCTTCTAATGTATTTTCTTCTTTCTCATTCCCAATATCCGCTTGCAGCTTAATGATACTTTCGCCTTGCTTGAAGTGAATTGATTAAAAATTCCATGTAGAAAGGGAGACAGCGATAGAGAGAAAGAGAGTAAGAAAGAGGTAAAAGTTAGCGGAAGTAAAACATACCATCTACCTGCTTCAGATTTAAAGAGCACATACTGTACTTATGTAAGTGTGGCGGGAGGGCCGTTTTCTGAAAGACCTCTCATGCGTAAGAGTAGGGTTACGTTGAAAATGGACATTACGGAATATCAGTTTTAAGGAAGGCTGAAACTCCGCAGCAGGTAGCAGAAGCAAATACGAAAATCCTTGAGTCATCTTTCTTTTTTTTTCTTCAATTTTTTTCTTTTTTAATTAATTAATTTGCGTGTACCCTCTCAGAGATGTGGCCTTGTTCCAAATTAAATATTACATAACGTCTCGAGTAAAGGAATAGCCTGAGAGAGTTGGCATGTAACCAACACTTACCTCTCGTCCGTTCGCTCCATATCTAAATCTGTCTGTATGTCTCTTCCCTCAATCTCTACGTCTCTCACTCTTGCTCTCTCTACCTACCCCCGCTGACAATGTGCAGTGGTTGAGATTTTTTTTAATGTAATTTCTCATGTATTCGTATATTTTTTTTCTTTTCCAGACATAGATTTTATAAAAATTGTCCGATTATTTTCAAAGCGATTTCAGCTATATTTTAGTCATTATCAAGGATGAATTTTATTTTACTTTTAATTAAATATATGCATTGTTTTATGTGTGTATCTAGAGTTATAGGAACGTTTTAATTTCTAAACACGGTTAGCACATTGAGGCCGTGTTCATAGTTGGTATTACTGTGTGTTGGATACAATTTATTTAATTAAGTGCTCCGTTTTTAATAATATTAATTTCATTTGCCGGCCTAAATGTTCGGTAAATTTCCTAGAAAATATGCCTTCATCGTTATTTTTTTCTATTGCAGTCCAAGAACTTGGATTCCTACCACACACAAAACACAGTTGTTAAACATAAGAAAGCATAAGAAGCAATTAATTCATTTAAATAATATGTGGAACTAAACAAACACCACCTGATGAAGGTCAAGACTCGAAACACGAGTAGCAAAAATTTGTAAAATAATGTATAATATATTAAAAAAAAGTACACATTTTAACCAAAAACTTTTGCTGCTTCTCTTTTCTCATACACTTTTTCCTTCCTGTTGGAACAACTATAATCTCTCGCTTCCTCTCCTCTCTCTCTCTCTCTCTCTCTCTCTCTCTCTCTCTCTCTATATATATATATATATATATATATATATATATATATATATATATATATAAAGAAACATAGTTTTAATATGTGATATATTTATGGGATAAAGTGGTCAATATCAGATAGACCGTATGTAAATCTAAATATAAAAGTGAACATTGAAGTCACCACTCAGAGGCGACAGACTGTTTCATGCTGGACGCAATCGTCAGGCTGTCTGACGATTGCTTCCAGCATGAAACAGCCTGTCGCCTCTGAGTGTTGACTTCAATGTTCCCGTTTATTCATATATATATATAAATATATATATATATATATATATATATATATATATATATATATATATATATATATATATATATATATATATATATATATATTGTTAAATACAACAGACAACGAAAATCTATAGTGTTTGATCATGAGCCGTCCTAGGCTTCGTATAGTGGCTTTTAGTTAAATAAAATCAAAAACTATTCAACAGGTCATAAATTCGTCAAGCGCTTCTATGACGTCGTACATAACCACGTGAAGGAAAGAAATGTTATCTCGAGAACAATGTGTTTAAATGCATTGGATAATGTGACTGGTTTAAAATGTAATTTTGTTGAATGTGGGTTGCTTTGTTTTTAATGTAGATGGCTTCCAATACCTGAAGGTTATGTTTCCTGTCTGTATGTCTGAGTATTGTCGCGTTATCAACTAATGTCTGTTTAATATTATGTACAGTACAAATTTACGACCTGCATTTGCTAATCTGCGACCCTTATCGTCACATAGTACACTTCTATGGAAACATAATTGAATGTCATCATTGATGGTGAACATCTCTGATGTAATGTCTATATAACCATTCTTATGAGGGCTCATGTGAGCCGAAAGCTTACATCGATGAATAACGATAAAAATAGACACTCGTTCTCTTTTATATATGAATAATGATCTGCTGCCCTTTTACAATATATATATATATATATATATATATATACCGTGTGTAACAGAAAAATTGTCCAAATCGTGTAACAGCAAATGTGTCCATTTGATAGATTAATATTTGAGCCGTTGTATCTTAGAAATGATTAAAGATATATTGCTGGAATCCTCCGAACATTTCATAATACTAGTGGACTGTACTGCATGCAATAAGAATGTATAATTATTCACCAAGCTTAGCAGAAGAATCGTGATGAAATCGATCATAAATGTTAATGACTTGTTCATCATTATTTAATCATAGATAAGAATCTGAAGTTCATGAAAGATTGAAATAAAATTTATATATATATATATATATATATATATATATATATATATATATATATATATATATATATATATATGCATTATTATTATTATTATTATTATTATTATTCCAGGATCATCTTCCAACTTTTTTATGATGATCTTTGCCCTCTCTAACCTTCTAACTTTCTGACCTGGAGGATCAAATTGCCTCACCGCTTTCACGTACAATTTAATTTTCAAGTCTTTTTTCATTACTCAATCTACTGTCATATTTCGATCTCCTCTCTCCCTTGGCAAACGTGTTATGGATTGAGTTGAAACTTTTGTAATTGATCTCTTCAGCACTTTGAGGTGATAAATTATGATGATGATGTTGTGACATACTGAACCAGTTTTTCTCTCTACTGTTCCCTCTTTTTTAAACTTATTCAACGTTCTCTTGATGTTTCTTGAATTAACATTGAAGATGGAAGCAAGCGTATGAAAGTTGCTACCGTTACTGAAGGCCTGAGTAATCTTTTTCGTCACACCATTTCTCATTTGAGAAGAGAGTCTGTCAAAAAATGATTTTAACCTGTTCTCTTTCGAGCTGAATAACTCAAATGGCGTCAAAGATGACTAAACGCCTTACCTGAAAACCTAGATAAAAGGAAACTCAATTATGTATGTATATATACATGTGTGTGTGTGTGTGTTTGTGTGTGTGTGTGTGTAGACACCGGTCATTTTCTCTGGCATACTCTTCAAGTACCTTTTGCCGATAGAAAAGTGTCAATTATTCTTGGAAATGCTTCAGCGATATTCCAGTCACACTTTTGAGAAATGTGGCCCCAATACTTATGCGAGGACTCCGGATGTCATCTAGACTCGTCGGCTGCATGTCCATAAATAGAATTTCCTTTTTGAACACATCCTAAAGGGTGCGCTGTAGAATTACGATCCGCTTATTTTCTTATTTGCTATAATCCATCAACTAACATGCCAATATATGTGATTTGTGACACAATGAGTTGACATGCTGGATATTACCAGCAGATATGAGGCGTTACCAGATTCATAAATTATGGCAATTGGTCAATCATAATAATTAGATATGCAGCTCCATTTGAATCGATCTTTTATTAGCAACAAAGGATCCCCATACCATTAAGTAACCACGACCAACAGCCACTGTGTCTTATTGTCCTCACGTTTACCACTGGCCTGAAGTGGAGCGATTACATCGAATCAATAACTGTATCTACTGCTAGAAAATTTGGATCACTGTGTCGTGCCAAGTAGTTTTTCGCGTCAGAATCAATTTTGCACATTTACAAATCTACCGTTCGTCCGAGCATGGAATACTGCTGACATATCTGGTCTAGTACTCCTACAGTACATCTCGATATTCTTGACAAAATCAAATAATCTGTAAAATATTCGATACTAACCAGGGATCTCGACTTGAGTCAATTTCTCACAGACGTGGCTTGGTTTACCTCTGACTTTTCTACAAAAAATTTAATTGCAACTGATCTGATGAGTTTTTTTCCCTGGTTCGACGATTACATGAATTTAAGCCTCCCCATGTATATTTTCTCTTACATTTTCCCTTCCTATAACGCACTGCGTATTAGTAGAATTCCTGCTTTGCTTGGGGTGAAATGATTGAAAAATTAGATTAAGCCGTTCATCTAAGTCAGGACTGGTCAATACTGTTAACACCAAATTTTTACTCTAGCAATCGAAAGGTACGGCAGGAATCAAGGCTAATCAATGGGACATTACGAACCAACGATTCAATTATCTAGGTTATTGACACGTGGGACAATTTTCTGTGGAGAAATTGGAGCCTTAAACATAACCCGACCGCTGATGAGTGCTGCTAATGGTTGTTATGTTTCATTGCAGTCAATGAAGCTTTTTCCTTTTGTTGCAGTTGTTGAAAATTTGCTCTCAGTCGCCTTTCTTTATTTTTTTTAAAGACCAAACCTAATTTGGACTGTAGAAGCCTACTTATGGTAGATAATATTTTCAAAAGGTACCCATTTTCTTCTGACCGGATTCGACGCTGCTTAACTTCGTTGATCGAACGAGAACTGTTGGTTTCTTCTACCTAAGCTTATTTCCTTCAGGTTTTTGTGTGTTGTGCGTTCAGAGAAGCTCATCTGTATGCCCGCATTGCAAAGAGTGGTAATTTGAGCTACTGCTGCCTTTCCATCAGCTTCAACAAGTCTAGTCATTCTCTTCCAAACTCTTTCATCAAGAAGAGATTGCTATTAGCCCGAACCATTTTCACGATTCTCTTCCGACCTCATTTAGAACGAAGAGATTTGCACCTACAAAATAATACCTCAATTATTTAATTTTAATTTTTTTTTTTGCCAATTCTGTGCCGACCCTGGAGTAGTTCTGCGTGAAAATACTAATAGATAATTAGGCTTTGAAGGGAGTAGGAAATTGCAAGATTTTTCAAGTGTATTTAATGAAATACATATATATATATATATATATATATATATATATATATATAATGAATGCAGAATCCTTAAAAATCCATTCGGTCAGGGGATAATTTATTTCGTGGACTTCAGACGTCCGTCAATTCAGACAAAACTTTACAAAAATAAATGGAGTTCAATTTATTCAGAAACAAGGAAAAATAAGAGAAAAAACCAAAAGTTTTAATATTAAAAAGAGAAAGAAAAAAGGGGAGAAAGACAGAGATTTCAATATAAGTTTTTTAAGGGGAAGAGAAAGTAAGACAGACATGTGGACGGGGAAGAGGAAGATATTGAGAGAGGGAAAGATAGGAGTTAATCCAGTCAACAGGGTGAAACAGAAAATATTTTCCGGGACTAAACAAGTTAAAAAATAGGGTAGGGGATGGAGTGATCATATTCAACATGGATACATTGAAAATGTCTAGTTATTTTAAGCAGTGAAATCATCATCATCGCATTATAACCGTCACAATTACAAACTACTACTACTAATAATAATAATAATAATAATAATAATAATAATAATAATAATAATAATAATAATAAAAATATTCGACAGCAATATAAGGAAATAACATCAATTATTATATTAAAGATGACTCACGAAGTTCTGGAGTTAAAATAGATAAAAAAATATCTTTTATTAATTCACATATCCCTTAAGAAACTGAGTTCAAAATTAAAAATTAGCTATTAATCATTCATGAATAATTATATTGGACATGCCACTACATGCCTAGCAAGAAGACTCACATATCACCTCTCTGACAAATCCCACATGCAAACATACCAAAGTCCATCCGCAGCATACTCGTAGAAAGCACAATTATAATAGATTCATCCGCATGTAAGATAATCATAATTAAGTAATTCATCGAGTTTTAGAAGACACCTCAACAGAACGCAGAAAGCACTGGACGGATATTTCGTCCTATATTTAGGACTCATCAGCAGGGCGCGTCCACTACCAGGAATTGAAACCCGGACAGTTACGTTATTAAGCAAACGTCATACCAACTGTGCCACAGTGACGAAGAGGTAACGAATTAAACTCGATTGTGCCCCCGAGAGCCACGACTACTATCACCAAGCAACTGTCTCGGGGGCACAATCCTTGGTTTAAGGAATTTGGATGAGTTCCACCATGGAATATGTGAATGAGCGGCGTTATGTCGAATTTAATTCGTTACCCCTTCGTCTCCGGGATCCGTGGCACAGTTGGTATGACGTTTGCTTAAAAACGTAACTGTCCGGGTTTCAATTCCTGGTTGTGGATGCGCACTGCTGATGAGTCCCAGTGCATTCTGTTGAGGTTTCTTCTAAAACTTGATGAATTACTTAATTATTATTTTTTATTTTATTTATATTTATACTTTTTTTTTATTTATATTTATTTATTTATTTATTTATTTATATATATATATATGACAATCATGGTTCTCCAGAATTTTCTGAGATTTGTAGATCTTAGTATATTTCTTTGTTTTCGCTATTGTCTCTTAAACCCGGTTCTACCATCCATTTATACGAGGTCGTTAGGTAGGTTTTTCTCGCTACCTCGTGCCTTCTATGTCTTGTGAGTATCAAATTTTCTAATCCCTCTTTCCTCATTATACGCCCTGGGATTTTCAACTCTGTCCTTTTTGTTTCAAATTTCTCTAAAACTTCGTCGTTTCTCCTCTGTTCGATTCATGGTATTCTCAGCATCCTTCTGTAGAATAATATTTCTGTTTCTTTAAGTATTTTCCTTATCTGCGAGGAGATTGTCTAGCATTCACTATCATGTAGATTGACGTGCATTACGCATGTGTTAAATAACGTTTTATTTTTTTTTTCTAACGAATTTTTCCTTTTTCTTAATACTTTGCTTAGCTTTTGAAACCCCCCTTTCGCTATCTGAATAGGCCTTCGGATTTCTGTTTCCGTCCTCTGCTGATTCACTTCCTAGATATTTAAATATTTCTACTTGCTTGATTTTGATAACTCCAAATTGTGATTTGCATGTTGAACTCTTCCTATTACATTCAAACATGCTTACCGTCTGATTGCAATTGATGTTTAGTCCTTTCTTCTCGCTTTCCTTCACTACCTTCTGGAGGACTTCTTGTAGTTTACTTTGTGTGTCTGGTCGGCTATCAAAACTTTATGTGTATGCATGTGCACGCTTCAGTATGCATATATTTATATACTGGTTGTATCAAAAATTTTTGGGGTGGGGTTCCACACACCACAACGAGGACAAAAGTTAACAAAGACAAAAAACGGATCGGCAAACATTCTCCCATGGTCTGTGATCAGAGGTCGAAAGACCTTGCACACGTTGCAAGTGAAACGGATATTAGGACCACTTGAAGTATTCTGATATTTGGATCGTTTCCGACGGCCTAGGGAGTGGGTTCTTCGTGTCAGTCGTAG